>OZ023139.1:12176782-12776782 GCA_963675895.2 Styela plicata | reverse complement strand
ATTCTTACAATCATGGATCCGTACGTGATGGGCAAGACAATGACATTAAAAAAAAACTGATCCAATAGCATTGAAAAGGTTTACTGTCTTGTAAGTGAAGATTTTAACCCAGTTTTGGACTTTACGTTAATCTACGTTCAAATACACTATTACAAATATGCAGTAAATTTACATTTCATTTTCAGTAATTACATATTTCCAAAATCCCCCTCAGCTTTGTTGGTGCTACTTCTGCCAAGTATGGGCTGTAGATGGACGCACATTTGTGGTGCGTATCATCAATAGCCCATATTTGCTCAAAGAAAGTAGATTTGGTAGATTTATTTCAATTCAGCCGAGTATAATTACTGTCAATAAGCGGTAAAATGTTAAGAAAATACAATTAACTCGACTCATTGAGAGATTGGGTTCGGCAATGCATGTATTGAGTTAGGTACAGTTGAATCCTCATTTTTTAGAAGTAAATGCTTATTATCAAAATTCAAAACCTTTCGCCTCGTTCGTGAAATTTATGTCGTATATCGGTTATTGATGGATGGCACCTAGTCAATGCTTTTTAATTACAGTCCATAATTAAACGAAAATTCGCTTTTATAATTTGGTTTTCAATACTTTGATAGTACGGGCGTTGCATTTGAAAACTTAAGTTACCACATTAGAAATTTCACTTTAATAATTTATATTACAGGTATATCATTGCCTTGGAGAATTTGAACCACTGGATCAGATTGAAGCAACAAAACAAATATTAGAAAAGTATGATTTCATCGATAAAAACCGAGTTGCAATGTGGGGGCGATCATACGGCGGGTATGAAACATCAGTAAAATTTTAAATTTTGAGTAAAATTCTTTATAAACCTTCACTTTGCACGTTACTTGTTCGGCGGCACAATTCATCAGTGAGTCATACTTGACAAAATATACTTTGTCAAATATTTTCTGACTGGGTTGCGGCATATTCTTCTTACTGTTAAGAATAAAATACTGGCTATTATCTTGATTGACGAGAGCTTAAAGAATTCCCTTGTTTGACGTATTGACGATTATATTTTACATCCACATTACATCATCAAATATCACTTGATAGTAAATCTGGACAAAACCGAATCCTTTGGAATTCGAGTTTGATTGGAAAAAATTTTTTTCAAATCAATTCGATTCATCAATTCCATAAATATATCATTTTTACTATTAAAATTATTTTACTTAAAGAAATAAAAAAATCCTTACCAATATTACTAATTACTAATATTATCATAAACAGACTTGAATGCAAAGTATTTTCAATTCACCCTGCATGTCTAAGAGAAAAAGTTCTATATTTAAACAACATAATACAATCGATTTTGGTTAAAAATCGATTGCATTTTGACGTAGGAAAATTTCTTGACTAACCAAGTTTTGTTGAGTAATCAGTTCTTCGATCGATTCGAATAACCGAATCAATTTACACAGCCCTACTTGCTAGATATGAGTCTCTAATCGATCTTTCACTTAAAAAAACAAATAATAATTGGGATCATTGCGATCCATTTTAAACCAAAAATTTATATTCTCATATCTAAAATCAAATTAAAATCTATTTAAGAATAAATTTCAACCCTATATATTATCTGTCTTGAAGTATTTTAAAAATGGCGATGATCTCCGATTTCTACAAACAGATATATCACAGCGAGAACAATGTCAGAAGATGAGAATCTGGTATTCAAATGTGGATTATCTGTTGCTCCTGTAACTGACTGGATGACTTATCACAATTTCTATACAGAGCGTTACATGGGCCTACCTAGTGAAAATGAAATTGGTCAATATATTTTAAAATTGGAAAAAGACATTTCTGCATATTTCATTCTAATTTATTTTATTGTAATCAGCAAGGTTGTTAGGTCAAGCATGTGCCATAGATGGAACTCGTCTTCTCGACACGACCCATCAGTAGCATATACTTGGATTGCCATATGTAGCACAATATTTAATGCACAATATCCACAATATTTAATTTAAAAAATTCAAAATAGAATGAGTAATATAAGTAGGTCTATTTACTCGTCCCAACATAGTTTATAAAATACGCATTTGTCGATCATAAAATATCTTTGGAAATACCTAATTGAACCAAATTATTTACAAGATTTAAAAAAAGTTTTATGCTGCATATACATTTTATTGTGTTCCAACTGATTTATGTTCAGTAGTAATATGCATATATATATAAAAAATTTACATAAAATTCAATAATCATTTCATTTAACATAGATAGTTTGCTACTTTTAGGTGGGATACAATAAATCGACGGTTTTCCAGAAGCTTCATGATATCGGAAAGCACTACTTTGTCTTAATTCATGGTACAAGTGATGAAAATGTTCATTTTCTTGTAAGTTTATATACATTCCCTGATTTCTTGTAAACTTGTCTCCCTAGTTTCGCATTTTCATGTATATGTGTCAAATCATATAAACTATATATTGATTTCATCCAGTGTTTTTGAACTTCATTGAGTGAATAGAGAAAGAATCGAGATATATCGTAACTGCAAATTTAAATTCCCATTAATTTTTTGTCCCTTATTTGAGGGGTTTAGAATTGTCTTATAAATTATTTCCTGCATATCGTAACAGGTTATTAAAAGGAAACAACAAAATAATAGATGGTTATACTGTCTTTCAGGACAGGTGCCAAGATGCCGTTTGCTGATTCATTTCGGCGCTGCTTCCGCTATTTTATTAATTTAAAAAATTAAAGCAATCATTTCTTGGTAAAAATAACTGATTCGACAACGTCAATTCAAGTGGCTATTGGTGTAGACGTACAACTTGGCTTACTCAAGGATTTAAGTGATTACAAAGAATCTAAAAATTTAAATTATCATCACATCAATATTTCCAGATAGATGGATTTGATTTTTCCCTATTTTTTATATTATCTTTAACATTTGTAATTCTTTTCAGCATTCAGCGAGATTATCCAAAGCACTTATCGAGGAAGACATCGATTTCTCTGCTTATTTTGCTGGCGATCAACCCCATAAATTTAACAGGGGTGTAAATGCTTACGGTCATCACTACAAGCTGCTAACACATCATTTAAAAATTTGTTTTGATTTATAATGTTTTGCATTTGATCTGAATGTTGTTGATATTTTACTGGTTTTACTCCAGGGTTGTGGAGTTGCAGTCGGAGCTTTTTGGAGGTAGAGTAGTCGAAATCGAGGGCCGGTAAAATTCTCCTGACTCCGACTCCTATTATAGTAAATTGGTTTCATGCAAATAAAATGTTACTAGCTCCACACACATAACTCTGCCGGTGAATATTTATGTTTCTAATTATGTTAATAAAATAATAAAACAAAGTTCTCTGAGAAAAATGATAACATATACTGGTAACTGTCACTAACTACTACCTAAAACACATAATATCAGAGCAAAGTTGCAAATAGATCAGTTTTAATAGCCATTTAATGAAGTTATACTAAATGCTTGGAAATAGATATTGCGCAATAGAGGAGTCGGAGTAGGTAGTTTCACAAACTGAGGATTTAGAATCGAATGTTTTAATACCGACTCCACAGCCCTGGATACTAGTGAAATCGTTAAAAGTCGCAACAGAATCTTTCGATGTATAGTTTAGAACTAAAATAAATCAATTAATTTGAATGAATATACTAAAG
Organism: Styela plicata; assembly: GCA_963675895.2. Classification (NCBI taxonomy): domain Eukaryota; kingdom Metazoa; phylum Chordata; class Ascidiacea; order Stolidobranchia; family Styelidae; genus Styela; species Styela plicata. The sequence continues at coordinate 12,773,108 of OZ023139.1, read as the reverse complement.
TGAAAACTGAGGACAATCAATACTATACGGCCAACCTGCGAATAAGAGAACAGTATTTACGCACACCAGGTATGCCCACCTCGACACTGATCAATTGCGTTGTCAAGTATGGCTGAGCAATATGATTCGAACCGTCCGATGAACAAAGTATTCGAATTAATAATGAAATATTCGCAAGAAAAATAAAAAAAAAGTACTCAGTTCTATTAACGATTAAACATACGTCATCAAAAAGAATGAAGGGGCCAATGTCATTTTACTCTTTTCAGATATGATTTTCTATATATATCCGACTATTTAGGAGAAAGAAACACGACATCGGTTCCTCTTTTTTCAATATTGAATAAAATACAATCGTGAGCCTAAAGGGATACTACTCACCACGCTTCCAACAACAATGCACACCAAATAAAAGCAAAAGGTTTTCTGCGGTTGTCGAAAGTTCCCGCCCTACTGCCCAGAAAATATTTATTATTCAACCGAATGACTAGAAATTGGATTTCAACCAAATTCGTACAAACTACCGGCATAGAAATAATGTTAACATAAAAATGGCAGAATGCAAGTTGGTAAATTAACTATATCATTTTTTGATGGTCACGTTACCAACCCTATCGGAATTAACGCCAATGGTGGCTTGTCATAATTTTGCCGTCATTAACGAGAAAGACAAAAAAGTTGTTCATAATTACCACAACTCTTAAAACAATGGAAAACTAAATATCGAAGGTGACTTCAATGCATGCTTTTTACTTCCTTACAACTAAAAGAAAATTTATGCGGGCTATATAAACGTCATGAAAGCTATTAATAACAATAGTCAGTTACACTCGAAAATCTAATTAAACAAAATAATTTATTATAAAAAAGAATAATATGTCATATATGTTGAAATAAAAAATAGAGATAGTTTGTTAAAAACATTTTCAATGAACGATCGATGGTCCTATTTCTTCATATTGTTTTTTTGAAATCCACATTTCTTGGAAGGATGAAAGAGAAGCAAGAACTGATCCTCCGATCCAGACGGAATGTTTTCTTTCTGGAGGAGCGATGATCTTGATTTTCATGGAGCTCGGTGCGAGGGCAATGATTTCTTTTTTCATTCTTTCAACAATACCAGGATACAATGTGTTTCCACCGGATAAAACGATGTCGGAATATAAATCCTTACGAATATCAATGTCACACTTCATAATGGACTTATATATTTGCTCGTGAACACCGGACATTTCCATTCCTAAAATGAACAGAAAAATAGGTTCTCACTCCAAAAGTTCTATTTTTATCATCGACATTTTGTTATGTCGAGTATGTGCCACACTGCACTAAATACATAATACGGGCATTTGATTGATCAAAGCTTTAATTTGATCTCACACATATTTCAAAATTTCACACCAACAAGATGAAAGATTGGCCATTTATTAATATTAAAACAATTCAATAATGTTTGAAAATAAATCAAATTTGAAATGATTCCAATTGAAATTTCCCGATTCTATAAAACCAGGTTTTCTATACAATAAAATATAAATACATATAAAAAATTGCTTCCAAAACGAATGTGGTTTTGATGTGGTTACACTCATTGTAATGTATTAATAAAAAATTTACTTACCAATTAACGAAGGTCGAAAAATTGCTTCGGCGCATCTGAATCTTTCATCTCCGATATTTATTTTTTGTCCGTCAGGAAGTTCGTAATTTCTTTCTTTAGAAGAACTGACATTTAATTCTTGATTGAAGTCGAGTGCAATGTAGGAAAGTTTCTCCTTGATTTCTCTAACAATTTCACGTTCAGCGCTTGTGGTGAATGTATATCCTCTCTCGCTGAAAATCTTAATCAAATATTCGGTGATATCACGACCACCTAAGTTAATTCGACTAATTGCGTGAGGCAAAGCATAACCTTCATATATTGGTACAATGTGCGAAACTCCATCTCCAGAATCCATCACGATGCCCGTTCTTATTCCCGTCGAATACAATGCTAAAACCGCTTGAATTGCAACATACATTGCTGGAATATCGAAACTTTCGAACATGATTTGTGTCATTTTCTCTCTGTTGCACTTTGGGTTTAATGAGGCTTCAGTGAATAATACGGGTTGTTCCTCTGGCTCTACTTGAAGTTGGTTGTATAGCATATGATGCCAGATCTTTTCCATGTTATCCCAGTTGTTGACTATCCCATGTTTGATAGGATATTCGAGTGCCAAAATTCCTCTTTTTCTCTGAGCCTCATTACCAACGTAGAAGTCTTTCTGTCCAATTCCGTGCATAATACTGCAAAATTTGGGTTTTCCGATAATGGAAGGAAATATTGCCCTTGGTGTCACATCTCCAGCAAAGCCACATTTAATACATCCAGAACCATTATCACATATGATCGCATTTTTGTGTTCATCATTTATCGGCAATGGAACCTAGTAAAAATTAAACATAAAATAAACTTTAAACACCAATTAGCATAAGTCACAGACGTACCACGCCAGAGCTGCGAGATCCATCAGGAACACATACTTCACAAAACATGTTTGAATAAAACTTTTTCTGACTAGGTTATTGATATAAAGTGGAACTTCTAATTAACTGAATAGACTAATATTCAATCTTTAGGCCAACTGATGATGATTTCTGGTGATCGAAGTTTCTACTACTTGTGTATCAAATGCGCCCAGAAGTCCGCGTCACATAAGCCTCGCCATGAATAATATTCCTTTTCGAAATCTACCTGTTGAACGTTCTTGACTTTATAACTCGGATAAGTTTCACATGTCACGTTTTCACCAGCATCCAACCGTGTGTCAGTGTAACCACATGTAATTGAAGCCGAGGTTTTTGTATTTTTTGGCTGAAATTTTAAATATGAAGCTTTAAATTAGTGGATTTTAAATTTTCATTCACTAATGCTTCTTGCTAAGAATTAATAGTTTGTATCAAGAAACAATATTTTTTGTACTGATTCTAGCTGTATTCTGGTTGAACATCATTCACTTTCTTCGTTCCTTTCTTGCACAAAACACTATTTATAAATTTACCCAACAATTGAATAGTTTCGAAATCACCTCTTCCCGAATTCGTTTGAATTCTTCGAGTAAGGAGCTTTCTTGTTTTATTTGGCGTATTCCAAGGCCAGAATCATCTAATGGTGGAGATATTTGAATTAAATCAGTCGATGAGGTTAAAGGTGCGGATTCCGGTCTTTGTTGTGTTACCTTGTATTAAGAAAATAAATATTAAGTGAAGGAGATTAAATATTTCATGTTTTACTTTACATGCAATCATGATGATGAATGATGGCAGTGAACAACGATTAATTAGTTGACTGCTATTTTTTATTATATTCAATAGTTATTCAAGCTATGAAAATGATTTGTGTTGTAGTTTTCAAGGAAGAACAAAATTAAAACTTTACGTCAATATTCAATTGTGAGTAGTGAGTTATTGTACGAAACTATAATGAAGATGAGAAATAATTTGGAGACAACTGAAAATAATTTGATATATTCACTATTTGGAATTTGAATCGAAATTATGGAATCAAATTGTATATTTCGCAGAAAATAATTAAACTTACAGTTGGTTTGGCATTGATGAATTCCTTAATTTCCTCACTTTCTGGATCAAGAGGCATGTGGATGTAAGTTTTCGGTTTCTTCGAAAAAAAAAAGGAAAAAACTTAACGATAGATTCATCCGCAGTCCAGGGCAGATAATGCTTACTACACTCTATTACAGTCAGCAAAGTTCAGCCTGCCATGCAAGTTCTCGTTAGGTAGTTCCTCGCGATGGGTCTTATTTAGTGAGAACTTCGTAAAAATGCGTATTGAGTTTCGATAACAACCACCAAGCAGTGATGTGACTGATTTATAAAATCTCTCGCCGTATGTGTAAGAAAAAGTTGAGGAAAAGTTTTTAAATAATTATAGACTTTTTTGAATAATATATTTGTTTCAATATTACCGGTTCCCGAGATTTTTTGAACTCTTTATACGTTGGCATTTTCTGTTCGAATTCGCGAATTCCGATGCCGGAATCATCAAGTGGTGAAGGTATTTTAAATGCCTCAACTATTGATGTGTATATGGGTGCCGATTTCGGTCGATGGAATGTTGCCTTGATCTAAGAAACGAATGTTGCGTTAAAACAAAATTAAATTAATTTTGGTGCTATTGTATCAGTTAGCAAATCATTGCATTTTATCGTTTCTTTCGAGAAAATAAAATCCGAAAAAAAAGATCGAGCGAACAATTTACAACAACCAGTTAATCGGGCTGTAAAACACTCAATTCTTATATTTTTAATATATATATATAATACATGATATTTAAGATACATGAAGAGTTTAAATAGTCATATTGTTAGTAGGGATAAAATAAAAAATGACCTCTAAATTAATTAAGCAAACCGCAAATTTTGTGTTTAGAAAATGTTTTATTCTCTGTCAAAAAATATTGGGACAAAATAAAAATAATGTTATATTTGGGATTTTAAATTCGACTCGATATAATTTTGGGAAATTTCAACATGGCATGAGCAATGATTTTCCAACCATTTATAATGAATTGTCGCGTGGATGTTATTACTTACATTATTTTCTATTGAAATATATAAACTTACTGTGGTTGATTGAACTTTGAAAATTTCTTTTAGTTCGTCATTTTCTTCATCGAGAGATAGGTCACTAACATTTTTTAGTTTCGTCGACTAAAAAGAAAACGAAGTTGTAGACACTTGGACAGTTTTTCAATAAACGAAGGGTAATTCTATACTATTCAAATGACTTTACATAAATGTATTTAAATGAAATAAGTTTATCTGACCGGTTCTATAACTTGGAGATTTATCAATTGAGTATCATACCTGGTCAGTGGTTCATGCTGTCGCTATGATAATGTATTAAAAACATTTGTTACTGTTAGAATAAAAGGTTACCTGTTCCCAATATTTTTTGTAATCTTTGAAAGTTATTAGTTCTTGATCCACTTGTCGTTTTCCTATCCCAGTGTCATCGAGAGGATGAACTTTGAGTGATTCCACAATTGATGTTTTTGTTGGAGCGGAATTGGATCGTTTCCGGTACGATGTCTTGATCATAAGAAAATACGATTCGATAAAATAACTTTAACTGGCTAGTTTATATTCATTTATTTAACATAGCTAGAAAATAGGTTAATTATACCAAAGTCGGGATTTATAATGTTTATATATAACGTCGTAAAGACTTATTTTCATGTATAATATCCATTTTGCTCGTTTTCCTCCACCAGATTTATTTCCGGATAGAAAAATATTGCTGATGTACAATAAAGATAAATTGTATTAGTTCAATATGTACACAGTACAAAGAAGATTAAACAAAGAGAATTATATAAATACATTGGTGTTCTAAATGAAAGTAAACACGTGTGCCTAGATTGTGTGTTTTTTGTTTGTTCTTTTATATGTTTGCGTTCTTTTACGTAACTCACTGCAGACAAAAGTAGGGTAAATAAAAATAAAAAACACGCAATGTACGAAAGTGAGTGCTAGCCATACCTCTTTTATAAGCAGCTTCATATCGAAAGTGCTTTTGTTTTTCGGACTTTTGGATTCTTTGGAACTTTTCTCACTATGGTTCAGTGATGATGAATCGAATTCATCATCATCAGTTTTTTGTCTGCTAATGCAGAACAATGTCGTCTGAATAAAAGTAAAATATAACTTAAAAATCAATAACAGCAGAGTATAAATCTTAATAAAAGCCATATAATATTCCTAAAATACCAATGTATTCTCCTTTCGTCCACTTTTGTTCCTCATTGAGCATGATTCACGCATGCTTTCTCACATGTCTGAACGACACCAGGAAAATAAATAAAAAGATATAATGCGTTTATATAAACTAAAATTTAGACCGAATAAATATAATACATACCAAAAATATTTGACGCGCAAACGAAATAAATCTCTGAAACTTCGTTGGTCGTTTCTGAAAGAAGTAAAATATTGCGATAAGTTGGTACGCCTACCACAGTAAAATTGAAATTTGGCTATGTTAAATTAGGATCCTAGTTTAATAATTTTGAAATTAACAAAACATTCCCTTTTACCTAAAAATAAAGATAAATTATATGAAAAATCTGACAGAAGGATTGGAATTGACTATACAATAACCAATTAAATAAGTTCACTACCCACATTTTAATTTTCCAAAAATTTTACTTATCATTCATCAGTATTTATGAGAGCAATATCCATTAGCAGATTCAGTTATTCCGTGGGAGGGATCGTTTTGATTAGGTCTAAAATACCACTGAGCTTCTGAACGACCATTACGACAAGCGGAAAACCTTCGACAATCAACGAAATACTTTATCCAAAATACGTCTAACCTGTTCCCCTTCCTCCGGCTTCTGCGTATCATCTTCTAGACAATATTTTTCCTTTCTTCTCTTCCTTCGTCTTCCTCCTCGTCCCATAGTTAATTAAATATCATCCGTTGTAAGAAATTCTGCATTAGTGAGAAATCAAAAACGCATTCATATGCTCGCATGATATCTCAGAATGTTTGATTTTCTTGAATATTTTTGTATTTTGTTAATTTTTGTTTTGTGACGTAATAATAGACAAAATGGTATTCTCGGCCATTCAAAAATTTTTGCTCGAGGAAGACATTTTTCATACCGTAACATCGGAATCAGCGAGGGAGGTTGACGCTAAAAATTGGGGGGGGGGGGTATTTCTGTTAATTGTGACGCCATAGAAGCATAATCACATTGACAATTGTAAAGCTTCCCAGTTTATGAGCCAACTAATAGTGCAAAAGTGACGACGTTGCCAACAGTGGCGCATCTGTAGAATCTTTTGCGGTGATAGTTGGCAGCACTGGAAATTATCTCTGCATGCAGCGGCATATTCAAACCTTGAATGGAGACGAGGGCAATTTATGGCGACACAGTGGCTGCCGTGGGCAAAAAATCCTAGGTAGCGAAAAGGAATATAAGAATGAGGCGTTATTCGCTGTAACGCAACAACGTCACATGTTAATTAAGGTTGTGGGATATTATAACAGAGCTCAAGTCGTACTTTTAGACTCAAGTCGCAATTTTACTTTGGGGCTTTCACAGGTTTATTTGGCATTCAAATGCATTACTGATTTTGTGTAAGCCTACTGGCATTTTTGGTACATTTTCTCTTTAAATTTTTTTCAGTATTTGCAGCAAATATGCCTCGCGTTGATCTGTACATTAATACATTCATGCACACTTGAATTTTGTATTGTATTTTTTTATCGAATATAATTATAACATATTCACACACTCTTAACTAAAATACTTTACACATTATGAAATATCCAGGGATATAAATTACTGAAATTGAATTATGTCGATCTGAAATTAAAAGTTTTATCGACATCCATACAATTTCAGTAATTTATTTACAAAACTTTGCCAAGTAATTTAATGTCGCCGCAAATAGGTTTCCAGCATTTTATTACTATTTAGAACACATAGCTAATGATAGGTCTGGGCAATGCAAATCGATTCACATCACAAATTTTTCAAATCATTCGTGAATCGATCATATTCTATCAGAAATTATATTTTCGTACGCATAAGCCATATATTGCCCGCGCCTTCAGACCGCGACCCACCAGTGTTCCATGCTTACCGAATGTCTGTTTATTTTAATTTTTCACTAGATAGGAACAAAAACTAACAAAACTACACTGTAACAAAAAAGGCAACAAAGTCACTGGTCTTTGACGGAATTTTTACATAACGTTATTGAAAAAATTCAAAAATGACTTTTTTACCAAGTGTTGATGGAATGCGCCGCGAAGGTAATATTGTCATAAATCTAATCAACATGGCGTTCTTCAGCTTGGAAATATGCAATTACTGCAAATGACCTGTACTTTTGTTACAGGGTAATTGAAATTTTAATACAAGATAATAATATTCGGAGATTGAGCAAATATTAGGAGTAAAAACGGGTCATTCATTTTTTTGAACGGAATTCGTGATACAATTCGATTCGAGAAAATTATCCGAATCTGATTCGAATTCCAAATTATTCGGTTTTAGCCTGGCCCTATCTAATACATAATGTGGAAAACATGAGTGATGTCAATTATATTTAGCGCAGAGCTATTATATTCAAAATTATTTTATTATAAATCGAAGCAAACTCTCAGATGTTTAGTCAGTAACTTGTAATGATGCTTGTATCCGTTCATAACCTTATTGAATCCAATATTTTCATCCCCAGCAAAATAAGCAGAAAAGTCTATATCTTCATCAACTAATGCTTTGGCTAGTCTTGCGGAATTCTAAAAACGAAATAGATGATATGAGGAATTCAACGTTTGCAAAATACTTCACCGTCGATTGAATTTTTAAAATCGATTATCCTTCTATCCTGTTGTCATTACAAAAAGAGGGCGAATGTTCGCGATTACATCAGAAAAAAGTGTAAGAGTACAGTAAGAGCAACAGTATTCCTTCATTTTTCAAATATCACAATTTTTCTCTCATATGTCTTTATTATTCCTATACACTTTTCTACATAACGCAAGCCCCCTTCTTATCGTCGAATTTTTTCTGATCGTCCTGATATGCTCTTCAAATTGATAGCCGCTGGCACAAAAATTTACAACAATAAAACCACACTTAAATTTATAGCAACAATTAGAATCAACTTGTGCAGAAAATTACCAGAAATTGAGCATTGTCATCACTCGTGCCGTGAACTAAAACAAAATAATGTTTTCCGATGTTTTGTAACTTTTGAAATACTGTGGATTTGTTGTAGCCAATCTGAAAGAAAAATATTTATATTTAAAAGTACCACAAAAGCTGTAATTTAGGGGTTTCACTATCTGGATAATGGAATTTTAAAAATACTACTGTAAATTTAATCTGGTAATCACAAACACCAAAGTTTCTCTTTATTACCGGCAATTTTTGCATAGGTCGGCAACAAATCGTATATTTCCTGTTTATTTATTTCTTACAACATATAATGACTTTTTCTCGTTGTCGAACCAGAAAGTGCAATGGATCCGCATCAACAGAACAGTTTTTGGGACTATAAAATATAATCTATGCTCACAAACTGAATATACTGACTTCGTTTTCACTAGGTAATCCCATATAACGTTCAACAAAGTAATTATGATATGAAAGCCAGTCAGATAGAGGAGCAACAGATATTCCACATTTGAATACAACATCCTCATCTTCACACATTGTTCTGGCAACATCGTATCTATATTTAAATTTTTCCTATTTATATTTATTTATATTTATATTTATAAATTAAATATATTTTATTTATCATATGAAATAGTATTAATTGAATGAATGACAGCGTAGCAATAGAGGTTATATAAAATCCTACACACTGGTTGCAAATGATGTTGGCGTGCCGTTTGTAGAAGTAATTGCAGAAATAATATTATATTTTTTCAACAAAAGTTATCAAAAAATCAAATAAATCAAGAATCGGATGAATCCTTTAAGTGCTACATATATTATTCAAATATAATTTTCAACAATCAGATCAATTTATCAAAACTCCAAAAATCCTAAAAATATCCCGTTTGAAAATTCCTAGGTATATTAGTAGTTAAAATAAAAACATAAAAAATTGACATATATGAATTTTACCCGCCGTATCCTCGTCCCCAAATTGCAGTTTTGCTTTTATCAATGAAATCATATTTTTCTGATATTTGTCTTGCCGCCTCAATTTGATCCAGGGGTTCGTATTCTCCAAGACGACGAAATACCTCAAATGAGAATATTAATCATTATTAAACGAATCCCAGTTATTGAGGGTATTTGGGGAAGCAGTTGAAGTAAATAGTTCCATTTAGTGAAATAACTTTCAAGTAAAGGACTACACTGTAACAAAACATATAGTAAATATCCTCTATTCAACAATAATTCCACTTGGTGTTATTGGAATTTAACTCTAAAATGGACTTTTCTGTCAATTGTGGAATGTTGATTGAATGCGCGAGTCTAGGTCATCAACAACTTAGCCGGTCGGCTTAATCCCATGAATGCAATTACCACAAATGAACTGTTATTTTTTTCGTAACACTAGACAACTTTTACCAAGACAAGATTGTGGATAATTTGAGGCGTATGTAATACTTTTGAAGTTGGGAATAATTTTCTAAACATTTTTCCAAATCAAGAATTATATTCTAAAAAGCAAAGTAACAATAAAACATCTACAGACGATGCTGTGGTATGATGGTTTTTAATAACGTCAAATTACCTTTATTTCCCAATGAAATTTTTTTATCCGATGATCATTTGTTAAGTATGCAACACCGAAGGATCGTAGCAGCGAGGCACGATCTAGTAGTGGCTCATGTTTGATGAAATAAAAATCCCGAATAGATTTCCTTTTTTATTTTATTTTTTTGTGTCAATTCATTTTTTGCGACATATATATAATAGATAATGTTCTAAATTGTTACTACATTCGCTTTACCATATGTCTAAATTTATCTCCTCTGAATCCTGTACCTCTTCCATCAAAAGTCATCACGACAACATCAAGATTACTACTGGATATAAAACCGATTGCCCATGATGAAACGAATGAATCAATCGTGTTTTGATATCCTGGACCTGTTTTGATATAAATATCAAATTGAGAATATTACTTTGTAAAATAAATTATTATCTGAAATAACGAATGCGACTTCTTGCCTCTGCTGACTCGAAACTTTTAAACCTGAAACGTCAACTTGCATTTATGTTTGTTTACAAAACAATCTATGTTCATCTCCAAAGGATAGGATAACTTGGCAGGGGTCGATTAACGTTTGATTTTGAATGATTAAATATTTGATTTTGTTTTTATACCACAGCACAGCAAACCCGAGAATACGGTACCAGTTTTAATTCTGAAGTTGAATTTGTTGATGTTTACTGATCGTTCCTGGGCATAGTTGATTGAAGAAGTTGTAACCAAAGATCACGTTAATCTCCGTGCAGCAATGAAAGGCCCAACACTCTTGTCAATGTACTTCACTTGCATACATTCATCTCACATGTAATTCAGACCGATATAATCAGAGATACGTATCTGAAAGCTTTTATTCTAACTATTTTATCAGTACAATAAAAAAATTAATACATACCGGAATAAACTTGAACCAGTAGTGGATATTTCTTGTTAGGATCAAAGTTAGGAGGTTTATGTAAAGTATAATAAAAAACTTCATCATCAACTTGTGGAAGACTCAGTTCTCCATATTCTCGTGTTCGAAAGTAGAATTCTTTAGATACAGAGGTAAGAATACAGAAGAAAAATATAAATACAACGTTATTTTTAGCAATTTTTAATAAAAGTGGAATTGAAATACCAAATTCTAGATAATGTTAAATTAGTTTGAAGTTTTTTATATCCTTATGATATAGTTGTCACTTAAAGCTGAATTTTAGGTATTAACATTATCTATAACATATGCTGGCCAAAATAGATGAAATACCAACTTTTTCAATCATCCATTACAAAGAAACAACAATAATCAGCAACTATAAACATAATACACATATCAGTAAAGTTTATATTCATGGCTTTGACTTTGATGAGATTCGATACAAAAAAATATACAACAATATAATCTATGATTATCATTTGGAATATAACATATGACGTTTGATTTAAAAATCATAGAATCCAGTATTATATTATTGAAACGTTCTATTGGAAACGCAGACGATGATAACATTTTAATATGTAATTGCTTTTACCTTCTAAATTTTCAATCAACTGGGTATTATTTTCAACAACTCGTACAAATGTGATTTCGCCAGAATCTGATATTTGATGAAGTGTCGATATGGGTACACCTGTAATACAATCGATATATTTTTAATTTGCACGTAGTCAAGCTGGATGTCGTATTAACATGCTACGAATGCTTTAATCTTGGCCTGAGTAAGATCTCGACATTAATTCCTCAGGGTTAGTTTAAATATTTCATTTGTTGCTACTTAGGTTTTTATATTCTATCACAATTATAACAATAGAGATACAGATTTCAATCTCGAACTGAGAAATGACGTGCAGCAAAAATTAAGAGAATTAGCAGTACTGCATGTAAATATAATTTTTACAAACTCACCATTTCCTGTTCCACCGCAATTAATGACAAGAAATTTTCCTTCTGGACTAAAAGTTGAATCAACCCAGTTACATCTATTAGTATAAATTTCATTCAAATCACATGACATACATTCTCTTGTTCGATTATCGTCATGCGCTAAAGCAGGAAAAGAAGAAGTTTGTTTTAATAGTTTGCTTACAAAATTTAATGTTTCTTGTTTTGTTATCTTTGTACCGAACATAATCTTTTCTTTTAAATATTGCATCAAAGTACCCAATTATATAACATTATTTACTGTCAAAATAATTTTGTGTAGTGAAAATAGCTCTTTAATTTGACTCATATTTAACAAAATGAAGCCTTATTTATTTCACTCTTAAAAAGCCCAAGTGGATCACCTTGCCCTGTCCTGTACCACCCCACTTACAGACGTGCATGTTTAGAATTGCTGATATGATCCCTAACCAAGACCTTGCACCCTGAGTTGAGTGGTGGGCATAGGTCAACGAGTCGGGTACGAGCCGCACACGATGTATTAACACGTTTAGCTACTATGGGCCATTACGCCCACAAATTTCCAGCGTTGAACCTTAAGGAACCATGCCATGCTAATAAATAAACAGCTTTATTTTAATTCCTCTTCCCAAAAGTTTTACCTTTTACTCTCCACAAATGGCGTATCCTCGGTAAACCTTGTCCACCCGTGTGTCTATTTTCGGTGCTCGTGAAATAAGCAAAATCATTTCTAGAATCGTAAAAACTGAACCCAGAATCTCCAACGTTTTTATAGGCAACCTACAATATATTACAGTTATTTAATCGATACAGGATACATATGGTTACCGCCTTGGCATAAACAAAGGCTATAGGGGGATGCTGTCCAATCGCAATAGATATTTTGTGTTGTTAAATATCAGCTGCAAATGGACCGTGTCTTTACGGCACTATACATTAGTAACGCAGACTTGACTCATTGGTGACTATATTATTTCTACTCGCTCAATATCGAGGTGTAGGTGAAGCACAAATTATCAGGGTTACCTTTAGAAGGTGGGGGACTCGGCTTAAAATGTTTAAGAACGTCTGGTGTAGCGTGAGTTGTAACCGTTCTCAGTTTAGATATGGTCAATTCGTTTTACTGAATTTTGACAACGTTACAGTGTAGGATTAGATTAAAGGCTGTAATTTTTGATCAGTACAATATCAGTTTTTTTGCTGGTATTAATCTAAACTTCCCAATTAATAAAAAAAAAATATGTACGTGAAAATTCAATTATTACTATATTAGGAAATTTTCTGCCCCATTCTTGATCATTGAAACATTTATCACAGTATTTAAGGCTAGAACTCTATTCAAATATACCTCGAAACTACCGTTCGTTCGCCAGTCCTGTATATTATTATGACGATCGACAAGTACTAGGTGTAGAAATCCATGTCTATTTTCCCGTATAGTCAAATATTCGTTGGTGTCTGGAATTAGGTATATTTTTGACGCTTCCAAACTTCCAAGCCATCCGTTAGTTCTGACAAATAAGTCTTCTGAAACTATAATACGAGTAGAAACCTTGAATAAACTTATTCGTTTTGACATTGTTTAACATTTTCATACATGATCTTTGAAATAAGTTCATAATTTGAGACAGTGCCCAAGTATATAACTTTGTGAAGCATGAACCACGAATGTTTCCTTATTAAGGGTTGCAATCCATCAGCAGCACATACTCAGCAATACAGATTTATCCATTGCCGCCCGTCTCAGTGGCACCATCGATTAAATGATCATATTGCTCGAAATGTCAATAAGTCAATGGATAGGCAATAGTAAATGCTTAGACATTCCGTAAATAAGGCTAAGTCATTACCCGGTTTGGTGGTTATGTCGGCACGATCGTATTGTCAAGAAGTCCAATGATTAGGACAACCCTTAACCAATTGCTTTCGAAACTCATAAATCAGATTCAGTTATTACCACGCTCGACTTGAAACTGCTTAACGCATAGTTTTCTAATCTTATACATGCTTTAGTAAAATAAGAAGTTGTGTACAATTTATTTCATGAATTCAATTTAGTATCACCGTGACTGCAGTTCCATGAGTTTATTCCTGGGGTACATGTTTCAGAAACTATCTCATTCTGAAATCTATTTTTCCACATAACAATAAGGGTTCCATCATCTTTCCATACTGTAGAATGTAAGTAACAATCTCCCCAGTTTGTTACGGTCTGAAAAAATTAATGTACGAGTAATTTTCAGATTCTTTTCGAATCGAATCGACCAGCATTAATTTAACTGCAACTAAAATTATCTTACCTCACTTGGTAAAACTTGAACTATTTTACTCGGGTCTCTCACATTAACAACATGGATTGAAGTCGTAGATATTGGTGTTCCTGGCTTTGGATAAGAATAGCGGATCATTGTTGGGTATTGATTTCCTCCATAATAAGGATACTCGAATTTCTTCACCGCTGTTTGATTAAGTCTTCAAAAATATTAGAAATTAAATATGCTCACTACATGAAATATTCTTATTCAACGCAAAAAAAAATGTGAGATCATTTTTTGATATTTTTCACTCGCTTTAAGCAAGACAGGGAGTAGCGGCCAAAAGAAACACAGCAAGGGGCCTTCACGTTGCAAAGAACTGCTACAAAACGTAGTAATGACAACATCTTAAGCAAAACTGGACCGCTATTATAAAATGTAGTGAAGGGTATTTGCGCTCCGTGGTGAAACCATCATATCAGTAGAACTCGCTTTGATTCAACTGTTTTCCTTCCATGAATGGATATATATTCGAAATTAAAATATATTAGAAGCAAACGAAGCAATCCAATAGTATATTATGATTGTAAGCTTACGTTGCATAGAAAAAGTATGATCCATTTGTTGAAAACAACATCATTTCTATTGCGTCTGATAGATCATTTATCCCATTCAATATAACGTTATTCTCTCCATCGGTAGTTATTTGGATCGGTTCACTTGAAATGTCCTAGCAAAAATAAGATTTATTTAATACACTGTAATGAAAATATACTAAAATCCCAACTTGGATTAGCTTGAATTAGATTGGAAATATTTAAATAAAACTTTACAGACGACAGTTTCAGCCTATTATGGACATTTTATACAGGTCATAAATCTTATCAGGAATGCGATTTCAAATTTTACATGCTAATGAATATACTATACTTTTATGGCATTGTACACAAGTGCAGTTGACACAACATTTCTTTTTTAGTGATAATATTCCGAATTGAATTAATACACAAAGACACGACATGCATACCGTTAACAAGAACACATCAAAGTCGTGCACATATGCCATCTTGTGTCCATCCGAATCGAACTGGAATTTTAAAATTCCTTCGCCATGAAAATTTGGAACTGTTACTCTGATTCTGAAATAAACCAAACGAGAATTATTGATTGATACAGCTTTATTAATCAGAATAAAAAAGAAATTTGATCATATTAGTAGTGAGGTATTTAGAACCCTGTAAAGGGAGGGAATAGAGGATAAATTGATCAAAACGTGCATTATTTCCGAAGATATAAATTGGACGGATGAAATAAGCTCAATATTGGTTATAATTATCGGATGCCAAATCGCTAGATGATGATGAGGACGTGGTACCACGCTCTCCTTCCTACAATAAAACAATTTTAATCAAAACTTCGTGTACATATACTCACGAATCACTGGTTCTGAAAATTGCTAGAGAGTATGTCCGAAGAGCAATTACATTTACAAATGGTCCCTGAAGTAATAAAGTGAAATAATAAATAAATACTTGGACAATATGATAGAATCTATATGGACTATGTGTACATATCGGGAATGATTATATAACAAATGACCGAACCCACAAATTGTTTGCCAGGAAATATTTATCATCGCCCAAATTTCCAATAAAGGTATTTTCTGCAGCGCAAACCAAAAACTTGCAGAAATGGTGATTTAACGCGGGACTGGTTCATGTCCAACCAAATGCGAATTTAAAATTCATTCAACGGACATAATATGACAAGTTCGTTAAAATCGAAGGTATACCACTCACAAATAGTATCTCTTTTTCTCAAAAACTTATTTGCATTGACCAGACTATCGGCCACATACCCTCAAGTTGTTCATGGACTATTGACGATTAGGGTTACTATTGTTGGATTGTTGATTGCCAAAATTGAGCCTCAAATGGACATCAGTGAACCAATCTTGACAAACGATTATTTAGGCTAGTTCTGCTAACACGGGTATTAATAAACTTTTTATGGCTTTTCGAATTATTGACCATGGTCTGTCCGTAACTCGACCGGAGACTTATACCCAACAACTTTTAGGAAAGGACTTTTTAGTGACTAGGTATCTGTTCCAAGTTACAAGTATCTGGTGCCTTACTGTAGCGCACGCGCTTGGTGCTGAAACGGCTTTTCCGACAATACGATTGCGCTTATAAACAGATATTTTCATTTTTATTCATATTATGGATTTTAAGGAGTCAACGTACAAAAAGTAGCTTATAGGTACTCACCTTACTGTGGCTATAAGTTATGGCAACATATTGTTGATCAGCAGATACTTGGAAGGATGATGGATTCATCAAGCTGCTCTGTGAGAAAGGGAAGTCGAGTTATTACTGAACCAGCATCCTGCAAGTCTTTCTTTTTTACTGAATAGGTTATATACTAATTGTTAGTTGAGCATTTTGTTATGGATTTAAGGACTATAAAACATTTTTAAAAATTCTCTTTAAATTCCAATATCGCGGCGTTAAAACGCTTTATATTTACGTCTTGTGGTAGACAACGCAATGTTTTCCTCTCAATTTTTAATAATAAATATTGTATTCAATATCATTCTGGCGAGAACGTAATTATTCGGAACAACATACCCATGCTGACGAATTGAGGAGTTCAATTTCGTCTTCACTACTAATATTTTTCTTCATTATTGCTCCGTCGTCCCTTCTATAAACATATTCTGAATCTGTATTAAAATTATAAAAAATAATAGTAATAGCCTAACATAGAAAAAAAAATATCGTCTAAGAATTTAACTGGATAAAGTAAGGCTACAATTAAACCAATGTTCAATTTAGGTATTTTTTAATCAAAAACAATCAGTTTGATTATATGGATTTTGTTATACATCATGTTTTTGATGGAGCTTTTTGTGTCGAATACCCACAAATGTTCCAGTATTATGCTAGTAGGTCGCAAGATAACATTTCAAACTTGCAATTGCTCATGAAATATAAAAATTAGCATAGTCATGAAAGGTATCATCGGTCAGTCCCTATTTGGCGCTATTTAGACTGAAATGCAATAAAACAAAATCCCTGGTATCACATCCATATGATGAAACATTTTTGAACATCTTAGTAACTATACCTGAAATCCATGTAGGATTGAAAGATTTTGGTTCAAAATTTCCATTCAGCCAATCATCAAATGTCATGTATTTCTTATTGCTCGCTTTCACCGACAACACTGTTAAAATTAAGCGTAATAAAATAAGATAAACTAACACTAAAAAGCTGTGAAAGATTTAAAATCTTTTGACAATATGTCCCGGTCGGAAATATTTTGCCAAATTACTCTTTCCTTTTTTTTTTTTTTGGGGAGAATTTTTTGCTATGGCCTGTTTGTGACCTTTGTAACGGACCTTTGTAATGACTGTGTATCTGTTATATGTTACAGCTACCCACGAAGTGCCTTGCTGAAGGGCACATTCGGTGGTGAAACGGTCAAGCATCGAACCATCGGCCATCCGGACAAAAGATCGCGCTTAACCGACTGAGCCAGGCTTATTTTTGCTAATTACATTTTGTCAGGTATCGATTACAAATGGACCACGCCGTCTAATGGTCTTTCCAACTGTGACTCATGTTTGACATAATATAATTTCTGCAAGAAATTGTAGAAATTTGGAACTGCGAGTTTATATGCACTTGCGTATCCAAGAGATCATGGTATCTTGCCCAAACCGACTTCTTATCTATCAAAATAAATTGCAAATAACTTCCTCTGGTCCTCTGAATGCACCATACCTTCAGACCGCCTCTTCTTAATATTCTTAGATGAGGTATCGCCATTACTTGACATCCACACTACACAATAAATCACTAATATACATATGCACGCAATAATCGGAACTATTTTCAATCGTCTCATATCACCAACTTTATAACATGGAAAACCGTATAAAAATCTGTTGATTTTCAAATAAAAATAGAATTCTAAAAAAAGATGTCATCAACTGAAATATCCTCCACGAATATATCTAAAATAATATTTTGCTAAGTATATAGGTTATAAATTGATGAAGGCTTCTGCTGCTAGTGTGACAAAAATACACTAAATTAACTGATAATCAACAGTAATTGTATATTTCAATCAATATCGCCTTGTTTATGAGATTTATGCCAAATATGGACCGTTGATGAACAAGTCTCAGACGGTGCGTTCTATCACGAACCGTCCTCAATTGACCACAAAGTCGATTTTACATATTTTTTTCAATATCATCAGGTGGAATTATTGTCAAAGAACGTGCAAAAGAAAGGCAATTCCAGGTATATTTCTTACATTGCATGCAGCTCTCTACAATTTGACTGGTGGTTTGTTGGCTCCGTTTAGGCTCTGATGTCTGTTTGCTCAGAGCAAATTTCTATATAAAAAATAGCAAAGCGGACATAGAAACATAAATATAAAATGAAATAACATATAATATCACGTAATATAAAATTCAGACAGCATTTTAATTCTAGCAGCCATGTTGAAACTTGGCCACAATTTAAATCTCGTGAAAACCACGTGATCTATATTTTCTTCTCAAAGTTAGAGTAACTGTATTACCAACAAGATTATTCCGATTATCCTCGGATTTTTATTCTAATAATAAAATCCAAAAGATTTACCAGCAATTGCTAGAATTATAGTATTTAGTATTTTCTTATCTAATTGTCGGAGAAAGTCAATTTTCGTGATTTGATTCAATACGACCAAATAAAATTATAGCCAAAAATCAGCTATTGTACTTTATTTATCTCACATTGCCCATTCTATGACATAATTGCACTAATTCTATTGATGTTCCTGTTCCTCAGGACATTTATTGAGCTCAGATAACTCCAGTGGTCGCTGACAACTTTTCCAGCTAAAAAGGACCTTATCTTGAATCAATCATATAATAGTTTATAAAACTCACACACGTCACTCACTCACTCACACTCGTCATTGACGAACATCGCTCGACCTTTTCAACGAGCCCAATGCGAACATTTTTACGACGCATATCTTTGGCTATTCAATTGAATAAGGTTTGTAAATACTGCAAAATTATTTTATTTCTGTTGGTCGCTTCAAAAGCCGCTTGTTAAAACTTCCCGTTATTTGCATTATTGCTCAATTTTAAAATTACAGCGTTTACAGTAGTTTTATCTTTAGAAAAATGTTTGTATAACTCATTTTTTATATCTGCATTAGGCTTAAAATTGATTTCAATTTACTCAGTCACATGTAATTCCCCAAATACTACGTCAAATTTTTTGGTGTTTTTTTATGAAAATACGCAATTTTTGGGCAAAAGCACTGATAACTTTTAGCCTGTGCGGAATTTTCTCAAAGAATATACGTCGAAATTGTCACGGTTTTTCATATATCATAATTTGCGACTATGGGTATGACCTCTCTCCTCAACTAGTGCGTATAGGCGTATTACGAATTGTTCAGCAATTCGAGTATACATTAAAATGCCCGAAAACTTCCATCCTACAGCTAGGTCTCATCTCTGAAGCAAAGAAAAATCTTTCGCTCATACTTATATACACTGTAACAAAAATGCAGCAAAATCACTGGTCTTTGACAGTAATTTTACTTGGGCGCATTGAAACAAAAATCAAAATTGACTTTTTGGCAAAATATAGGGTTTTGATGTCGCGTTCCATTAACAGCCCATAATTGACATAAATCACATCAAAATGCGTTTTTTTCAACTTTGGAAATTTGCAATTACTGCAAATGACCGATAAATTTACTGTACTTTAGTTACAGTGTAGCAAGTTTGTTTGAATTACAAAACCTTTCTTTTCATGCAAATAAATATGAGTGAATCCTATATTTGATCAAGCTTTGAGCATTTCTTTGTGAATTCTTCCGGTCTATGGTTTATGAAGCTGCATTAAAGAATATAAATATAAGAAATAATACTATTGTCAATGCAAACATCAGATCAAACTCTTCAAACACAGAAATGCACAGTAAATTCACTGTTAATTAGCAGTGACTGTATGTTGAAAGCCATCTTGTTGACAAAATGTATACCAAGTATAAACCGTTGATTGACCGCGTTATGTGCGGCTCGGTCTATCATCTATCATATTGGACGAAAAGCCAATTCTATATAATCCTACTTTATATCACGAGTAGAATTACCAACAAAAAATGGAGATTCTGCTGAATTTTTATTACAATAAATATTCAATTAAATCGTCTCAAAGTCTAATTCGGAAGAGACCAGTTTTATCATCCTCCCGCCATATTGGACTAAATGTTAAATCGAAGGTCTTTTTTTAAAAATGACGTCGTCACCATCAGTTCACAGTAAAATTTACACTTTTTGGGAATATTGTCCATAAAGTAAGGAGTAAAACTTATGTTGTCCAATCTGCAATATGCGTATATCAATATTTGATCGGTCGAGCTAAGGGGTCATTGTTTAACGAGTTTGCAGAAGCATCTTCGAATATGTATAGACCAATCGGTTTATTCATTTTTTATTACCTGAACTATATACATTGTAACAAAAATCAAGTAAAATTATCGCTCTTTGGCAGTAATTTTTCTCGATGATATTAAAACAAAACCAAGAAATCGACCTTTTCAGTCAATTAAGGGCTGTTTGGGGGTGCGTTCCACAAACAGCCCATACTGGGCATAAATCTCATCAACATGGCGGATTTCAACTTTGGAAATATACAATTAGGTATGAAAAGTATCTTTACTGCACAGTGTGATCTCATAAGCCTTGGGCGATCTTGAACAGGGCAGTACAGTTATGCAATAACTTAGTATAAGTCACGATATCAACGTTTTTGGCTGCTTGTTTTGAGTATTTTGATCTGATAATTGTCACAAAGCGATATTAATTATATAGTAACGTTAATTGCCCAGGTATTGATATTTAGGCTAAAGAGTAGAAGATCATAAACTGATTTTAAAGGATCAGATTTTTGCAAAATTAAACGTAGAGGATTAAAGAATAAACGCTACACTTTTCCTAAACTTACTTTTCTGCAGGCTGCAACAGATACGAGGCATTGCTTCAAATCGCAAAAAAAAATCAGAAATGCAGTGAGGCGATATTCAAGATGGTTAATAAGATACGGGTATTTTAATGGGAACCATAACTAATTTGACACTTGAGCAATTCTATAAATGTTTCATTTTTTAACCAAATAAGGTTATTCGGGTAAGAGGGCAATGCCGTCGTGGCATTCCCAGCTCCCCTCTCAGTTATCATAACTGGAGTATAATACCGTGAGCGTAGACTGCAGAGCCTAATCAGAAGACAAAATAACCAATGCAAATTAACATATTTATTCATACTAAATACTATATTGTTTTAGTCGATCTCGCTTTCTAAAATACATCAGTCAATTTTGCAGAAAAGAACCTATATACAAAAATTTTCTAATACATTTTACAGCTTCAATATGGCTCGAATAAAATTTATTCTTAATTTAATTTATTCAACCCAGCGACATGTGCAACGATATGGAATTCAAATAATCAGAATATCAGAACTACAGAGAAGAGCAAAACTAGAGGCAAGGTAATTTAATATCTTGTTAAAGTTTTTTTGCCATGTAATTGCTTTATTGCATATTTTATTTATGTTAATAAGAAAACAAGATCAAAATATTTTATCCAAACAGTAATAATATGAATGTGTCCATTAGTTTCACAAATCTAACGTGTAACGGGATTTTTTTGATTAGTGTAAGAGTATCATACAAAAAAGCAGTTAAGTTTTTTCGTTGTTGTTGCGCATATTCCTTACAAAGCTGTTGCATAAAAAGACGATTATCGTTACTGTTTCGAATTTACATTGTCGCATGGCTCGCTCAGATTAAAGAATGACCAGTCCCAGTACAGAAAATATACCGAATGACTAACGTTTGTTGTTTTAACAAAAAGATAAGACTCCAATCGTAGATTTGCCTGGTAGCCACTGCCAATTGCTCAGGCCATTGCTCAGCAACGTATCACCTTTGTCGTCGAATACATTTTATAACATATAATTTTAATAGCAGATGAAATTAACAAGAGAGTGGACAACAAACAATACATGACGTTTGATGATTGGCTGGAAAGTTTGAACCAGGATTCCTTTTATTCAAACTGGCTTTCAAGTAATGTTATGTGTGATTCTTTTATAACTGTAGAGCTGCATCGGTGTTAACCCACGTCGTAATATTTATACTAAAAATATATAAAGAATATTCTGCGATCACAAAGTTTAATAATATAAACAAAAATTTTTATGCTAAATACATTTTTTTCTCAGCACTGATATATCACAATTGTGATACTGCTGATAGGACATTTAATTTGTTGATATACCGCTTCAAGGTTTGGATTGAAGCGTTGCACAATTTGTTTAGCCCTCAAGCAGAATATTTGCATCAAATCATGTTCGATTATACATGAGTCAATGACGAATTTCGCAGCTGAGGCACGATTCATCTGTGGCTCGAGAGATTAAAACGATTCGAGTGAGGTATAATTTATATCAAACTGCGTTTTTTTAATATTGTAATTTATTTCACTTATTTCAATTCGTCTGCAGATTCTGAATATTTCATACAAATGTTCATACAAATACCGGGCGAGGCGCGGTAAATCTCTGACTCATGCTTGACCAACTGATCTGATGCGGAGAGATGCAATTCAAGTAAACAGTTTAACACCATTCAATTATATGTAGCATAACTATATTTCTAGAATCAATCAAACTGTTGTGGAAAGCTTTGATTTTGCGTACTATGGTGGTGATCAGTATCATAAGATTGTGAGTTAATTGTTACCGAAACCCGGTACTCCAAATTCTCGACCTTCTATCCATATCGTTGAAACAAACAATCCAACATCTGGAGTAAAAAATATGCCAAGCGAGGTAGGTGGCCTATATCTTATTCTGATTTTATCAAGTATAACGTCATGATGAAATATGATATTACGTGGAATCCTCATTATTACAGACTGCGGAAAATTGGGAAGAATATTACTTGAATTCGGTTGTCTGGAGGAGCCAAACTATTTTTACTTCTATTTGGAAAAATCGACGTCAAACGGAAGCAGTGGCTAAGACTTGTTCGGAAGTAGATTCTTGGATATGTACTCATGGTAAATATTAATGAACTTGAAATTTCCTGAATATCGAAATCTTTTTTATTTGTTTGGATTATAGTTCGTTACATAAACTGGTTAATTCTGAATTAAAAAGACTTATATTACCATAGTTGTAAGTACGATTTTTACATGACCCTTTTAAAAAAAAAATTACAAATGGAAAAGCATGGCTTGGAAATTATAGACCGTCTGATTTGGTACCAATAACAAATATGAACAAATATATCACAGCTCGTGTTAATGAATTTGGATTAACACATCTGGTTGCAGTTGACGTAGACAGCAATTCTCTTGACTGGCGGACCAACGGTTCTTTTGAAGTGAGATTATGCTATAATTATTATTTCAAGATCTAGCTGGCATGTCACACGGTGTGACTCAATCTGTGCAATCTGGTCGAAATTTCATATCTTGTGGAGAGCCGAAACCGTATAAATCATCGAGCATTTTTTTCGAAGATAGGCAAACTTAAAATAGAGTTATTTGTGCTTTTGATTCATTCAATGCTAGAATTTATCGACATTTTTGTGGAATGCAAACAAAAATAAAAACTCTAACATGATCCATATTATATTCTTCAAATTACAGGTAACCGGACGCGTTAACCCTTATGTAGGATTCATACCAGTAAATTATTATGATGTAGGGAATGATTGGACTTATTTTGCAAGTACAGAAGTGGAAAGTAAGGGTGAAGGATCAGCATGATTAGGACATTTATGGAGAGTAAAAGGTAAATATAGTAACTGATTAAAGGAATGGGAATATTTAAGAATCTTCAAACCAGGTAAAAATTCGTGCATGTGTTGTATTTAATATAAATATTTTATCTTTTGTCTCTAATTCATCCACAAGAGTATTGTATATAAGATGATGACATACATCCAAATCTCTTCAGGTGTAATATTCAACGTTCCAATCTATCTCCAAGGCTTCTACCATCCACCTAATTTATAACGCGATAAAGCGCCACTTTCCCACATGTTGTTATTTTGTATTTGCATTTCATCCCAAATTTTTATTTAAAGAATATATAATATCAAAATATTCAACTTGAACAAAAATCTCGTGTATCGTTTAATAATCTCTTCCCGTGCTCTTGTCAAGCAAAATCTTCATTACTCATGTTTTCCCGCGTTAATTGGATCCATAGTACTTCAATATTATGCAAGTATTTGCTAGAAAACCTATTAAAAATCAAGCCGAACTTTCTAACATGGCGATGACAAGGCAAGGGAATGTATATCACGTGATCTGAGTGAAATTTATGCTGATAGATGTAACTGAGTTGATTCATCTTTCAGTAATGATGGGACCTTCCTTGTCACCAACTGTGGGGGAACTGGAAACGGTGAGTGCCATTCTTGATTTGAATTTGGCGATTTTTCATCAAACGCCTGAAATTTGTGTTTCTTCTGAGCATTCAAATAACTACAAGACGAAAAACACTGTTTTGACTAAAGGATGTGGAATATAGTATCTTTTTATGATTCAGATAAGTCTGATAATTTGGAAAGGTATTTCCACCTTTCTGTTGAAATTTATACAAGTATCATTTTATACTTTTTGCGTTGAAAAATCTGTTTCTTTGAGAGTTTAAAATAAAACTCAGACTCGGCCCAGTTGCCATATTCAGGTTTGTATCAAATTTCGATCTGCAATTTTATTTTAAGGAATTCGAATATCAACACTCCATCAAATTTCTGACTCAGGCGAAATTAATTTTATTCCTGTTGACGAAAATACCACTCAAATTTTGGAAAACTTGAAAAGTAAGTTAAAACAAAACATGACATATGACGTTTTGAGCTTTTTTTATTAAAATACAATCAAAGAATAACTCAAAGTAGGGACTAAAAATTACTTACTAAAGGCAACACATATGATGCAACAAAATAACTTACAAGCATTTGCAAGAACTCGAAGTGAAAAACATTCCAAAATACAACTGAACGAATAAAATAGTGCGATGAGTGGTAACGACCCTGTGGGGCGGTGCAGCCACGCGTTCTTTGCTTCTCCTTAGTGGCCTCTTACGACACACAAAAA
The DNA here is from genome assembly GCA_963675895.2 of Styela plicata. Classification (NCBI taxonomy): domain Eukaryota; kingdom Metazoa; phylum Chordata; class Ascidiacea; order Stolidobranchia; family Styelidae; genus Styela; species Styela plicata. The sequence goes on along the minus strand of OZ023139.1, from coordinate 12,747,513 downwards.
ATGTGTTAGGACAACTCTAGGCCCGCGCCTGAGGTTATGACTCAATCTGTATTCATAGTGTAATAAATTCGTTAGGCTCGACTGAGCAGTTAAGTTGCATTATTACATCACACTAACCCAGAATGTCGAAGTTGCCTCGTGGCTTTGATTAAGACAACTCTCTCAAGTATAGTTTACTATGAAATATCATGTTTTTAGTTTCCGATTTTCTGCACTTTTGTTGTGTCTGTCCCAAGTTTTTATACAACAAAAATGATCAGCAAAAAACGCTCCCCGTCATTTTTCTGCTAGGTAATTTGATAAACGAGTTTAAGTTTTTCCTTGTTTGCCTTATTTTATAAGCGTTCCACTTTCGAACTCGAGAATATAGAGAACTGAGTCTTCCACAAGTTAATGATGAAGTTTTTTATTATACTTTACATAAACTTCCTAACTTTGATCCAAATAAGAAATATCCACTACTGGTTCAAGTTTATTCAGGTGAGTCACATTAAACAATTTTTAAATTTCCGTCTTCACTTCATTGTTTATTTCTGCGAGCTTGCATTCCTATTCCAATGGATGAAGCCTATTTTAAAGAATATCTATGCTTTTCCGAGATAGCTGAAAAAATCATTTGATTAATTGTGCAATATAATGTATGTAATTATGCATAATGAACTATTGGCAGCATATTTCTATAAAACACAGGCTTAAACAATGTTTTCATGATCGGTTATGTGGATTTTCAAATCTACTACTATAAATTTAGCGTTTTCTTGTAAAATTTATGTTGTTCGATAGGGCCGGGATATCAAGATACAATAGATTTGTTTATAACTACATGGGCAAGTAGCAAGTATACCAAGTGGTAATCTTGATGTTATTGTGATGACGTTTGATGGAAGAGGTACAGGATTCAGAGGAGAAAAGATCAAGAAGATGGTTAAGTATATCTAGTTTGAAAGTACTAGTAACTCTAGCTGCCAATAATATATAATGATGTGTTTTCTCTACGTCATTTGTTTGTCGAAACAATGTTGTTTTGCTGTAGTTTTAAAGGATACTAACAAACCAACAAACAAACAAGCGAATCTTTAAATTTTACTCCCAAAAGGTATCGAAAATTTGAATACCAACGAATCATAGGTAGATACCAACGCTATCCAGTGCAAGGTAGTTTTCGCGCAGTTATAGCCCCAATTTAACCGAAATTTCATTTTGTCAAGTATGTGCCGCAGATGGACCGCGTCTTGTAGACGCGATCCATCAGTGACACATACTTAACAAAAGATCCATTGATCAAACTTCTCCGATGAAGAATAAAAACCGTTGGTCTGAATGACCTATATGACAAATTTACCTACGTATGCAAACTCCTCTTTGTAACTGTGTATTATAAGAATTCAAGAGTATGATTCCTGAGTACAAGCAAAAAGTAAACAGGTTTTTAATGTTATTTTGTAGGTTTACCACCGCTTAGGAGAATATGAACCGTTGGATCAAATTGAAGCAACAAAACAAATATCAGAAAAGTATTAGTTTTATTGACAAAACCAGCATCGCATTATGGGGAAGATTTTACGGAGGGTAATTTTTCAGCTATTAGGTAATTTCTGTTTTCTAAAGATTGAATTTGTTCGAATCGTTTTTTTTCTTTTTGTCAATTTATTAAACAAAAGCAAACTTTTTTATGAGTGACTGTGGTAAATAGGACGAAGACATTTGCTTCCTAGTGCATATGTCCTATTGTCGATTCGACTACACACCGAATTATTATTGACCATATAAATGAATTAATTGACACATTACCGCAATATTTTTTAATACTGATGTTTGCAAAAATACTGTTTCGAAAAATTCTAGAGGGTTGTTAGACCTAGCACTGTAGGTGACTTATTTTTGCGACTTGAGTGACGAATAGAAGGAAACAAAAAAGCGATACAGGTGGGGCATGTTTACTGCCCTTTATTCTGGACAAATTAGGATGGTTTTTGCTTGGAGCGCAGCTGTGGTACTATATTTTGTAATGACTCTTTAAAATATAAGTTAATAAATATTGCAATATAAGAATTCAATAAATAAATGACGACCGAAACAACAGTAGCATTCTGATATCAAGTTCGCGTGTATGTGGTATAGCACCTAGATGGCGCAATAAAACAGTGGCTGTGGCTTATGTTCAATAAAAAGCATATAATTCGAAAAACCTTAAAAAAGTGTAATAGTGACTACTCCAGAATTCATAGCCATCAATGGAAACTTTTGCAGGCTCATTAAAATTATATTGCACTACTGATCAAGTTTTTTTTTTTTTTTTTTTTATCCGATTTATTTCAAACATTTTAATTTTGGCGTGTATTATTATCGTTTGGATGTTTTAAATCCCGTTTTTTTTAAAGGTTGTCAGCGTTTACTGGCACTAGGCAGAGCAATCAGAGTAAGAGCATATAAAAATATTAACATTATCTTATATTTCATGCCAGATACATCACAGCAAGAACAATATCAGAGGAGGAGAATCTTATATTTAAATGTGGATTATCAGTTGCCCCTGTGACTGACTGGATGACATATCATAACTTCTATACATAACGTTACATGGGTCAACTTAATAAAAATGAAGTAATAGTTTTTTTAAATCATATTTATTATATATGCACTATGAAAAGTACAGCAAATTTACAGCCTATTTGTGGCAATCGTATGTAAGTTTTAGAAGTCGATACCTCAAGGCCGGAAAGTCAATTTCATGGTTATATTACATTATCACCAAGTAGAATAATTGTCAACCGCAATTTTAGCGCTCTTTCGTTACAGTATATTTTTTTTTATTGGTCACGGAAACATAGGCTCAGTAGTTTTGTTTTCGAGATGGGGCTTCATTAAATACTCAGAACTCGCTGAAAACAAGTCTAAAACCTCTGATTTTTTCCAGGTTGGATACAACAAATCGACGATGTTTCAGAAACTTCCAAACATCGGGAAACAATATTTTGCTCTCATACATGGAACAAGTGATGAAAATGTGCATAAAATAAAAAATAAAAGCAAAAAAAAGTTTACTTTATTATAGCCGTTTACTCATTTTGGGGGTGTTTTCTGCTTCGTTCTGATACTACTTTTTGCAGTAGTTTGCCATTCGAAAAATAAACGACTGTTATGTGGTTCCTTTTGGGCGTGGCTCTTGTAATACACACAAACGAATTTTCAATTGAAGAAATAGTTATATTTATCGTTGTCATGCCTCATTTTATGCCATGTACTATACTTCATGATTAATATTTATTTTTTAATATTTTATTATCGTTAGAGATTCCGACTTGCGTGATGCTCTTCCTCGGGTTATCTTCCCTGTCATAAGTTTGTTCTCACGTCACCCTTCCTTGACCATTGAACAACAAATTTAATTTTTAGCATTCGGCACTATTGACAAAAGCTATGATTAAACAAGATCTGGATTTCTCAGCTTATTTTGCTGGAGATGAAACTCATAAATTCAACAGAGGAGCAAATGCTTATGGTCATCCCCACAAATTAGTAACTCATCATTTGAGGGTTTGTTTCAATTTACAAATTATGGAACAACTTTCACATCAATAACATTTTGAATTCATTTAAACTTCAATTTGATCTCAGCATGAAGAATGAAGATCATTGTTTTTAGGTCATCAGTTTCTTGTTTCTTTGTTAAAATTACGCTAAACTGGGACAAAGGTGCAGTAAGTTTACTGCTCATTTCCAGTGGTTGCATACTTCCAAAATTTCGAAACGCCTCATTGGTTGATTGAATGTCAAGTATGTGCTTAAAAGTATAGTGGCTTTATTTGAATATCGCAGAGTAAAATTACCACCAAAGAGCGGTAATTTTACCGCAGTTTTGTTACAGTGTACGAGAAATAAATTTATAACATTATGCACAAACATCTGTAATAGCGAGTATATCATGAGATTGAAATTATTCGGGCTACTTGTTAATTTGAAGTAACGTATGAGTAATACAAAGAAAAACAGGGGATATTAAATGAGATTTTATAGCAGAATGATGGAATTTGATGTAATGTAAATTTTCATAAAAGAATAATAATATTAGAGATTTGTTTATAATATAGATAATTATTTACCCTTAATTAATAAGCCACCAACAACTGCGATTATTGTAATCATCAGCGTCCTACATTCCAAAGTAACGCATTTAACGTAATTGAGGAACATTCTGACTCTATAGTGTTACGCACGATCTCATAACGCGACTGTCAATTAAAGAGTAGTATCAAGTTTAGCAAAAATGGCTTGTCTGCGCGTTAAAATTTTGATTATTATTGATTCGAATCAGTCGTGCATCAGTCAGAAACAACTTACAAGAAATGAAATTTTGTTTGTTTACTCGCTTTTGGTCAAATGTATACCTGTCCCTAACGAGGAGGTGTGAATTGAAAGAACATTGTCTTTGTCAAATTTTTTATATCACAATTAGTACATTGGTAGTTATATATTTTTGATTGTAAAAACGCAATGTTATCCGACTCAGATTCGATATCAAATGCTTCGATTTTGCCCAGACTTTTAATATAATGCCATGCAACTCTGAATTAAAACAGGTGCGAGATATCATATCCACTTTTCCCCCAATGCCGTGTTGGACCACGAATCAGTGCGCAATCAAAACCCAAGGCGCATAAAATAATTGAAGTGAAAACAATTACAACAAACGAAAAATTTCTACAATCGCACGGAGTGTTTATTTATGTTTTGAATTTCCGTTGAAACGACATTATACTCAGCAAGCAGTTTTTGAATAAGATTGCTTTTTAGGTATCAATGAAATAGAAAAAAATGTCACCAATATAATCAAGTTTATGTTGGAAATATCTTGTCTTCTAATCAAGCCTTTGTAAAAATTTATTAAACAATATCGAAAGAATGTTATATGTTGTGACTGTAATCATATTTTCTGTGCAACTCGGTCATCTTGCAACATTCTCACGTGAAGATATGAGTGCAAACGGTGTACTTTTCTGGAATCGGAGATTTTGAAAAACAGTAGGATAATAACATGAGGTCATTGTGTGTTGCTTCCAACGAAAACTGACCAGCTTTGTGTCTCAAATACAGTTGCTATTGGAAATTTGACAATAAAAGGAATAAAATCGCTTGAAAAAGTAGCTCATTTTTCGTTTCCTTGTGTGTGTATTTGAATTCTAAACGCAGATGCCCGCCCGACACTTGTATAATAGTATTTGTATTAACACTTGTATAATAACACTCCAAAGCCGATACCATCCGACATATCTCACTTAGGGCTGGGCAAAACCGAATTACTTGGAGTTCGTATCTGGTTCGAGTAATTTTTTGAATTGATTCAATCCCATATGAATACCAAATATATCTATTTTAATATTACAATTTGTCTCCATTATAAAAATTTCTACCACATTTAGCAAGTTTATATTCCTATGAATGATTCACGATTAATTCGAATAATTTGTGCATCGGATCGATTCGAATCACCGAATCAAATTGCACAGCCTTAATCTCGCGTCCATGACAATATATTTCTCTCGGATAAATGGCGACAATTGATTGGTAAAAAAAAGACTAAAATAACTGACCAACAAAAAATCATATTTAATTGTCTGACGAGAAAAGATGTTCTGATTTAAGTAATTGATACAGGAATATAAATCGTTCTAATAAGTAAAATACGACAGTGGCCACGTGAAACTCTATCCAATTTATTACACTCGCGAATTATGTGATGAATATTTGGCGTGGATTCACGAATCTCACTGAATCAGCCAATTGAGATCTTCCACCTGCGATTATAGAGTGACCGACACAAGTACAGTCAGTATATTGTCGTTAAAACATGTTTTGTCAAGCATGAATCACTAATGGATTGCGCTGTTCATCTGTAACTCATGCTTGGTAAAATATTTCCGATTTAAAAGCCGTCGCACCCGATTTGCAATATACGTTGTGTTTTGAAGATTTCGCAGAAATTGAAAAAGAATTGCAAATTTGATATCTCGTTTCCCGCTATTTATTTGTCGTTATATTATGCCCGATAATATCACGAAGTTTACTGACGCAAACGGTATTACCAATAGCAACGAGTAAAATGATCTCATGTGATGATACTAATTAGAAAATCTCCTCTCATTTTTCTGTTTTTGTTTGTGTATTTTGTATTTAGATTTTAATCAAGGCTTTTGTGCCCAAATTCCGATCCTATTTTGAAAGAAAATCTCCCACTCATTCAAACGTTGCTTTCTAGTCCTGATCATAAATTTTATTTTGTCAAGCATGCGCCACAGATGGACCGCGTCTCATCGACGCGATCCATCAGTGGCACATAGCTGACGAATGATTCTTTGATAAAAATTTTTCGTTTGGAATTATCATATCTGCTGAAATCATTGATTGAGTTTATAACATCTTCGATATCAAAAGTAAATTTAAATCTTTCAATTGAGCTAATTAGATGAATTTAATTAAAATATCATCTGAAGTTTTGTAAATGTAAGTACTGGCTCCAACATAATGATATACTGTCTCTTCAGTATTATGAACACATCTTCACCGGTTCTCAGAATGACTTTTGTATTCTCGACTCGTTCAATCTCTTTCAAATGTTGGTTTACATTTTTTCTATAAAAATGTATAAAACTTAAATATCGCAAACATATATATTCTTTTATTCGTTAAACAATTGACAAAATTCCTTTTTTGTTGTATTTGAAAATAATGCAATCAAGTCTTTAATTCGAAAATTTATGTAAAGACTCATCCCTGATGGAATTATTATACTTTAAAAAAACTATAGGCTAAAATAAATTAAGAATATTATTAAAATGCATACAACAATATTTTCACACCTTAAAACGTCGCACTAAATATTGAAATATAATACACAATTTAGTATTAAAATATCCACAAACATTGCAAGAGGTGGAATTGCAATTTTACTTAAGATATTAAACAGAACTCTAAAATGCAAAGTGCTCATTAAAAGTACTACATATAAGCGAAGCTAAATTGTTTTAAGTTTCAATGACTTAGAATAATTTCTCGAATTGGTTCGAATTGATATTTTCAATCTATTTTTTCTTTTCTTGCACGTCTTCCAAGCTTACTCAGAGGTAATTTCAATTAAAAAGATGGTTAATGTAGTTTTGCCAGATTATTATATTCGGTACTCTCTGGATGTTTTCCATTTGTCCCTAAGTGGCCGTTAGTTGGATCTTTTTAGGCACTGTTTCTGACCTTGCTTAGAACGATTTTCAATAAAAAATGCTATTCTGTAATAAGAATCAAAATGAGAACTATATATATATGAATAATTAGTGAAAATGAACTTGGAATTTTCAAATATAAATCTGACTTCAATTAATTTAATACGATGTATCTGAAGGCATAAATGGGTACAGGCAGCATACTTGATGTCAAGGGGCGTTACATTGTTTTGACACACTGATACCAAAGAACAGCAAATTTACCGTTTATTTGCCGTAATTGTATATTTCCAAGGATTCAAATCCCTGTTGTTGATAAGATTTATGCCAATTACGGATCATAATAAGCGAAAAAGTCGTTTTGTTTTCAATATCACTTAATAAATTACTGACAAAGGGTTCTATTTTACCTCATTTTTAATAATGTGTCCAATTGACAAATTTTATCAATGAGAATTTTTGAAAATGCGATGTTCAAATGTCATAGAAACTGGAAAACGCACGGTAGTGAATAAATCTAAGATTAAATTAAAAAAGGGCTTTCTCTGCGCTTAATCTCACCTGAATAAGAAATTTGACTCCGATTTTTGTGGTGTAATTAGGCAGGTGATTCGTACTCGATTTCACTGATGATCCATTAGGAAATTTCGGTGGATTTATCTCATGGATAAAAGATAACAATTGATGATTGTTTTTCAATTAAACCGATCAATTCAAAAGCGCATTTCACCATGATGGTTGAAACACGTCTGGTATAGGTAAAATTGCTCATTGACTTGACGGGCTCACAGACACAATCTAAAAATACCTTATAGAAGGAATTCTTGCGAATGCACTTAGAATAATAAAACAGCAATATAAAACAATAAAACGAACAAAAAATGACACAAACCATGTATACAAAGTTTGATGTTCAGCAACCGAAGCCTAAAAAGCTTTAAACGTGCAAGAGTGTGTCTAATTACCGGCAGATACACACACACACATCAGAAAATGACAATTTTCATTTTTTTGTTGTTGTAAATTGAGGTCCCGTTCCATTCATTGGAAATAGAGCTGAAGCATTATTCAATTTATATATTAAATATACGACAGATGCCATTGGATTATTTCAAGATGTTACCTTTAAACAAACAAAACAGTAGGTTTTGTGTTTGTGTTTTATGGCCATTGTCCATATTTGGCTATCTTGGATCAAAATTTACCTTGTAAATGGCTTCTAAAAATTCCAATTTTTCATGTTTGTCTATCTTTCGGTCAAAGCATGTTTTTGGCGAATAATAATTGCTGGTCAAATTTTACAAACCCTTTCCTCCTTGTTCAATGACTACAGCCCCATTTAAGCCCAAGGAGTTTGTCTTGCATATTATGTAAATAATTATTTTTTCAAGTCCCGATAATTATATGTTTTCGACCAATAAGTCTTCTGTATTTCATGTTTGCCATTACTTTTTTGTTTTAAAATAAATAAAATTTAAATATGATCTCTGTAATTCTGTTAGTGCTGCTTTCTGCCAAGCAAGGGCTTTTGACGGAATTATAAAAGCATGAATAAAGAATTCACTTGACGTTGTATGTTTCAAAATGGGTCAATTATTTGACAAGCAACTTCTGTTCGACTTTAGAATATATATATAATTCCTTTTTAGAAAAATGTTTTGCCTGGCTGTTTTAAATCTTTTTTTCCCCCGTTCACACTTAAAATGCAATTGTATTTATGTTTATCATGCCCAAAAGCACAGTTATTACTAGGAGTACGTACTTCCAATAGTAAATCCAAAATTTGGATTTTCAGTTGAGTTTGGTTAGGGGCAAAATCCAAAATAGCGAAATTGGTGCGTCAGGAATATTACAATTCTTAAATTATTTTTTTTTTTCAAAAGGCTGAAAGGTTTTATTTTTGCAACAAAAGACCACATTTTCATGGAAACAATACCTGAAGGAGCTAGACTCTTCTTTAGCGAAAGCTTGGTAAACAAATCTTGTAAAGTGTGGAGTAGAATTCTGATCTTTTGTTGTTTAACTCTCGACCTCATCTTATTCAAGAATCCTTACGGCCTTGGTCGTACACAATTACATCTTTACAAATGACGTGGAACAGAGGATAGAAAGTTCGCTGCACAACACTGCATGCATCTCTTGGTTTTTATTTCAGCATGGAAATTTATGGAGGATAGGCTACTTTTTCCTCCTTCATCACACTAACAGAATGTCAACTGCTCTGCTATGCACTGTAGGTACGGGCTTTAGAATGACCCTAAGGTATTTCCCGCGTGTCGTAAGATTCGACTAAAAGCAAGCAAAGAAGTGTTTACAAGTGAAGTTTTACGATCACCCAGGGCAGATACCACTTGCTGCACTTTACTATGATGGTTCAGTTCCGTTTGGGATGCTACATCTTTTAGTAGTGCTTTGCTATTGAGTGGCCGTTGGTTGGTTGCTTTACTTTAGGAGCTTGCTCAGAGTGAATTTTAATAAAAAAAAGATTATTTTTTAGATTCACTCTGAGTAAGGCAGGAATCAATGTCCAGAAAAAACCAACGATTGCGGCCACTTAATAGCAAATAGTTCCTACAGGGTGTAGCATCCGCAACTACACTGAGCAGAAGTTTTTGGGAAAGGAATTGCTTGGATTGGGGCAAGGATTTAAGGTCCGTCGCAATATCTCCTGTTGGTCAAATCAAGTATATGACTGCTGCGTTTGTTTACTTGAGATTTCGTAAACAAAAAACGAATTTAACGTCTTGTATCATTTTATAGTTGTTTGTATATTTGAAACCAGAAGACAATTACTTATCCAGAAATCAATTCCTCGTACAGCAAAAAACTACAGCTGATATAATAGCATTTGACGTAATCAAATCATTTGTATAAGAAATTCAATTTTGCGAAGTATGAACCACACATGAACCACGACTTGTCGGCGTGATCCATCAGTGACTCATACTTAACTAAAGATTTTTGGCCAAATTTAGGACTTCGCAGTAAACATTTATATTTCGATATACAGAGATATATTCGATATATATACAGAATAGATAGATGAAGTGCTCGATCGAGACCCAATTAATTCACGCTACGGTAATTTGGGGATTGGAATAGTATACGAAATGCCACATTATCATAATATAGTGTACCTATAATTCTTCTAACACGATAAAGTAATGTAAAATAGTCGACATTTTCAACAGTGTATAAAATTTGTCCGTTGGAAAGCGATTTTGCTTTGTATTGTTCTCAAACTTTCAGAACCCGCCTCACGCTTTATCATCGCTTTTGTGTTCCTGGTGCCAGATTGCGTCTGTAAAGGTTTCAAATTAGCGCCAGGCAGGTCCGCGTAATGTTATAGCGAAATAATACTTGTTTTTCCGTTTGACAAAAGCAAAAACAATTCGGATTGGAAATATGATTCCACACTGTCGGAGGTTTTGTGAGAGGCACATTGTTTTGAGCACGAATCACTTATAATTGAAATAATTTCTTCTTTATTGTATATTTGTCAGAGACGGATGCGTCAAATTCGGAAGAACAATGGTAATTGGTGATTGAAAGGAAAGAGTAACGTAATATCCATCCAAATGAAATTGATCGGGGAAGAGTTCCCAGACCTGGTGAAATTGTTGATAAATCATAACCTGTCTTGTCGATAAAATGATTCTTGTCATGGCTTACTCTTCTTTATTTCCTTCTCCATACCGATAGTTGGTTCTGGAAATGTACACTGTAACAAAAATGCGGTAAAATCGCTGCTCTTTGACAGAAATTTCAATTGGGCATAATGATGAGAGTAAAATTATTAAATGGACTTTTTGGTCAATAATGAACTGTTGTTGGGCCGCACCGTCGAGGTTATTTGTAATTCGTAACTGTATATTTTTTAATCATCATAATGGCCACTATAATAGTAATCGTTAAAATGAGATATTTGTTATTTTTATGAAATCAACGATTCGATCCGATTCGGAAAAATTATTCGAATCAAATTCGAATTCCAAATGATTCGGTTTCGTCCAGCCCTAATTATATACATTCAAACGAAAGATCTCATAAAACATTTTAATTAGGAATAAATTTTATGTCCAATTTTCTGTCATTTTACCCACCCCCTTCAATATTTACTTTCAATATTTTTTTTCCATTTAAAAAAATGTTGTAATAACATTGCTGCAATGGTTTAACATGTCGACCCATATTCTTGATTTGATATTAGTTTCCCGTTTAGAGTGCGGTTCCTGGTACTACATCTTTTAATAGCGAATTAAGTGGCTCTTTGTTGGTTTTCTTTGGAAACTGCTTCCGGCCTTGTTCAGAGTGAATTTCAATAAAAAATTTTGAAAATTTTGATATACGATTTTGAAACGAATAGAAATTGCACAGACTACTTTAGACTGATCACCAATACAGTTAGTTATTATTTTTATTTTTATATGACATTTTATTTGTCGTGGAATTTATTGATCATCACCTATATATCGTGCCATTTGACATTTCTCTCTAAGTTATTTCATCTGACAAAACCATTACTATTATTTATATTGGTCGATCAATTGAATTCGAATACCAATTGCTCGAAACAATATTGAGGACATACATACAATGTGCCAGGGGGTTACCATTGGTTGGACGAGTCTTGTGTTATATTTGTATAATCTCAGCAAAGCTTGAGCAAAGCAGTTACGCTATTTGTTTATGTACGGACTTTGGAATAGTTCTAACATATTTCTAGTGTCTTTTAAAAGGTGATCAAATGGAAATAAATATGCTTTCTTCGAGGTTTTAACATCGTCTATGGCAGGCATCAGTCACTGCGCTTTACCATAGTGGTTCAATTCCGATTGGGCTGTTTTCCGTTCAGAGTACAGTTGCGGAAGCTATATCTTCTACAGTAGCTCTTTGCTATTAAGTGGCTGTGAGTTTCTTTTAGACACTGTTTGCACTAAATTTCGATAAAAATGTATTGACCAAAATGAACCCATATAACACATAAAATATATAAATTCAAAACCATTTACGGAAATTTTCCGTTTGAAGTCCCGACAAGGGAATTTTTTGTATGATTACAACACAAGAGAAACAATTTTGCTTTCTATACGTTCGCCCTATAGAATGAAAATACATTTTGTAACCATCGAGGAATTTTTTCTGAAAGTAAATTTAGTTGATAATTAGTTAGCAAATTACTTTTATTTTATTCTTTTAGAAGAAATACTATTAACAAACAAAGGAAAGACACTCGATATTTTCTTTCGAAGATCTTTTGTGCGAAAACATTCCCACAGTAATGTTATACCATGTTTTACTATTAAAGGACAATTGATAAGTTGTTTACTTTTTACTATTTGTGAGGGTTATGTTACCCTTAATTTATCAATTCAGCTTTATCAAGCATGTTGCATTGATAAATCGGGATTCAGAAGCCCGATTTATCAGTACCTCGTGCTTGATCAAAAACCCGACTCTTTTAGAATCACTAATTGAGGTATTCGCACCTTTTATTTACTCGGACTTAAAATTTTGGGTAACTTGATTACATAATGTTTTGGAATAGTGTCTAAGCTTGGTAATTACCCCTATCGACAACAATTCAGATTCTTTTTTTTTTCTTTTTTCTTTTTTGAAAGGAAATATGCATGACGTCATATTTATTATTAGTTACTTAATGTCATCTTGGTAAAGGAAGTGACGTGCATTGGAAGTATATCGTATTATGAAGACTTGACGCATTTCATTGAGAAAAATCGCGGTGAAAATTGTCTAGCTTTAGGTCAGATTTTTTTTTAAATTATTTTTTTACTAAAATTTGCTTTGAGGGAAGCCGAAAACAGCGTCTAAAAGATATCAACTAACTTCCGCTTGTACGGCAAAGAGGTGTTAAATAAACAAAGAAAATGTTACAAAGAAATGTTAGCTACTACTAATGTGGTATCAGCAACAACACTACAAACAGAAAACATTCTTCACAGAAGTGCGAAGCCCTAAGCTACAGAAGCCTTAAGCTATAGTGAAAATTTTTTGTCAAAATTGGTTTGATTAAAATGCGATTTAAAAGAAAATCATTGTGTTACTGTATTCCGATGCAATATTAACTAAATTAAATTCTTACTATTTTTGATTCATGCTATGGCGCTAGAGATGTGTACTTATTTTGTTACCTCCTGTCAATTCTTCAATATTGCATCCGCTGTAGTATCAGATTTAGACGAGCTTGAATATGTTCAAGCCATATTTAAATAAATCAATGAAGTTAAACAGTGAACATGACATTGTCGTGACTTTCCATAGGTTTCTAGAAGTTCTTTGAGAACATACTCTTATGAAATTTTTCGAAAAAAATAATCCAAGCATATCCAACTTTAAATTTCATTGGGATTAAACGGATCTATAAAAACTGAAGTAATACGTTCGGACTATCAAAGATTTTATAGTATTAGAATCCAGCAATATCTCTAATACATTTATATAGCGCTATGTTGTGACCTCTTACCATGGGATTTTATTTTACTATTTTATCCCGGGACTTTTTGTCACATTTATATCGATTCCATTTAGATATGACAGGATCTGCTGCCACTACGTACAAGCAATAACTCTGTATTTCGATTGCGACTGCAGGTGATATTCCGATGGCACTTCCGTGGAATACATTGTATGACGAGTTAGAACTGATCAAAACCTAACTTGGTCAACTCATTATTGCACTGGTTAAATGGCAAAAATCACAATAAAACATTCCTGAGCACGACAAAGCGATAGGAAGGAATGAATTTTATCATATATTTTAATCTTTTTTGATTTAGAAGAATTTGGATCAATCATAATTTTTTTTTTTTCGAAGCAACAGTCACAGATGGAGAGCGCATAAATGGCGATCAGAGACTCGTGTTCTGACTAAATTTTTCTGCTTCGATTGCATATAAAAGATGAATGGAAGTGTTAAAATTATATTCTGTAGTCCATATCAAGTTTTGGGTTCGCTTTGCCCATGCCTGCTTCTTGAAAAACGGGTAACAAAAATTTATTTTGCTCAGATACAACAACAAATTATATTATTTGAATAAAGGGTTTTTGATACAGCGAGAAAACTCAGATCAAAGAACGGCAATATGTTAATTTGTATTTGTGGTTATCATCAAACGAAACTTTTTGGTTTGAATTAAGCTCTTCATTTCGTCGCTTCTTTTGATATAAAATAAAAGCATCAAGCGTATATAATGGATTCAAATTATCTGAAAATTACCCAGACTTATAAATTTGAGAAGATTTCACTTGGTAATGAGACGAGCATTATGAAAATTGTTTCACGTGGTAGATGCTTTTAAAAAGTTATAGATGGTTTAACAATTGCACAGGGCAGATGCCACTAAGTGCAACTTGTTATAGCGTTTCAGATCTAAGATGAAAGTCCTGAGATCTTTCCCGTCTGTAGCGCAGTTAGCTGTTGCTATATTTTAATCAATACTTCATATAGGTGGCCTCCGGTTGCTTTCTTTTTGGCGCTGCTCCTGGCTTTGCTCAATGAGAATAGTGGCTATCATGTGGGCATCGAAGATTGACGATCTCGGGTTCTCGTTAATTCATGCACACCACTCAGTCCATGGTATAATAACTTGGGTAAGCTAAGGTGAACCAGAAAGATCATAATCATGTCCGTTTATAAGTGGCCGATGGCACAAGCCTTGGTCAAAGTGAACCACTTTAAAGAGTGACTATAAAAGGTATCAGTGTGTAATAGAAAGGGCTGAATTCAGCATTCACATATTTAAACAAAATAGGTAAAAAAAATTGATGTTATTGACTTTTTTAGAAAAAATCTGTTGCTTCCAAATTACCAGACTTTCAATTTGATTCTGATACTTAATTCTATACATTTACCACACATGATTCAAACAAATACAATATTCTTGGAAAGTTTTACCTAGTTATCTCATTATAGTATTCTAATGGTAGTTTCATATACATTTTGATAAATTCTGCTTTCTAATGTTTGATCAAATAGAGCTTTTATACGGTTGATTTGAGCAGAAAATGCGGCAATTTTGTGAAATGAAAAACTGATGAAAGTGAGAAAGATAATATAAAACCTCAAAATTTGTCAAAATTAGATATTGAATTTGAAATAATTTAATGTATAAATGTCGTCTTACGGAACAAAGAGCAAAGAATTTCCCAATCTGAAATTTCATTTTGTCAAGCAAGAGCCACAGATGAAACCTGGGCGACGCGATTCATCAGCGACTTATACTTAACAAAAATATGTGTGATCCAATTTTTTTTCCGAACGGACACTGGCCTATGGTTGTTATCACCTTGACAACGCAGGTTGAAGATCTCAGGTTCAATTACCGGCGAGTCCGGCTCGTTAATCCATGACCGCCCACTCAACCCAGGGTTTAATTTATTTGGGTAGGCTAAACCGAACCGAAAATGTCATATCTTTCAAAAAAATTCTAACCCTGTCCGTCTGTAGGATACATCACTGCCTCAGTTTACTTTGCTCTTACTTTTTCTTTTATTGAAATTCGCTCCCCGCGAAACCGGGTTCGGAACCTAAAATGTACAAAATAGCTGTCACTTATATATTTCAGAGCTATACCAAGCAACTACACTCTAAGTGTGGAACACCCCAAACAGAACTGAACCGCAATAATAAAGTGCAATGCCAATATACAGTACAAAAACAGAGATGGACCGATGTATCGATATCGGCAAGTATCGACGATTTCTGAAGTATCGGTATCGGTAATGATATTGGAAAATCTTCGGTACCGATACTGCCGATACCGGTCGGTACTTTTTAGTTACGATGGTCATTCCTACTACTCAGCGAATAGTGAAATGGAGGAACATTTTTCACCAGTCTATTTGCACCTAGTATTTGAACCCAAGCTTGCTGCAACGCAGCGAAACCAATTGCACTCAAATGGATGGAAGAGTGCAACGGTGTAAGCGTGAGTGAGCGCAAACATACTTGAGTGCGAATATACCGAGAGCAAAAAGTACGTGGATACAAAAAGGTCTCCAAGGTATCTAATAAAATATTTGATATCGGCGGTATTGGTATCGGAATATAAATTATGAAGGTGGTATTGGTAATCGTATCGGTATCGTTAAAATTTTGGTTTCGTCCCATCACTAAAAACAATGAATATTTTTTATAGCAGAAATAATTATTCTTGGCTCAATCCTCTCTAAATCTTGTTTTATGAGTCTATTCATATTACTGTTGAGTCAATAGAATATAATTGATTTGTTGATTAGATTTAAAAAATTAATCAAACCAAGTACCTGAAATGGCATACTGGGGGGCAATATCTTGCCGAAAATTATCCTATTTTTGCAATCAAACGCTATCATAAGAACAATCGATGAACGTTTAGTTCCGTTTGGTGTGGAAAACTACAAAGCGAAAGATATTTGTGTTAGGTGGTAAAAGTAGTAAAATATATTTTGGAAGCTGTTTCATACTGTTTCAAGTCCTGGATTCAAAATGAACTCTTTTTCAGATTTTGTACGAAGAATAGCGATCTTTGGCCGTAACGCTCCTATTACGTCCTCTCCTACATTAGATCAAGCGTGGCCCTAATTTGACCAGCATTCTTAACATAATTTGCACTTCAAATTCGCAGAAAAAATGAAAGCATATTTTTCAACGTACCGGATCAAATAGTAATTGCGCTATATTAGATCTAATTTTAATGTTTGTTTGCAAAATTATTTCTGGATTTGAAAGCGGAAACTAGTAAAAACAAAACGAAAGTGGTAAATCAAATTTAGGTCTCGAATTTCTCATCGATAGGGAATACATCATAGAGTTCTGTGGAATAAAAATTTGCACCTCTATGTTTTGTATATACCTTGGTATAATCCGTTAAGGGGATTCGGTTTTGTTTTGGTTGCATAATGCATATTATACTACACTTATAAGAAAGGGGCAGCAAATTTGCTGTACACTGCCAGTAATTACATATTTCTAAAATAAAAACCGTGATGTTGATGAGATTTGTGTCAAATATAGGCTGTTGATGGAACGCACCTTGGCGGTGCGCTCCATTGAAGGCCCATAATTGGCGAAAAGAGGAGACTTTATAGCTTTGTTTTAATGTTACCAAGTAAAATTACTGTGAAAATGCAGTGATTTTAATGCATTTTTGTTGTAATGTATATGGTATATGCGTTATGCAACCATACCAAACCGAATTATACTATGTAGTATAATATAGAAACCATGAAAAAGTATTAGCAAAACACTTGCCGTTCATTTCTATGCGGTGACAAAAAAAATAGCGAGGCACCATATTCAGGTAAAATTCGCACTCTGTATTTATTCTTATGAGAAGTGCCTTGCTGAATGACATATTTGGTAATATGACAAATATCGAACCTGAGCATATATTTATTATATGGGGATATGCACAACGTTATCACTCATCACAAAGTTCCAATGCATCATGAAGTCATATTTAAACCCAATGTTTTCAATCTAACTTTAACCAAATTAGGGCTTGAACAAATCAGATCATTGGTTTTTGAAATCTGGCTCTAATCTTCTTTTTCATTATCAATTAATTATTCTTTTATATCAATAGATAAACAGCAAATGTCCCATTTTTATCTTTAGTATTATTCCATATTAAAATATGAAAATCTCTATCTACGAATGATGATATGAACTAGTAATGATATAATCAAGTTGCAAATAGCGATGTACTTTAATTCGCGCTTCCTCTCAGGGGGCACAAATAAATTTGAACAAAATTAAAAATAATTTTACTGTATATTATTTTGTTATCAAAATACGAATAGTCTATTCCCTTCATACTACAAGTTCTTGTTCGTGTGACCGATTCAAATCATCGAATTGAAGTGCCCAGTCCTGTAGTCAAATGATCAGAAATGAATATATAGAGCTAAACTATTTGTAAATAAAAGTTTCGACGATATGCCTTACAATGCTGTAACAAAAATGAAGTGAAATCACCGCTTTTTGATGGTGATTTTACTTTATGATATTGTAATAAAACGATAAAATCGACATTTCTGGTCAATTATGGGCTGCGATAGAACGTATCGCCGAGGTGATGGGTCAGCAGCTCAAACTTAGCCTCATAATCTCATTCGAAAAACGGTTTCAATATTTTTACATATACATTTACTTCAAACACACAGTAAATTTATTGTACTTTTATAACAGTGCCGTTAGTTTTGCTTGATAAGAATAAAGAACGGAAGCAAAAAGCTCGCAAATTACACCTTCTCAATAACCTATCTTGGGTGGTCTAGAATTAAATTAAGTCGGACATCTTTTTCAAGGGCACCGTTATTACGCCTACTTCGGACGGCAGTGTCGCCTTTGAAATGATATCTTGACCGCCTGGAAGCTGTAGGGTATTGGATGTCACCACATAAAGTTGTAACTACCCGGGTTGGCTGGTTCTTCCCATAAATTGACAGTAAAGATCGGATTAACAAATATTCAATTGAACTTGGTTCCCATCAAAATGGCGTCTGGATGCTTTTAGAAAAATTCGCCATGTTACTATGGAATTTTGTGTTTATTATTAAAAGAATTACCCAATCATTTATTTTGTTAAGCATAAGTTGCTGATGGACCGCGCCTAGATGGCGCAATCCGTCATTGACTCATACTTACTTTGAATAATCTTTTTCTAACGGAGTATGGCTTTCATTACAATTGAGTAATTTTTATATTTTCATTCACTCTTTTAACAATCTTCTAAGTTGACAAAAGTATCAAATTAGAGAACAGATCAATTTGAAACGAGTACGGCCTCTTATTCGCAATCCATCGGTGAACCATAAATCACATTTTAGCTTTCACAAAAAAACATATTAGTAGATTTAACATGATTATTCACATAATGCAATAACCAAAGAATCAAATAATAAATAATATCGAGAAACAAAGCAACAAAAATGAAAATATATTGCCTCATTTGAAATAAATTTGTAGCACAGTTAATAAATTTTTTTGACACTCCAGAAAATATGTTTACTCAAAACCCCAAATTATATTGCAAAATTAATACCTCCATATCATTGCTAGTAATATATAATTTTATTTCGGATGTAACTCATTATATAGTTTGGCATTTGTAATACTTAATCAATATATACGTTTGAGTTCATTATTATCTTATTTACATAAAACATCAAGAGCATTTTAACCTACTTTTCAAAAGTATGTCATGTCGTACACGTCCACCGCGAGGAACACGGTAACTGTAACTTAATCCATGGTCGTATCGCGGGGGGTTGGCCTCGTCTGGAATTTTAAATTAGAGTTTAATGTATTTTCCGTTTCAAATGATGAATATTGCATATAGACCTAATCACTAAGGTTCCAGCTTCCCGTGCTCAGCAAAACCACAACACGTCAGTCCTATTAGAAAATAGAAAATTAGACGAAAAAAAGACGGAAAAATAATACAAACGCAAAAAGTTTATGGAAATGCTTCAGGCGCATACACAGTCGCCAAACCTATTTTGCTAAGTATGAGTCACAGATGGATCGCGCCGACAAGGCGCGGTCCATCTGTGTCTCATGCTTGCAAAGTAAACTTTATGTGTATATGGCATCCTTTTGATCACATAGAAGTAATTAAAACAAATAAAAAGAAGTTTCAGTAACAGCTTAAACTATCCCTACAGGATATATCGAATGTTTCAGAGGAGTATGACATAAAACATTTTTTAATGCACTAGACGTTCTTTCTTCTGCTATTGCCTTCACGGAACATAGACATCACGCGGAGGTGACGTTTGGAATTTACCTAAAAGAATTGCAATATTTTAAATATTATGGGATATAGGGGAACAATAGAGAAGACAGAGGGCTCTTCGCACTATGCACAGTGTGTACAGTATTTATGCATCGTTGTAAATTCTATGATGACCATCGCTTTCTCAAAAAATAATTCTTTTGATAAATCTTGAACATAATCATGCCTTCACTTAACTAAGGATTTTTAGTTGAGAGGATGAATATTTCGAAAATTGAAAATAGTACCAAAAACCGACAAACCAAAATCGTGGCCTTGTTCATGATTCATAAACCTGGAGTAAGAAAAATGCAACTAAACACCATAAACTTAGTTTCAGATCAATACCACATGCGAAGTTGATTTTTGTTTGTTGATGTAAAGACGACCAATGAACTAATCTCAAGTCATACGTACTCTGAAAAGATTCAAGATATACATTATTGTTGGATAATTGTTGCAATTAAATGAGAATAATAAAAATAACAAGTAGTTCTAATATTTGGCATATTATGCAACATCAGTACTTTTAATTGAAAAATGCTCACAAAACAAAATAAAATAGAACGTCAGTAAAACAGTTGAGTATCAAAATGTAGTAGCTAGTTACCTAAAAAAAACTATAAACGTAAGCTGATATAAAATTTCATTCTTGCATTGATAATGGATGTTTTTTACAGTATGCATATACAATTATGAAAAAAATTGTCGTATTATATTTTTGTCAAGTATGAATTACGAATGACGCTCATCTGTGTTTCATCCACGGAAAACGATTGTCAAATTGAAGTTTCGCCTGAAATATTAGCGCTGAAACATTAATATTGATTCATTGTAAAGATATCCGCTATTTTTCCACGTTGACAGTTTTAATTATTGAATTTTTTTATTTCTTTCACACGCCATTTTGTTTGTTCCAAAAAATCCGTGTTGAAAAATCCTCAAAAATGTCAAAAAACACCATTTTCTTACTTTTGTAGTAATGTTCAAATAATATTCTTTCAGATTAGCTATTCAAATTTCAATAAAAAAAATTGCTGCTTATGTCCTCAATAAAATGCTGTCAAAGCTTACTCTGTACGAAACTCTGTTCACTTCATTTTGTTGCGTGTTTCAGAATGTTAATTTAGCTGTCAAGGAAATTAAGCATACTAAAATACTATATATTGCTTATTACTTGTCTTGGATTCGATTCGAAAAAGCATTCAAGCATATTATATTTGGTGACACAGACAAAAGGACGGTGAGGAATGAGAAGCCTCGAAAAGGGGAGCCTCGATTCTTAGTCAAGTCGAGAATGCTTTTAAGCAATGAATTCCACTAGTTTCTAGAACATGACAAAAAAGTAGTTCGGATATAAATAGACATAATTTGCAATATGCCTCACTTGACAAACATGAAATCCTATCAATAAAAGAGAGACCAGTGTTAAATTTCCATCCATTAGCCACACATGGACCGGGCCTCGGCATTGTGGTCTATTAGTGACTCATACTTAACAATAGATGTTGGAACAAAATTATATATTTAATATTCAGTAGAAAAGGCTTCAGCTTTTTTGGCGATTGATGTTTTGAAATCATTTGATGTGGATTTCTCCCAATTGATGAGTTACAAGTAGGTCTGGGCAATTCGATTCGGGGATTCGAATCGATTCGAAGCACAATTTATTCGAATCACTAATGGATCCTTCATAGGAACAATAGAAGTTCATTTTAAACGAGAAATTGCAATTGATTTTGGTCAAGATTGACCAGAATCGATTACATTTTGTCGTTGAAATAAAATTGTTGCTTTATTGTTGAGTGTGAATTGAAAAATACACAATAAACCATAAATGTTCTTGATTTTCACAGTGAAGACAATTTGTCATACTAGTAATGACAAAAACTGTTGTTTACATGGAATTAGTGATTCGATCTGATTCGAGAAAACGATTCGAATCAGATTCGAATTCTAAATGATTTGGTTTGGTCCAGCCTTAGTTACAAGATGACTACAAGCAACCGACATCAGGCTTGTTATTATTTTTACCACGAGCTGGATTCGTTGCAAATAACAAAGTACAAAGTTCAATTTGAAGAAATATTTACTTAAAGAAATAAAGACGTGGGTAATAATCCTGCTTGGCATAGATAGCGATCTGACACATTGTACAAACTCTGGAGTACCGCGGTTGACTTTACACACTTAACCCATTATTTATGGTGACTGATAATTTGCAAAATTACATCTATTATTGCTTGTACACCGACCATTACTGCCATGTCAATCTAAGATATATTATAATTCCGTACTTTTGCTGTAAAGACATTACAATGTAGATTTTTGACAAAAAATAAAATTTTGCATTATATAAAATTTATATTAAACAACCCAAATAAAATAAAATTAAACCCTTTATATCTAATTTGAATCCACTATTGATCACGTCATCGAAGCGCGATTTATCTGTAATTATTGTCTTATTGTTTTTTACTGATTTGTAACCCAATTTGATTTTTCATATGAGGACCCAATTTCTGTACTTTTGTGTCCATAATTGATCTGTAAAAATGCAATGCATCTTGAATGAACGGAAGCGCGAAATAGATTTATTCATATATTCAATATGATTTCAATAAATCTTCTTGGGCACAACAAGGATTTTAAAATTAGCAAAAATTTTCAATCATAATATCTTAAGAAAAATGAGTAAAATTTATAAAGCAAATATTCAATCTTTGTTTAAACATTATAACATAAAATATTTTGAATATATCCACTTCAAAAATTATTACATTCACGGCATGCGCGATATTAGTAGGTTCAATCGAAAGCTATCCTATTTTTTTTTCAGGGTTCGGCCAAATTTTGGCCACGTAAAAGGTGCAACCATTAACATTAAATCATAATATATAATTTTCTCCTAGTGCGCCATTAAGTAAAGCCCTACCTTTGGCTTTCCACTTCTGAAAAATAAAAAATAAAAATTGTTATAATATTATAATTATAATGTTGTAGAAAGTGATAGATAATCTGGTCGCGGGAATAGATACCGGGAGAGATAATGGGGACAAAATGACATTGCTTAATACCATCGATGAAAGCAATAAACGTCGTAAACTTGTTTTTCCTAAATTTATAAATTGATACTTTTTGCCTTCAACCCTTGGAAAGGTCTAATTTTAGTGGAATTAACAGGTAGCTCGGGTTTTGTTGGTTTGAAAAACGTCCTATGATAAATTTTTGCCATACATATACTGCTGATAGACTGTGCATCGGGGGCGCAGTCTATAAGCAGTTTATGTTTGGCTGGTAACATTGTGACGTCATTATGATGTATCTGAATACTAATAACTATTTGATTATAGTAATTTTGTTGCGTTTTCATCACAATGTAACTAAAGACATATTGTGGTTTCCATAATATTCACCATTTTCTCAATGTGACGGGGCCATTCAACGGTGGTCGTTCGTCGGCGACGATAAAATCTCATATTCTTGCACGACCAGGGCTGCACCGTCCACCTTGGGGCAAATTAACGCATTTGCGGCCTAATTCTTTATCAGCGACTTTGCCATGGCATGTTAATGGGTGTAGAGTTCGAGATAGGCAGCCCAGCAACTGGTAACTTGATCCGTCGCAATCGTTGAACGATCGATAGTGTGGGGACTGGGACATACTCGACGCAAAGTGAGTCGTTATTAATACATGACCGACTATTATCTTGTCACTCTGTCGGAAAGGAAAATTGTCTACTGAAAATAAAAAGAAAATAACGAAAATGGGTTTCTTGTTGAAAGATATTTTAATATTATCGCCGAAGTTTTCAAATACATATAAATTAAAATTAGGTTTTAATATTTTCTGAAAGGTTTTAATATAGATTGGACTATTTAAAATTATTTACATCTATTTTTCCTGTACTTCTTTGTCCAATTTTTATCCTTTTTGAATATTTAATTTATTAGAATTTGGTATCGGATTTTCTATCATTGAATTAATCGATTCATTATCGCAATATGGAAGAAATTTCGTGACCGTACATTTATATTGATTTAAGTAGTGTTTCATTCAATAAGCTTTCCTTGCTGAATTTATTTTCGGAGTCTGCTGTGTTTGATTGGAATTGAGTACGTATCTTGCGATATTAGAAACACTTTTCTTTCCAAATAAACACAAAAAGTATAGATTACCATTAAATTAAAATCTTAGATATCCTAACAAACAAAATTTTATTTCTTCGAATACAAGTCACGTATTTAGCCGATGAATGCCGGATAATCCTTAAATACCCAAAAAATGCCCCTTCCCCCGTCCTCCCGCAAAATTATTCTTTTAAAAACTGATATTCTGTGACACTTCGTATATTAAAAAAAATATATATTTTAATATTATCTATCAAAAATCTTCAACATCATGCTATTTAATAGCAGCGTCGATGGTGTTTAAGTTTTTTTTTTTAATCAGCGAGAAATAACGACTTGGATTTCCCACACACTCGAAGAAAAATTATCTTCTACCACCTGCATATAAGCCACGCCGTGGACAAGGGAGGATATACCCAGACGACCCGAGAACATAAGTAACTTGACTCTTGTCCCGAATCGTCGTTAACAATTGAAATTGTTGTCGTGTACATGCATTAAAGAAGTTAACAACATAAATCCGTAACACAACACCATCCAGTATCTTTAGTATAAGACCTCCCACAAGGATAATCTTGGTTCTATATATTAAAAATATGTGTATGTTATTAGAAATCATCATCCTTGTACACACTGAAGTATTATTTTTTTATTTGGTAACATCAGATTATATAAGAAAAATTAAGTTGTGGTTCCATATTGTTTTATAACTTAATAATTGGTTAAAACTTTTCAAACATAGTTCATGTTGGGAGAATAAACGTCGCATATTCATATTATCTTTATGATTGTTATCTTGAGAACCGATTCGGATTCGAATTATTGCGCTTGCTGAGAGTCGTCAGAAAAAAGGTATATTTTCAAGTATATGGGCGATGCACAGTTCTGTCGCACCCGGAAAGTGCGAATATCAGTGCTCTAAGCATCACAAAAATTTATGCTAACACAATATTTCTGGTTGATGCAAAAATTCTTTTGTATATGATTTGCTTATATGAGTATGAAAATTATATGAAATATGGAAATCCCATTCAATATAAGAAAATAAATTGGTACTTCTTCCAATCTTCTCATCGATTTTTGAAATAGAATCTTATTCGGGAACATTCGATTCAAAATGATGTGATTGTATAATTGATTCGCAAATAAATGTTTTCGAAAGTTATTACAATCAAGCGATATTTACAATTATGTCATAGGTTTGATACTTTGTCAAGACCGTTCATTTCACAATTTGGTTTCAAAATTTTATACTTCAAAATTTGATTACATTTTCAAGACATTATCTAGTATCAGGTAAATGTTTAAACAATTTGTTTTGTCTGCGTGGCCTCGTGGAATTGGTGCAATGCATGCGTAAACCTTAAATTTTTTATTGCACATAAATATATAAAAATAACTGTTATTCAACAGGAAATTTAATTACCAATATCAATAGATACTAATTATATTAACGTCGCAATGAACACATTTGAATTATGTTTTTTATAAAAGTTAAAAATAAAAATCATTATGGCAAGCCAAATATAGAATATATCGCGTGAAAGGTTGGCGAATTTCGTTTCGCTTTGCAATCCGCGTCATTGTATGACGTCAAATAAGCGAAACGCTCGTGTCGAGTAATACGAAACAACACAGACAGAATGAAAATAAAAGAAAATAAATAGACTTATTTTAGGAACCTTTTACGTTCGTATTTTGTATAATTTTAGTATTTTTTGTGCTAATGGGTCACTTCAATTTTTCATTATTTTAATTTCATTTTCGACTTATTTTTATTAAATCGACATTGTGTTTATTTTTCAAGGCGATAAAGCAAATTCAATATTCTATTCCGCCATTTTGTTGCCATTTTTGTTTCTTTTTTTTCTTTCTGTTACATTCATATTTATGTACAAAATATACATATTAGTGATATAAATGAAGCAGTAATAATTCACATATAAAAATAAATTATTTAAAATTGTCACTTGAAAATTATAAGGTTATATTATAATATACTCCACCACGGTCATCAATCAACCAACGAGACTAATATTGGCCAAGCTTTTATTTTGACTATTTTACTTAATACACGACGATATGGATTGGAAAGCTGTAAAAACAACCAAATATAATTTTTGTACTTTCGAATCGCTATTTTAAATATATTTACATATATATGTTTCTATTATTTTGATCGTAAATATTAATGTACGCATCAATAATATTTTGACAAAAAATGACATGATATGTTCCGCGTATATTGATACCTTGTTGATGGATTTCACTCCATCTTGGAAATCCTGAGTAAAAAGCTCATTCTGCTCTCGGAAAATTATCGAGTGGGCGTGTTTGGTTAAGAATGACTCACTCCATGGACCGCGCCACCGAGGGGCGGGTCATCTGTGACTCATGCTTTGCAAAATGAAATTTTCTAAGTGGGATGCGGAAAGCGCAATAATGTGTGAAGAATAGGCTCCCATACGACGCTTCGAATTGTGAGATGATTATGTTTTATTTTTGAAATTCGTTCTAAGCAAAAGCGTCTAGGAAAAAACAACTACTAGAATCTCAAATTGCAAAAGACTGCGTCAAAACTTATTACCGGCAACTGCACTCTGAAGTGGAAAACATCCCATAGAGCAGTATAATAAATAATAATAATAAAATAATAAAATACAGAATGTGGTATCTGCCCTGGACGCCAGAAAAACCATCTACCCCTTCGTTGTTTCCTTCTAGTCGACACTTAAGACACTGTATCTTAAGAGAATTTTGAAGACCCGAATAAATGCAAACAATAAAAAATGATATAAAAAGTAACGCTCAAAGCTTATAATAATTATATCATCTTTAAAACAACACTTTCGTCACAAGAGTAATATTGGTAGTAGTATTTCTTTATCTATGTTGTAAACAGTTTTTTTTTAATTTTATTTTTGCCCGTCGCTAACAAACTTATATTCCTATTACCTCAGGATGCTTTCTATTATTGTTTCGGTATTTGAACACGACTTGTAACTCTGTCTTTATCTGGTAAATAACGATTCAAATTGTTTGTGTTTTTCGAAGATTTGTGCTCGCCATGACATGCCTTTTGTTTGTTGTTAGTTATGCTAAATTTATCCTGAATTCATGGGAATATATTCTATTTTGAACTTCTTTTATCATCCATGATTTAAAGATAAATCCAGCTTGGAAATCTTTAATTCATAGATAATCAAATGTATAATATTTGTCTTTAAAATTACAAGATTTCTTTTAAATTTACCTGAAACAAAACGTGAAATTAAACTGTTATGGAAGGTTGAAAATACTTGTCATGTTTTTCCATATCGGGGATGCCAAACGGAACCATCTGCCGGAGGTATACGTAAAAGCGTGAGATATATTTTTCGAAATTAATACAGGCGGAATACTCCAAATATTCTAAATTTTCTGGTAATTTATGGGTGGAGTTGATAATTGCCCGTATCTAAAGAAAAACAAAGAACAGAAAGATAGTTCTACCTATTCTATTTAATACACTTTATTATATCGGTCCTACAATTTTGATATGTTTCCATTTATATCACAGATGCTAGTATGCTAGCCTTTTGCCACGTAAGTGACGATTTGTTTGTCCACTTTGACCATAAATTCCTGCCTTGTTTAAGGCGAATTTCAGTTTTAAAAAATGAAATATTTTTTATATTAAAATTAGTTTTCAACTTCAATCAATGGACGTGATCCATCAGTGACCTATACTTATCAAAATTTTCCTAAACAATTTTTTTACTGACTGGGGAAGAATGTTTTTGATAATTTAGATGTGGTTATCTAACATCTAAGCGTTGTATAATATTATTGTAATGCTTCATTTAAAATAACACCTGGTTGCAAATAGCGCTGTCACAACTTCGACTTCGAACAAAAAGAGAAAAATAGATACAAAAACAAAAGAGTTGAATAGTTTCGTGATATAATGGGAAAAATGATATCAATATTTTAAACAACTTTTCCCCAGGATCCTATGTTTACTGACAGTAAAATCTTGTTTTTGCAGTATTATTTACAAATTTATGAAGAATAAAAAAATGAAATAAAAACTAGAGCTTTCTACCGGTTTTACTGAAGAACTAAACTCGAGAATTTTCAACTAATGTGTAAATTATTATTGGATTTTTTAAAAAGCCACTTCTTGAAGTGGATCACCCTGACCAGGCTGTATACCATAGGCTACTTATAGTCGGACAGGGTTAGATCTGTTGGAAAGATATGATCTTAACTTTTAGGCTCAGCCCACCCAAATTATTACACCCTGGTTTCAGATGAATAAAATTAACGACATTCGGATATATCTGCCTATTTTGCATGAAAGTCATGATTTATGTCAAATTTTAAAGCGTAAAATTTGCCATATATCATGATTTCACTGCAAAATAAATCAATTAAAGAATAATCGAACAACGAAGTTACTTTTAATCAGGATTTTCGAATACCTGACTATTTGGATAAGGACACTCCTATTCGAGTTTAACACAACTCAAAAAATAAAAGGAAAAAGATAAGACGAAAATTACGTTATTACTTCGCTATTATTACACATTAAGACGGTAGCAAATACATCATTATTATATCGCGACATGAAAACACGAAAACGTAGTTAAACTATTAAATTTCGGATGTATAAATTTACAAAAGATGCCGACAAGAAGCGCTGAATTTGAAGTACAATGTTGAAAATGCTGGTAAATTTAACTAGAGTTGAAAGGTAATTTAGAATAAAAATGATACAGTCATCATATTTGAATTTAATGATATGTGACGGTTAATGATGCAACGCACCCAGACACATCGGCACTAGTGTGATTCGAAAATCAAAAGGTGTAAAGATATTTTTACAATAACTGTGAAATTAGAAAAATTTTAACAGTACTCGTCCCGTCTCTCTCTATTTCCTTCATGGTCATTTAGAAAATTGTGTTTCTAAACGATTTCTTACGAACATCGTCAAATGAAAATTGATCTATCTATGGCGGTGAACTTCAAAAAGATTGTTTTCGTTTAATAAAGTCCGAGAACAGGAATCGAAAAAAAATCTAATTTGAATAGAAAAAACTTTCAGAATAAAAACGAAAAAATCATCAAATATCTTTGCGAACTCTAAGTGCGCCGATATATGGTTTTGCAGTAAATATGAATTAATATCTTGTAAAAGATTAAAATATAATTAGTAATTTTATTAAATGATTTTCGAACGTGAAATGAAAAACAATTATATAGAAACGCCATGGTAATATTGAGTCTGTATACTCAATATTTTTGACATGTTTGGTTTTTCCGGGGCAGATAACACTTGCTGCACTCTATTGCAGCAGTTCAGTTCAATATGAAATATTCCCCCCACTTGAGTGGCAGTTGGTGGCTTTACATTTCATGAAGCAGCTTACTCAATCTTTGAATCAACGTAACCAATTTCAATTTCTTTTTGTGTTTCCTCTTCGGAGGAAAATCTTCACAAACAGGATTTTATTTCGCAACATTTAATTTTGAAAATATTCTTTTATCTTACAATAGTAATATGATGGTATTGCATTGTTATTTTAAAAATTCAACTCAAATTAATGAAAATTTCGTAAAAGTTGTGAAATGTTTTTAATAACCATTTGTTAAGCTTGTGAAGCGCACATTATCCATACACCATGTTTGGAAAAGTTAACTTTGTAATATACCTTCCAAACTTGGTAATTGAGTAATATATTTAACGGGGTGAAAGGGTGGCCCTAAAATTATCTATCATAAAAACAGATTATTTCTGTAATTTTTATCCATTTTCTATGACTTTTCACAATTTGGGTGACGCAACATAATTGTGAATATCAAACAAAACAAAATAGTTTATAATTGAATGAGTCTGGTTTTGAGAAAGTGCAATTTATTTTGACGTGTTTGAAATATTTTCTTGACATGAAATTTGAGGTTATTTTTAATTTCGGTTCCGGTGTATACTTCCTGGTTTATGAATCAGACGGAGAGAACAAATCTGAAATCCTTTTGATTCAATGACCCCTATTTCATAACCGAATGATGAGATTTGATTGGTTTAACGGTATTACGTAACCGGACATTGTGACTATACTTCATTTTGCAAATTAAATTATGATGGTATACAGGAATGCCATTGTATAACAATGTGACTGAAATTTTGGATACGAAACAATTTGTTCCTCATTTTTCTCTCAGTATTCAAATGTTTATAATTTTGCGAGCAAACTAACTAATTTCTCAAAGAATAGTTATAGCACTAACAAAAATATGTCAAATATATGCCATGTTAATTTTAATCCTTATAAGTAGAAATATTTCTGCATTGAAAAGGCTGAGAATGTTAACATAAAAAAGAAAATTTTGATCGATGTATTCATTTTATTGGAACACAACAATATATAAATATATTTGAAAATCACTCTGAGCCGGAAGCAATGACTAAAAGAAACCAACTGACGATGACTTAATTGCAAAGAGCTACTAAAAGATGTATTACCAACAACTGCACTCTAAACGGAAAACATCCCACAAGGAACTGAACCACCATGGTAAAGTGCAGTGAATGGTATCTGCCCTGGACGATGGTGAAACCATCTATCACTTCTTTGCTAATAGGTTAGGACTATTCTGAATTCCGTACCTACAGGGTATATAGAGTGTCAATACAATTTTTTTAGCATTTTCGATTTTAATCCCTTTTCAGTTTTTTTTTTATTGTTTACAAGAATTTAAACATAATATTGTTACATTGAAGAGAAACTACCTTTACTTAGTTAAATATAAAAAATATATAAACATATTTTGAATAACAAAAACATAAAAATTATAATATCATTACGATTCATTGTCGTAAATCACTACATCTCAACATAATGACGAAAATGTGGTTTTGGGTTCCTCCGCCTGATTTTCGCGTTTTCAATATTAAATTTTTATACGTTTTTATTCCTTTTATGCGTAGAATATCAAATTATGGTTTGGGTAATTTTTCAGATTGTCAAACAGCTATTTAATGACTGTAATCCGTTGTCGATTTTCAGTGTTCCGTCTCTTATCAAAATTTTTATCAAATTTGTCTATTTTCTGCGGTACTCCACATTAAATTTTGAGTTGCCTAACTTTATTGCAAATTTTTTGTAAAGTAGGGTTCGGCCATGTATGAACTATCGATTTGAATCGATAGTCCATGCTTGGCAAACATAACATGACTATTAATTTGAAATGACGCATTCCTATTGACGTTAGGTTGTACCTAGTACAGCGCAAAAACGTATACAGGCCACCCAGCTTCCTGGGATGTCATTTTTGCAATTACGAATTTTCTGAAATTGACATTGTCACATAGAAAATGTCCTACGCGCCCGAATTACACTGTAACACGAAGCCATTTTAGGGTGATAGCAAAGGTCTTAGCGCTATGAGCAATTCAGAAAATGACCGCGTAGATAAAATGATTTGACCATTATTTTGTGATTATGTTTTTGTGGGAACATATGAAGTAACTAAAATTGCTTTCTTGTAATGATAAAAAGACCACAACTGTGTGTGAAAGTATGTTGTATCGAAATTTAAAAAAAGTGTGATTCCAAAAAAGTGAATTATTAGAACAAGAAAGTTAAATGAAATAAAGTTTTGGACTTTGTTGAGTTGAATTTTATTTTCGGCAAGTCTTTTTTATCCAATTTGCTCAATGCGAGTCCGGAAGCAGAAACAAAAACCCCCGACCAACAACTTAAACAGCATAGAGCTGCTACAAAATGTATTACCAGCAACTTCACTACAAGGGAAAAGCATGCCAAAGGAGACTGAACCCTTATAATAAAGTACAGCGAGTGGTATCTGCTCTTGACGATGAAAAACAATGTTACACCTTTCGCTTCCTTGTAGACTCTTCTTAGGAAATGTCACCACAATCATATGAAGGGGTATAAAGAAGCATAACTGGCGAAAAGTTTAAAGATGACAGAGCGGTAATATATAAGATGAATAATTTTTGCGAATAATTACCCAAAATATAAAAAGGAAGCAGTAGAAGGTGAACAAATTAAATCTTCAAATATTTTCCGAAAGCATTTCAGAACTGATTTAATAACTAAAATACGCGTGTATTTTTGCATTCCCTGTTTATGTACTACAAAAATTAGAAAAAATATTTTGAAAATTTCTGTTTTACCCCCAATAATTGGCATTAATAATTTGGGAAAATATAAACATCGAAAGAATACATTTTTTTATTGGGAATTTAAGAAGGAACATTGTAAAACTTTCAAAAATGATATATATTGCCTGTCGGAAAAAAGTATGTCAAAAACAGCGACTGTCAAGCATGAGTCATTGATGGATTGCGCCGCCGAGGTGCGATCCATCTCTGGCTCAGGCTTGACAAAATTAAATTTTTGACTGGGTTGTAGGGTTATGTATCAGCCATTAGCCACTATAAAGCTTGTTAGCAAATATTGCTCATATCTAATCCAAATATATCTGTTGACAGCATCCAGTGTAATCCGCGATCAGTTACAGAATTAAGTTTGACTAATAAAGCATCCTCAACCCTTGGAAACAGTTTTCTGTGTAACTATATCCATATCCAAATTTCCAACAAACGTGTAACATTTCAAACATCGATAGCACATGACTAGACTTAAAACTGGACACCACCGGACGATACGTGGGTCAATTTCGACATTTATGACGTCAAGTGGGTCTATAAAGTGATAAAAAAGGGATAAGAATAAGACGTTTGTTACATTGTAATAAAATACCAGTAAATTTACCAATCATTTGCAGTAATTGCACTATCTTCCCATTTTTTAAAATCGCCTTTCATTTGAGATTTTTGTTAAATATGGCTTATTGAGGGAATGTGCCTCGTTGACGCCTTCTTTCAGCAACTTGTGTTCTGTTAAAGGGATTAATTTCATAGTTTATTTTAATATCGTATAGTAATTTGGGGTCAAAGAGCGACTATTTAACATTATTTTTTCACTGTGTGGGTCAATTTTGATATTTGTGACGTGAAGTGATGAAAGGTTGCAACAAAATGTTTGGTAACCGTGTGAAATATTCTGACGACAAAACGGTAACAAAAGTCGAGAAGAGAAAGTATTTCATTCCAAAAATATCAGTTTTCTTTTTTGTATCGAATTTTCACACATTGACCTCTTTTTTGTTTTATTTACTAAACAGATTTTTATATTAGGGACAATGGTGGACCGCACCTGGGCGGTGCATGTCATATATGCCCAAAATATGATTAAAGAAAATCGATTCGGGTTTTCATCGAATTTCAAGTGGGTCAGACCCAAATAAGGACAATTAGTTTTGGTTCCAAATGCTCCAACTGTGTGTCACTATTAATTGCAATCTGGTAACCCTATCTGATACTTGCTTTTGATGTTCGGTCTCCCATGACATCTCGAATGGCCATTTCTGTAGCGAGTACCGCCGGCTGTGACAAATTTGCCCTTTTTCCCAGTATTTTAATCCTTGTGGGTACAAGTTGTGGGTGCCCCTATTCGCGTGGATTGTCAAGAAACGGGTTCTCGTGTAACCCCTACCCCAATCAGTAATTTTATTTTCTCAAGCATGAGCCACAGATGGAATGCGTCTTGACGACGCGTTCCATCAGTGACTCGTACTTTACAAAAGATGTTCGGACAAAAAAGATTTTGACCAGGATGATGCCCCTGTTTCTGCCACTTGAGAAACGTCCGTCGTAAGCGAGGTACGGAACTGGATAACTTCTGCTTATAAGAGTTAGGTTACAATGTTTTACATCAGAATACTTGAAACTGAAGACATGCTTTCCCAAACAAAATCTACAAAATTTGTACAACAATTCAATATAGTAGTAAATCGTAGCATCATTTTTAAGTAAGTACAAAATCTTTTTTCAAATTTAAGCTTATGTGTTCATAACATTTTTCTTGTCTGTGTCTGTCGTGTGCTTATGTTAAATTAAGCCTACCTTTTCTATCCTATATTCATAGAAAGTTAACTCAATTACGGTAAGAACATTACATTGAGAAACATTTATATTATAAATTGATTATTACATCATTACACAGAGGCTTTAAGTGGGGAGGAGGGTGAAATCCCATGAAAAAGAGAATGGCGTGGGGGGAGGGATTTATTCTACACCCAGGCTTCAATAATGGATACTTTCTGGCTCTATGAAGTTTATTTTGGTCAGAAAAATATCAGAGCAAAGAGATTCGGTCACTGAAAACAATCCGAAGAACTTCCACTAAATTTTAAACCAATTTTTCAATAAGGTTTTATGTTAGAAAGCTTGAAACCCAAGTAATGAAAGAATATGCCCAAATTTTCAACGAAGTTATTATCATGAATTAAACAACTGCGAAATTAATATTATGGGGATGTGAAAATATCCCCCAGCGTATTTTGGTGTCCGGTGACCCTCTCTAAAAGTCATGTCTGCATATCGGAACTTTCTCATCTGAAGAGTAAATTGATCTTGTTCAACAATATGGAACCGAAAATATGGGGGTTGATGACGTCATGTTTCTATTTATTCTTAGATCGCCCACGGTCAATCTGTGACACAGACACCGGTACACACGCGCTTTAATGACGTAAACGGTGATTTGCTGTATTGAAATTTAGCGACAATGGTAACAATAATGAAAGTAATAATCACGGTTATATATTACTAAAAAATTGGTTATTTTCTGCTGCATTCGATAGTAAATGTAATTTACTTTATTGAGTTAACAATTCAATTCTACCGAGATAAGTTACCAAAGGTTGATGATTAGGGCGTGCACATGTATGACAACTAAGCCAGTCATAAAAATGTTGATCAAACAGGTTTTGTCAAGCATGGGTCACTGATGGATCGTGCCATCTGTGGCTCATGTTTGACAAAATAAATTTTTCGTCAGGAAAGAGGAAAATATCGATTTCAGGTTGAATAAGTATACATATTTTTGAAAAAGTGACATAATTGTCCTTGTTTGAAGTCGGAAATACTTTTCATGTCGATGTCATATGTTAGGTTACATTTCAGAAGCCGGATGTGGGTGGAAATTATTTATCTATGATGCATCGCCACAGTTTCAATTATTTTCTTATTTCGACCCAAATTTGTCTAAAGGGGATTCGCATGTTTGATGGGAATAAAATCTACCATTGATCTGATATATATTTTTGTACTTTTTTAACCCATAACACACAATACATAGCATATATACAAATAAATTTTATGAAAGACAAACAGTGAATCAAACTATAAGCATTTGAAGCTATTATTAAAAAAATCTCTTCTCTGAAATTTCATCAAATTTTACATCCTCAAATTCAAATAAAATCAAAAGTACATCTGATGTGCCAACCAAAACAAGCTACAAATCTTGTTATATCGATGTACACATTTTCTGTAAACACATACAAAATAAAATACTTTAATATATAATATTATCAAACCTAAAAATTCATTATCGGCATTTTAATGCACACTAATAAAAATTAAAAAAGCACATACTTCCCTGCTGATTTCGTAATCTTAGAAAAAGCTTAAACAAATAAATAAGGCAGAAAAGCAGACCTAAAACTCAACTTTACGTCACGCAAATTGAGGTTCAAGAAGTGGTGGACAAATTTCTTATTGTCCAGGGCAGATATCACTCCTTGCGTTTTACCGCGTCGGTTTCATTTCATTTGGGATATTTCCGCCAAGAGTGCAGTTACTGTTAATTCATTTTGTATTTGTTTTTGTTTTTGTACTGAGAACTGCTCCCGTTCTTACTTAGAGCGAACTCGAATAAAAAAAATTAAAGAATGTTAATAAAGTTACATTGTAAACATCCTAAATAATGTCACTGCATATTTCTTCCAACTTCACAAAGAGAAGTTATACATTGGTAAAAGTATTCATTATTTCGTCGCATTAAATAAACAAGCAAACAATTAAGTTTATACATAATAAGTATGCGAATCATGGTCAACTTCAATCGCATTGTGGAATTTTCAAAGTCAACTTCGACTTTTATATTTCACGCATGCCTTTATTAATTTGACGCAACGTCAACAAATGCGTCGTTACGTCATAATGATCACACGCACAAAATAAACAAAGACGCTAATTATCACGTTTTGTTTACGTAAACCACAAAAATATTTACCAATATACTTTAATCCAATTATAATTCGCTTTGCGTTAGAAAGATAGAAGTTATGTGGATGTTGCATTTCCATTTTATATTTACACAGAGAGAGAATGTGTTGCCATATTTTGATAATGTGTTGCATCCGTTTCAAATAAGTAAACAATGCTAATAAATTGTGCTTTCTCTTTGATGTCTAAAAGTCAATTGGTGTTAATTATCATTTCCGTTCCGAGTAGGAAGTTCGTCTTTCAAATACATCGATCATGTATGGCCTATGAATACATCGCGCTTCGGAAGCACGCTGTATCCGTATGCCATACATGATGATCAATAGTGTCGTAATTAAGCGTTGACCGATAGAATGATAGAAATTATTTGTTTACTTAAATTATGTCACAATGAATCACATTTTTCTTTGATGTTTGTACAAACGCCGATTTGTGAGAAAATGTCATCTCGTAAATGGGATTCAAGTTCGATGATATTTTTCAAAAAAAAATAATAATATAAACAGTCCAAAAAAATGAAATGAATACGAGTATGAACATTCAAAAATTATCTTATCAAAAACATACTTTTTAGAAACTTATTTGTATTTGCTTTTATTATATATTATTCGCGTTTTCTGAAATATTTTCTGAAACAAAATTTGGAAAAATCAATCGTGTATTTTTGTGTGCCTTCATATGTAGCAACGGATAAATAATGCAAACTGCATTGTAAGATGATCTTCGAAGGAACAATTAGAAGGAAGCAGGACGTTGAGTTTGAAATTAATAAGTAAATTGCTCGGAATCAAAAAAAAGTAAAATTAAATTCTTGAACGCATTTTAATCACCGTGGTAGCCTTTTATAACATATACGGAAGCTTGTCGTCTGATATGGATGGTTTGCATTTGACATATTTTTAGAACCAATCAGTTAAGTGGATCACGCGGAGCAAATATGTAGTCAGGTAGGATGTTGTTGGAAAGAAAAACGATATTCCTCTGCGCTTATAAATTCGGCCGTACTAACAAAGTTATTAAATTACTGGGTTGAATGTCAGGCAAAAAATGTTCACAATATTAATATCACAGCCTTTCCTAATACCTTCTTTAAATATAAACATAAAAGGAATATTTTTGATTATCCCTATCTTCTTCTGTTAAAAAACAACAATGATGAACATGTATGCTACCTACTGTATTACCCAAATCAATTTTGCTACCAATAAGTCACATCATTATCTGAAGACATTCCTGTAATGGGTGGCATATGGGGATGAGCAATTCAGTTCGGTTATTCGGATCGATTCGAGGCACAAATCATTCAAATGACTTCTGGATCCCCGATAAAAAGAAAAAACATGTTAACTGGAGTAGAAATACCATACCGTAATAAAACACAAAGAAGTATTCCTGATTTATGGTCAAATTTTGTGTGTTTGGGTATATTTGGAACAAATTATAGTTATTAAAACAAGATATTTGAAGTTTTCTATGGAATTAGCCATTTGTTTCAAAAATATATATTCGAAATACATTCGAATTCTAAATGATTCTGTTGTGTCCAACCCCAGTTTTATATGAAAAACGCGTGTAGGGGAAATATTTCCAGTGTGGAGGTTCACTCCTAACATCAATTCTATTGCTTTGCCAAATAAGGGCGAAAGACTGATCGTGCCGCAGATGCACGATCCGTCAGTCGCTCATATTCAACAAAACAAGTTCCGGCATTTTTTTGGTTTGGTGTATGCCTCTCCAGAAAAACACAGCTCAAAATTCCGGCAATGTAATTTTCTCTGTAATAATGTATTATTGTGGCACGGATAATACCAACAAATTTTGATACCAGTTAACATAATGACATTGTCGTAAATCCATATTCATAAATATATTTATTATAAAACGTTATGGCATAAATCGTGGAAAATAATAAAACTCGCACAATTTATTGACCAAAATTTAGATAATACACCCATTATATTTGTTATCGACAAAAACAGTAAAATACCCTCAGGCGCCTTCACAACAAAATGGCGTTGATTCATGATTTTTCGGCCATATATTAAACTTTTCGACGCTAAAAAGCGATGATGAATAAATGGCTGATTCGATCTTTAAAAAAGCAATATAAAGTATTTAATCAACATTCGGCATTTGGAAATAATATGTCGTGTTTAGAAATCGATCTAATAGATCTACGTTTATGTTTTTTATATATTTTTTTAGTTTGTTTTTATATTCAGCTAAAACTCCTCATGTTGCATGTTTTTTTTATTCTTGGCAGTTCTGTCGTATAGCAGCTTGTCAATACTTTTAGTCATTCTCATGTTTTTTTCTCATTACTAAATTATATTAGTTAATTTAACTCACCCATATGCTGCTTTTATAACGTAATGTTCCGATCCTCAGATTTTAGACTTTGCCAAATATCTCACGTTAAAACGATTGGACGAATTTACTGAAAAATTAGTTATATAGCGCTATTCATGTCTCATACTAATCAACACAAAAAATGCAAACATTTTTCCGCATTGTTGGTGTACAACTACGGTATTACCTTATTTGCAGAAAATAAAAACGTTCCGTCGTTTTAGTAGTATATGAGACATCTCACTACGGGTAGCCGTTGCAGTTGGCTAAATTTCGTTTAATTTGTCTGGATACATAACGCAGGTGGGAAAATTGCCGTGAAATTTTTGTCATGAGTGCCATTATGAGACTCGGTCCATCAGTGGCTCATATTTAAAAAGCTGTATTTTTAACTGAGATTTTTCGATTTTTCGAAGCGTGTCCCCCAGGAAAGCATTTCGCAGGTAACTCGACTGAAATATCAGAAACGAACACCACCAGAAATTTTATTAGGTCAAGCATGTGCCACAGATGGACCGCGTCTCATCGACGCGATCCATCCGCGACACACACATGACAAAAGAACTTATGAGAAAATTTTTCTGATAGCGAATATATAGTTGGAAGTGCCACGATATACCTGAATTATCAAAGCCCGCAATGCTAATGGAAGGAAACAATGAAATGAATTACAACATTGAAAGCTAGGTTAGTTTATACATTTTGCAAGAAATGACAAAAACAATCATATCGGAGTTTGTTTTGGTAATTATGAACAACCAATTTAAGCCTTATAAATACCATGATTCGGAATTAACCCGACTTATATTTTGCGTGTCACAAGAGCTGACTGAACAGGAGCACAAGTTGTGCTGAATGGGTTGTTTTATCATTGCCCGGAGAAAATAACACTCACACTCCGGAACTGCAGTT
The DNA here is from genome assembly GCA_963675895.2 of Styela plicata. Classification (NCBI taxonomy): domain Eukaryota; kingdom Metazoa; phylum Chordata; class Ascidiacea; order Stolidobranchia; family Styelidae; genus Styela; species Styela plicata. The sequence continues at coordinate 12,707,980 of OZ023139.1, read as the reverse complement.
CAGTTCTGTCATTTTAGGTGCAGCAGTTTAGGTTTATACATTTCGATTACCTATGTATTACAAATTATATTTCTTATTTGGAAATACCGATTATTTAGCAAATACAGTGCATGTTGAAACAGTGCACGTTAGCCTGCCTCCGTGGTTTCGAATTCAGGTTCCTTCCCATCAAAATGAAATGATATCTTGATTCTTTTGTGGTTGGAAAGTCATCCGCGTGATGAATTTTGAATAAAAAACGGATTGATTTTTTCTTTAGTTGTCCTTTCACAAGTTCAACATGTCAAAACGCCAAAATCGCGGTTTGCTTAACTTTGTGCATATATGCCTAACCCAATCAAACATTTAATTGCTTAACAGATGCCTTAATTGTACTATAACTTTGGAATGCAATACATTTGTGGCTTGTGTCCAACAAAGCAAGACCCACAACAAATGGTTAGTTGCTTTATCCATTTATGACCTCAGTTCTGTGTATTGATGCACATGTTTTGGTAAAACAACAATTCTGGCAACGTTTATTCCTCGTCTTGGATGTGAAGTATAAAATATCACAACACTTAAGAACCAGGTTCAACCAGTTTTCTATAATACCGAGCGATTATGTAACACTCTATAAGAATCTATCAAAAAAACATATATTATATTTTGTCAAGCGTGGGTCACTGATGGATCGCGCCACTAAGGCGTGGTACGTCTTTGACTCGTGCTAGACAAAATACAAAATAAAATGTATGATTTTTTAAATTTGAAACTCAAACTGCTGTGATGTACAAAACTTTCTTGTTCAGGGTAACTGAAATTGAAGAGCCTATAATATAGGCCAGGGTGACTTGTTTATCTGCGAACCATGCTTGAAAATTTTTTTTTCTGTTTGATAGTATGGTTCTATGTTAAAACGATTATTATCGATTGTTGAATTTGAATATGCAATAAACCAAGTAACAATATATTGAATATTTATGACAATGAATTAGGCAAATACAAAATTTGCTGTATAGGTGTCCCGCCTATACTCAGTGTCGTATTAAGAACCTTGAAAGGGGGGAAAGCAAATTTGAACATTTCCGAAGGCAAACTATGACGTCGTAATGGTCACCGCAGACAAAAAAAAAACGTTTTTTAGTAAATTACTACCAAAAAGCCTATCAAAAATGGGAATGACCCTTTGCCCCTAAATACACTTGACTGAATTACTTTGTAAACTATCAAACATGCTAGGGGGCTATTTTTCTCTACATGCAAAAGACCGTTACGGAGCAGACTATCCTGTTGCGAAGGCGCGTGTCAACGATTCAACTAATTCCTTTGAATATTCATAATCTATTAGCCCATGCAGCGTCGACGAGTGTATGCATATTAACGTACTAATTACGTTTTTCATAAATTAATTAAATAAACGTAATCTGCCTTTATCATAGAGATTATCCGCATTATATTGAACGTGTTTACATAACAACTGCAAATAGCGTCACATTTCCATTGTTTTTGAAAAGCAGATACAGAACTTAGAACTTAAGGTAGCAAAGAAAGACGAAAAAATTGCCATTAAGCTTTTCTGAATAACGAAATCTGCACACCATCGTTCAGCCGAAACCGAACCGAGAAGCCGTTCGCTTATGGAACTAATCTCATTTTGAGGGTACACAAAAGCTGTACAGAAATAAAGTGAATAAATTGAGAAAGATATCTAAATAATTTAGCATGATGACCCTTTAAAATGGCATTTTGAAAAGCATGAGCCCAATCAGTTTTAAACAGTTTTTTTTTTAAGAACGTGCTAACTTTGAACAACTGGTTACTGAAAGTGATGTTAAGTCCGGTGCGTCGTTCGCCATAATATAGGAGAAATAGCCAACATTTGTTTTTTCGGGAAAACGGAAAGATTACGTTTTTACTCTATTCATGTTATCATTGTTTCATTTGCCATATCACTTTTCAGTGATATATACAAGCATAGTTTCAATATTATAAACGAGAAAGTTCCAATAACACTTGGTTTCTGGCATGCAACGCAAAATTTCAATTTCCATATAGAATATAATACTTAGAATATGCAATGCAGATGTAGTGCCGTCAAGCAGAATCCACTATCTATTGCTCGTGGTAAAAAATATAAAGAGTAAACATTAGGGAAAAACTGGTAAATTCCTCTACGGGGTTATGCAATAAAAAGAAAAAAGCGAAATATAATTTCATCGGCCGACCAAACATATTTTCCTAACGGCGCCCATAAGCTGACAGGCCTCGCTTTTAATTGTAACTTAATATGTGGAACAAAATATTATATTTTCGTTTTCATTCCCCGTCAAGTAATGTATTGAAAATTGCAACCGACGTAGCCATTTTGTTTCTGAAGTTATGCAAAATGAAGATGCAAATAGGATATTATTTTGCATACATTTTGTATGGTTATTAAAAGGAACATGATTCCATAAATAGTATTTATTTGGGAAAATTGAGGTGAATTATTTTTCAATTACTTTCTTGCAAACGCCACGCGCTATAACGTAACTTACGGCAAAGCTACGAAATTCGGTACCCGCGTATGCACTCCAAGTGGAAGCATAGTAGACAGAACCGTACCTTTAAAATAGAGTGTAATGAGTGGTATTTGCCCTGGACGATGAATAAACCACCTCTAGCTTCTACGTTTATTGCGAGAATTTAGTTTCTCTTTCACGGTATTCACTTTTCATCGTAATATAAAAGACACCGATTGGACTTTCTTCTCATCGGAAATATTAATTTGCTAAGCGTAAGCCACAGATGAACCGCCCTGTGGCGCGCGATCCGTCAGTGGCTAATGCTTGACTCACATTTTTATAATGACTTATAGAAACTCACTCAAAATGAAAAATATGCATATTGTATATGAAGTTTATTGTCAGCGTTGCTGACATTTTATTGGCTCAACTTCATTGTAAAATAATATAAACAAACAAATAAATAAGCAAACAGAAGTGAAACGTCATCGTAGAGACAAAAGTCAATGTCAAGTATTAGACATATTCGTGCGGAAATACTACACTATGCTTCAATATCACTTCACTGTACTCGAATTGATCGATTGAGTACCTATATAGCGACTGTCTCCACTTTAGAGTACATCTCATAAAAATCACTTTTACTCTTTTTTCAGTTTTGGTCTCATTTCAGTAGATTTGATATGATCAGTCTTCATGAGTTTTATTCACTGGGCTCGTATATGGTTGGTTCATGTTAGCCCATAATATACATGTTTTTTGTGGGCCAAATTGAAATGTATATATATGGAGAAGCGCTATCGCGATATTCGATTGGATTCTTAGTTGATATGGAATCTATTATAGAGAACTGTATACATTCCAATTAGAGCCATTGTGGTTCATTTAAATCATATAAGATATTTTTCTTTGTGTAAGTTGTGTACAGTGTACAAAAAATCGCTGAGTTACAAATTCGTCCGTTATATTTCAGAACGATGTTTTTGTTTTCCCTAACAGTAATGTACTTTCAGAAAATAGCAAAATATTTTTATCGACATTCGACAATTTTAACAAATGATAGTCTCCTGTGGCAAAAAATCTTTGTTTTGTCAATTATGAGCACTGGCAGACAGTGCCTGAGCGGCGCGACCTGTCCGTCCGTACCTCATAATTGAGTTGTATCTATTCTAAAAACTCTTCTTAACGCTTTTACCGATTGAGTAAATTGGGCAATTTGATGAGTGTTGTTCTGCCTCTTCCACCTCAATCAGTACAACAAGAATATCAAGATTAGAAACACAATTTATAGCGATCGAAAAAAACAACAACAATGTGTATCAGCTCTGGTACGACAATGTGCTTTTCCAAATTAGGGGATGAGAAGAATAAGTGAATTGCTGGACAAATAGGCATCATATCATCAGATTGGATTACGGCACCGAGGCTGCTTCCTTTCAAGTCAACTTCAATGACGTGAACGTAAATGAAAAAAATAGAATTATAAAAGAAGCATTAGAAGCATACACACCGCTTTTCTTCGAGCACTGGAAAAAAACTAGAACCGTGATCAAAAATCAATTTTACCCGAATGCATTTTAAAAAATCATATCCATTCACACAAACAGACAGTACTAACGATATATAAAACCGTTTTACTTCAATCAGTTCGCGCTATAAATGAAGACGCGTGCCCATATGCCATATAAGTTTTCATAAGTACTTATTGAAAAAATTCAAATCCAATGTTAAAATTTACTTGTCTGCGACGTAGCGATAACAATGAACATATTAAACGATGGAATTTGGATCATAAATTACACTTCGACAATGATGAGAGGCTATCACTGTCTTGAGTGCTCTAACGCTATTAAAAATATTGAGTAAAATTCATATTTAAGGCACTTACTGGGTTATCATCAGCATTTTTGGACTGGCTATACCCAGTCAGAACTCTTTTGTTCGAAAATATTTTGTTAAGTATGAGTCACTGATGGATCGCGCTGCCAAGGCGCGACCATCAGTGGCTCATACTTAACAAAATATGTATCTGATCAGGCAGTTGCAAAGCATGGGTAGATGATGGGTTAGGCGATTCTATCTTTTGCCCACACTCAGAGGGTATCTTGAATTAGTAAAAATGCACTATAGTGGTAGATGGATCTACCATTGCCCTGGGCAGATACCACTCACTGCGCTTTACCGTGGTGGTTCAGTTCCGTTTGTGAGGTTTTCCGCTTAAAGTGCAGTTACTGGTACTACATCCTTTTGTAGCTCTCTGTTATTGGTGGCCGTTAGTTGATTCCTTAGGTCTTGCTTACAGTGAATTTCAATGAAAAAAACTGTTCAATAACTATAAATTATTTTTCAATTCGCACGTGATATAAACAGTATTAAATTGGCAAAAAATTCGGTCATTATTCTGGGAACCTTTTCTATTCCTAAGAACGTTTCAAATTCATTGAATTGACCATATTTTAAAAATAAATGTGTTCAGAGATGCTGAGTTATAGCGTATGATTTCTATGTTCATTATTAGCAGGTCAAAATCGTACGAAAACATCAAAGAAGTATTTTTTTCATTCGTTATTCGAAGATCATGTATCTTGTTTACAATATTTTCATTGCCAATCTCAATAAAAAGAACTTCGGAATGTCTTACTTCTAATTTCTACAAAAATGCACATTTATCAAAAAAAAAAATATGAACATTTTAAAAAATATTGTCTAATATGTGTCGAACAATATTTATAATACTTGGCTTGTAAATAATTTTTTTCGATGTTTGATTGCATAAAATACTCTTCGTTAAAAAAAAATGAGGTTAAAATGGCGCATCTTGTACAAAATCAGTAAATTGCAATATGAAACTACCAGAAAATAAATTCATTCTGTATTTGTTTTTACTTCATTCTAGTCCTTTTTATTCTAGTTTTGACAGAAACACGAGAATACAGACATCGTTGAAATGTCAATGATAAGAAATCTATCTGTATAGACTACAGACATACAACGAGGAAAATAAAACATATGTACTAAAATTCTGTTCAAATCGCTATATAAAACTTGGTACTTGAAAAGGTCAACAACTATACATAATACAAAGCATGAGCTGTTGATAAAACGCGCATTAGGCGCGATTCATCAACAGCTCATGCTTGGTCAAATTCTCGTTTATATTCTCAATACTACAAATATTCTTTACCTTGAAATTGAAGGATTATATTACTCTTTTTATATCAGTGTTGCGCCTATAGACAAATTCGAGTTTTGGTAAAGCGCGGGAGAGGTCACCGTTTTTCAGGGTCGTTACTAATTAGAAACGCAAACACTATTTTAGTACGTCTACCCCCGCTTTTCCCATTTTCTGATTAAAAAGTTTTGTTTAAAATGAACTTTTGTAACAGATGGGAAAGATTTCCAACAAAAATTTAACCTCGATTGCAAAGCAAACATGATGGTAACACTACACCGCAAAGGTAGCCTGATTGTCGTTGAGAATTCCGGCGTTAAGCCTGCTTTTCTTCGCTCTGTGATTTTTCTCAATGTTCGAAAGTTATATTGGGGGATTGTTTCATAGCCTGCTGGAAAATATTCTCAAAAAACGTCTAAGCTCAGCTATACTGCATTCATCCATTTTGCCCAAATTATGCTCCAAACGAGCAGCGGAGTACCAATTCATGATGGAGTTATTCCCTGTTATTCAATATTCAATTCAGTATATTTCGAACTGTCGCATTACTTAAAACAAACTCGTGGCTCTTTAAAACATTTGAAAGGCATACCTTCAGTTTAGGCAGTGGGGAATAGGCCAGGGTCCTGTGCCCGCACACACACACACAAAGCAAGAATAATTTATACATAATGTTATGTGTAAAAAGTAGCATTCACAGTGCCATAAAGTTTCCTATATATCTACATACAAACATGCCAAACGTAATTTTTTTTATCGCATTTCCATTTCATTTACTCGTATTAAAGCAATATTCTATTTTGATATAAATGTTCAGACACACCTTCAAATATTTCAAGTTTAAGTTTTTTAAGTCGAGTCGCGCATCGTCCATAATCGCAATATCTATTAAACTATCATATTAAGTATAATACAGCTGCCTGATCGGTATCGGCAACGGCTAGTATCATTTTTATTATTGGTACCATCTTAGTGTTGCAATTGGTGATTAGAAAAGTTGTTATTCGAATAGCCTATTATTTTAGCATTCTGTTTGAAAGTATTTTTTTTCTTTATTCAGTTTCTCAATATTAAATTGATTCGTTTTGCAGTGAAATCAGGATATATGTTAAATTTAAATACGACATAAATCTTGATATTGTTGCAAAATGGTCAAACATTTGCAATTTTGTAATCTGAAATGTTGAAATATAATTCTGTTTACATAGTAAAGTTAAAATACCGTTTGAATTGGTCTACAAGGACAGTGGTATTAGTGATACATTAAATTTGCATTGGTATCGAGTATCGATATTATCGGTGTTGAAACGTTTCGAAACACATTGACATCAAAAATATATCATCATTATTTTTACACCATTATTATCCAGTCAAGTAAACATCTCCCAAAATGTTTTCGTAAGTACGGGTCACTGATGGAACGCGCTCGAAGGCGTGGTCCATCCGTGACGCATGCTTAACAAAATAAAAATTTTGATTGGATAAACATAGTCTAACATTTTGGCCCCAAAAGAGCATTTTACGATGGTGATGTTTATCCTTTAAACGGCGTTAATTTTGTTTGTATAACGTTCAGGTGATCACCTTTTGAGATGGAAAACGGATGAACGGAGCTTACAGAATAACACTTTCAGATTTGAATATCTCCATTTGTCATCTTATCTTCGACATTTTCAATTTCTTTTGAATCCGAAGATAATCCGAAAACATAAATCTTTTCTGGTTAAATATTTGAACAAGATAAGAAAATTTGCAATTATGCCGGTTGGAATTGAAATAAATGTGAGTTTAAAAAATAGAAATTATTTTGAATGTAAAAATCATTCATTTTCGGTTGTTTTTGTTAAATAATTTGGAAAATGATGTTTGTAGATAAATAACGTTTTAAATGACGTTGCAGCGCCATTTTTGTAGTTTTTCGCATATTTATTTGCTTATGATATACGTTCAATTATTCAAAATTGTAAATATAAAATTAATCAAGCTTCATTGCAGGTAAGTATATTTGCTATTTACAAATACTACTGATATCAAATATGTAACTTTTGAGTCATGAATTTACTAAAATATAAAACTTGCATAAATTAAATTTATAAGCTAATTTTTAGAAACTTGCTGATTACACTCGGCCAATAGTGCCTCCGCATATTATTTTTGTCCTTAAACCATTACTGGGCCATATTGAGCATAGTGTTTACAATAAAATCTCTTTAAATGATCCAATATGGCAGAAACTTTAGAAGATTGCTGATACAAATTCAAATAACTTAACATTCGATTCGATTCGAAAGTGTCCGGCACTTCGCACAGTGTTTAAAAGTATTCAGATCAGCTTAAAAGCAGAAACAAACATTAAAGATATTTACACATCATTTTGGTTGTATTGAAGCACCATATTCTTATACTATCTTCTGGTCTTGCTTATAGAATAAATTAATTTTTTTTTTCAAATCATCTAATACTTGGCTGATTTTAATACATATTCACCATAGAATAAAATACCAATTCATAGATAGGTAAAATATTCACTGTGATGTTTCGTTATTGTGTACAATGTATTCTTGTATTTCTAACTTCAAATCCGTCAGTATACAAATTCGTTACGCATGTTCATGTTTCACTTCGTGAAATATTGCAATTTTTGATATGAATTATATATTTTACAATATTACTTGAACACATTTTAAAATAGAATGACAAAACTTTTTGAAAAGGCACTCAGGTGTTAAATCGCTCAAGATTATATGTACGATATTGAGGATGAGAGTTAAAAACTTTGTTCATGCAACTACTAAGTTTTGCTGATGTATTTTTCTATTTTTTATTTATCCAAATTTTACAACCGCTATGAAGTTTCGCTTTCACAATCGAAGTCAAACAGTTTTGTACAAGACAATCTTTTCAATTGTGTCCTCAAACCACCTTTCTTTTTTGAGAAAGTTACTTCAACCAAGCCTGGGCCTCCGCTGGATTGCGCCTCAATGGCGCAATCCATCAGTGGCCCATGCTTGGCAAAACAAATCCAGTGTTCTTACATTGCGTTTGAAAATCTACCGGCCGAAATCTTGCCTGGTAATATCCGGTAAAAAAGCAGTAGCTTGCGGGCAAATGTGGTCTCAGTTACCCAGGGGAAAATTGTACATCCTGCTTTGAAGTCTGTCGTAACTACCGTGCGTATAAAAATATAGGAAATGGAGAGACCTGACCTATATACTAATATATAGGACATTATCTAAAACGGTGGTATATTTTTTTGACTAGACTATAGGTAGAGTAATTTTCAGGAACGTAATGATACTATATTTTAGTCTATGAACTGTCGATATTTTAACACGTGAGCAAGAAACGATGTTTTGATTTATATTCAATATTTGATGGTAAAATATTCAAATACTATATCCTAAATTTGAAATCAGAAGTTGTCATGTTGGTGTTGACAAATAAAAAAAAGGTAGTGTTTAAGTCTAGTAAGGCGACTGACTACGCCACTTCAAGAACGTGATGACTCGGATAGGCTATGACGAACCGTGTTCATCAATATACTACAAAATAGTTTCAAACACTGGTATAATTTTAAAATAATCATGACCGTCAATTCTAACTAAAATAACTATGTAAAAAAGTAAAACCCAGTACAATGTAATAACATTGCAGTGCCTTTAAATCGGGCCATGCACACTTGGCAAAAAAATATATAACGGCTTCTAAAACTTTGGTATGCTTGAATTCTCCCAAGCTTATAATAAACATTGAATAGAATGTATAGTATAAGAGCATGTTGTACTAGTTTTGGCAAAATTTAACTGCCACCTTGAACCAAAAAAGGCAACAACTCACTTAAGCAAATATCAGCAGACGAAACAAATATCATCAATCTTCATGTCTTTGATATGCACTCTTCGAACTTTATTCTTTACTCTTTGTATGCTTGCTAACATTACGATTTTAAAAGTAGATGGCTATATGATGCATAGAATAAACAAAAAGCAGTAAACATATGACTTTGAAAATATTTGATAATTGCAATTCCATAAGATACAATTCAGATAACATTTTTGAACGCGAGTTTGGTGAACTGACAATAATATAGGATCGATACGCTTGACAAACGAATTTCTGACAAGAATTAATAAAATGTCCAACTGCGCGTAGTATAAAAATGTGCAAATGATTCAACATCAATTGCTAAAATGCAATTACACAGATTGCTGTGCTTAAATTTATTCAAACTAGAGTGAACACGATAACAGGTTGAAGATTTCTGAAACGCGATTAAAACATACCACTACTATTTTTTGTTGAAATTAGCAGAATATCTTAGCGAGTTAGCGACTCACAGAGAATTTTGCAAGTTATGTGTATGTTTACTCTTTCTTCTTGCTTTGAGCAACTCTATCTCGCCCCGGTGTGCCTTACTAAAAGAAATACCCTGGAATTGTTTGCCTTGTATCAACTTCTCATATTTGGCGAATGATAGTTCATCATACCGATAATGCCCATCTGAGCTCTCTCTTGTAACCTTTTTTCGATTGTTTGGAAAATCTTTCCTGCTTTAACACAAATAAATAGAAATTTAACAACAAAAATATTTGATTTTGCAACCAAGTTGCTAATTTATTACTTTTTAGATGCGCCAAAAACATTCGAAAACCAAAAAATAATAGTAATAATAAGATAAAAATCAAAAAACTAAACAAGAAAGTAATCCAAAAATGTTGACCAAAGAGAAAGAATTGACCAATAAAACGAAAACCAAAATACCTATTCCAAATTAAAAAGATTTCATGGATCTTGACAAAAGATATAGAGTTTTAGAAATGCCATCCAATTTTTGATAGTTTTCTCACTGAAAAAGGAATGTCATGTTCAATTTTTAAATCAACATGTTTAATTGAACTTTTTAAATTCAGTGATAAATTTGAAAAAAAAAAATTGGTCGATTTCGGAATAGAAATAAGCAAACAATGGAATAAAAAATAAATATATGGCTAGAATTGGCCGCTGTTGGTCAATAAAATAATTAACAATTGTGTCGTCTAATGAGACCATAAAGAAATTAAATTGTGCAAAAATTTATAAATCCTTTGTGCACATTTGAAAATTACCAGTTCCAAAATAAAAATGTGACTAAACTTCCATAGTATGAAAATATTATTAATATATATTTCCATTTTATTATATGTTTGTGCGTATAAATTTTATTCTGTCGATTATGGGCCACACATAATCTACAAAATAAAATTAAGAAAATCAATGACCAAACTCTGACAAGTTATTTTGTGCACAGTAAAGTTTCGATGTACGAAAAAGATTTATCTGTTTCATAGTTTTTTGTGGAAAATTTGAATCTGTAGAATACGGGCCATACATGCTCCACAAAATGAAATTCACAAATTCATAATCAATTTTGACATGCTATTGTGTGCACAGTAAGAACTAAAAAGCATTATATTTGTAAATAGAATGCTATTAAACAATTTATATTTATTTTCAAGCGACATTTTATTTTAAGCAGCAAAAATGTCTTGGAATATTGTAAATATGAAAATAGAATATAAGCAATATCAAAAAAAAAAAAAGATTTAATTGTTTGATCAGCGTTTAAAGATCGGGAATGATAGTAATGATGATGCAATATTGAAAAAGACCATTAGCAATTTTTATAGAGAAACCCGAAATTATTTGATAATAAAAGCCATTGTATGCATGTATTTAAAAATTTAAAAACTAGTTAAATGTAATCTTCTTTCAAATTCTGCCTACACTTTTTGTAATATTTATTAACTGTTAGACTTGGTTGTCCTGATAAGAAACATTACTTTTGCGAAGTTTGACCCACAGATGGACCGCGTCTGTAAGGCGCGATCTATCAGTAACTCATACTTGTCAAAACATTTTTAAATAAAACTTCTCTGGCCTGTTTTGTCCTTGTCCATAACACAGCATCTGAGTGTTGAGTTATCATGTTAACTCTTGTGAACTCGCTCGAATTTCAACTTCAACCATATAGTTTGGTATATACTTTTCTAAAAAGTAACTGTATTAAGTCTAGCTTGAGTTACATATATACCGTACGTAAACGGATAGCTTCAACAGTAACCCATGCGTAATGAAACATGTTCTTCTAAAATTTTCTGATTAGGTTTATCCGGTTTCGAGTTTGCTCAAGTGGACCAAGTGGTCGTTGGCATCGGGTGATGCATCATTGAATCATGTAGTGTAGCTGCCGGAGTGTGAATTCCCGACCCTGGGTGATGTTGCTGATTGTGTAGGTGTTGTTGTTGCTGGTAATGTAGGTCTGCCACATGTTGGGAATGTTGTTGCATGCTGACTGCGTGTCCTGGCGTACTTGCCATCGTGTAGTGGCCAGTCATGGTTGCTGCGGAATGCAAATTATGCGACATGGTATGTGGATCTTGCATTGTGCTCATTATCATGCTATTTGGAATAGACGATGGGGAAGGTCCTTGTGGATAGTGCATGTGACCTTGAGGAGGTGTGTGGGAATGCTGCTGCTGAACCATCTGATCATGGTGCATCAATTGTGGAACGTGATGCGGGGGTAGTTGGTGATGATGACCATGCATTCCTTCCAAGCCTGGTTTTTGGTCCAATAAATGGTTAGGACTGGTACTCACGTGGCCGACTGATCCTGGGCCTTCCATACCACCTTGGTGTGGTGGTGTAACCATACCGTCAGCACTCATTCCTCCAGACATACCAGCTTCACTGCCATCTCTGAAAAGCAAAGTTAAAAAAAAGTTAAAAAAAATGAGTCGAAATCGTAAATAAAGATGACTAGTCGAAGTCCATAAATGGTCCACAACTGAAAAATACAAATTTTGATTCTTCACTGAACTGTGTCATCAAAAAGGAGAATTGACATTCAAAATAATAGACCAATTAATAAAAATCCTGAAACAATAATTATTTATTGTTAGCTTTTTTCGTTGAAATAGCGATCAAATTCGATGGATTCCTATTTTATTTCCATAATTCAAATATTCAATAGTTCCATCTGATACACGACAAAATACCACTGACTTGTTATAATCTCTAAGTCAATTATACGGTTATAGTACTTGTATTAATCGAATTTAAAAACGGCTGTTTTGATGAGCTTTGGCTGCGCGACGGCGCAACAGGTGGTCTCGAGATACAAAATGGCGTCTCTGAAAAACGATTTTGCTCGATTGACTGGTAACGCGGAATGTTAAAGATAAATCTTTCAGCAGAACTGAATTTGGTGCAGTTCGAAATCATTTTATTAATAACATTTATTCTCATATTTTGATTTAATATAATGAATTATCCTAGAAATTTGATTGGTAATCTCGCGAATTTTTTTACAAAAATGGATGACAAAAACGTCGCACTTTTTCGATCTAAACATCACAAAATTGAGTTTTAGTTGCAAACTGGGAAGATCAGTCAACTGACGGGAACGATTTATAAGGCGCATAGGAATACTAATAGCTCTTAATTTTAATCTACAAAACATAAACCAGTGTACATGGTATAGCCAGTAGCAAATTTTCAAATTGTTAATAATTACGTCCAAAAATTTAAACATGAACAATTTGCCAAACCAGAAACTTTTCTTGGAAAATTTGAACGTTATTTTGAATCACGATTGGTGAAATATTTAAATTCCGTATTTTATTCTGGTTTTAAGGTGGCCATGTATGATTTTACATTTACACGTTGAAAACCCGTAAATTGACTCCGCGTGTGGGAAGTTTACCAAGCGGAAAAAGTGTAAGCAAACGATTTATTCGCTTTGCGCTTGTTCCCAGCATTTTTTCGACAAAATATAATGGAAATCGAAAAAGGAATAAAACAATACGGAGGACTAAAATAAAGCCCCAGTGGGGTAAATATTTATCCCTAAACTAACCCAGAAGATAAAGTCACTCCTGGAAATGCCTGAGTAGGTTTTTGTGTTTTGTGGAGAAATATTAGGCGACAAATTTCGATCCCAAAAGCACGACAGAAAATATCGAATTTTGTTCTGAGTGAATTTCTATCTACTTTGTAAATATTCATTAGCAAATGATATGATATTATATAAATATGAAAGTGTTTTCGTTTTTAAAAAATATTTCAATCGAAAATTAATAAAAAATATTTCACATTTTATCAATTTTTGATTTAAATATTAGGCGACAATTTCGATGCAAAAAGCACGACAGAAAATATCAAATTTTGTTCATTAGCAAATGATATGAAATTATATAAATACAAAAGTATTTTCGTTATTTCAATCGAAAATTGACAATTTTTGATTAAAATATTTCCCAATTTCCCCCAAAACCATGAGCCTCCATTAATTTCGTCAATATGCGTTTGTTATTCAGTTTTTAATATATGGTGACGGTGTCCATGAGCTTAGTAATCTAAAAATCAAAATTAGTTTATTTGGTCGCTATTTCAAACCTCTTTAAAACAAAGAGGAACTATCTAATTTTATCATATCTTCATGTATACATTATTTTGATTTTTTATGTAAATTGTGGAATCAAATTTTATAATAAAACATCTTTTAGCACATGTTCGGATAGATTTGGTCTAGATTAAATATTTGACGTCACAATGATAGATCACTCCCAATTTACGGGGTTAAGAGGGATGATCGTTTAGTATTGGACAAAACAAACAAAAACAATCTAGTGTGTACTCGTTTCACACATTTCAAAATAAACATTATTAATCTCTCATCGCATTTATTTAGTGATACGATCGCTTTTCAATAATTTCAATCCTTTTTTTATATGTATGAAAAAGCCTTTTAGATGCAATCAAAAATATATATTTTTATATTTAGTCTGCTCTATATCTGTTGTGTCCATATTGAAATACGCATCCTATTTCTAAGTAAAAAGCATGGCTTTAAAACTCAATAAACATCGCCTGGGGATTTCTTAGTTCCCATTCCTGCATTTCATGTAACTCTTTGCACTTTGGTGGTTTCAAGTGACTTTTAAAGTATGGTATATCTCCTACAGCTTTGCTTTGAGCGATTTTCATAAAAAAGAGTTTTATATTCCTTTGCATATTGTTTGAAATTTAGAAATAATGACATTTAATTGAGAGATATACTTTGGATTGGATTTATTTTCGCTATTGAAAAAGATTGATTGTCAACTTCCTCATAAACCAGCGTTCCAGAAATATTTTTATAACAAATTTGGATTTTTAAATAACTTATTTTTTATAAATAACGAATTATTGTTATGAATACTATTATTGTATAAAGTTTTATGTTGTAAATGCTGAAATACGATTTACCTCTATTCTAAAGTACAGTTAGTCAATAACGCACAGATAGCGATTTTACGTTAATCAGAATTAACATGACATTTTTAGCCACCACGCATTGAGTTTATAAAATAGCCAGTTTCTTTTTAAAACTCGAAAATTATCAAATTGACATTGATTGAGAACAGAAGTTTCAAACTAGAGTGGATTGTATTGGCGGCACGATCCATCAATGACCCATTTCTAACAAAATAACATTGGTTCTAATTTCTGATGCGTCCTTCGATTATATAAATGCTTTTTAGGACGCACTGCTAATGGCATGCTTAGAGGAGAAAATATAAAACTTAGCTACTAATATTTATAAATTGTACCTTTCTTTAGCTTCGGCAGCTCTGTCCCTTTGTCTTCGATTTTTAAACCAGTTGCTGACTTGTGTAACAGTGAGACCGGTTGCTTCTGCAAGTTCTCGCTTCTCCCTTGGTGATGGATAAGGATTGTGTGCATACCATTCTCGTAAAGCTGCTCTTGACTTCTCTTTAAAACAATAACTGGTCTCTTCTCCGTCCCAGATTGTTCTGGGGAGGGGGAACTTCCTGAAATATTTAATGAAAAATATTATAAAAGAAGGAAAATGGCTATTCTACTGACTGAAATGAATCAACTTATGCACTTGGCGAATTATAATTGAAATTTTAATTGCGAAATATGATAATGCAAGTTACTATATTTTTGATATAAGTTTGCATTCAATTTCGGAGTTTTTTAAAGTTGGTGTTGTTGTTATATATAAATGAAAGCGGTAAAAAAATTGATTTAATATCTTCCATCATTATTTTCTATACCTTCGCACACGATATTTTCCGACAGCTCCTAATGGTCTTCCTCTAAGTTTTTCTGCTTCAATGTAGTGAGCTTTGAGCCAGAGTTGTTGCAGCTTCATGTGGTTATGTGGAGAGAAAGTATGACTTTCCAATAATTTGTAAAGTTCACGGAAATTGCCTCTGTGAAAAGCAACAACCGCTTTCGCCTTGAGTACGCTTTCATTTTTATGTAAATGCTCACACGCAGGTAGAGACCAAAGAAATCTTGCTAAACGTTCAATGTTACCGCCTTGTTGTAATACTTCACACACGCAAGCGACTTGTTCCTGAGTAAAACCGAACGACAAACTTGACGGTGGGGCAGCCGGTAAGATCGGCATCCCCGAGTGCGAGGCCATATTCATCGGGGCCAAATGAGCGTTGTGTCCGGCAGAAGTGACGGCTGATAGTTGGGCTGCCGCCGCGGCCGCTGCAGCCGCCGCCGCTGCTGGATGGTGCTGTACGACCTGGGGAAGTACAGATGTGTAGGAACTGACAGCAAGTGCCGCTGCCATTTGACGGTCCTGAGGTCTTATTAGTTCTGTATTGTTTCTAACAATCCCGTATCAACTCCACATCCAAGATCTTTATACTTTCTTGTAATTCGGTCCTTTTCCCTGACGGAAAAAGTTTTCTTTTCTTTCGAGAAAGTTTTTCTTTGAGATTTGATAGCTTGATAAAATTTGACGATAAGATATCAATAAAATCTAAAATGCAAAGTTATATGTTATTCAAAGAGCAATTTTCAACGCCGTATTAACCAGATTCGAAATGAAATTGAAAATCAAATATGGCAGACGACCTATCCATTTCGTGAAATTTACATCCCTTTTCAAATGATATTACTGTTAACTATGGGCCATTAATGAGCTGCGCCCTTAAGGCCCGGTCCATCTATGACATATATTCAACAATAATTCAACGGTTATAACTCGATATACATCGTTTTCTCTCACGGGGAAATGAGACACGATAATAAAAAGCGGTGAGAATGAAATTGAAGACAAGTAGCTGTATCTATTTCTAATTTTCCATAAAAAGTATACTTTGATTTTATCTCTAGTATACAAACATACTATACTAAAATTTGCTTCCAATTTGTCGCATTCAACCAACCAACAAAATTGCATTTTCATTCATTTAATTTCTTATGCTTCTTTTATACGCTGCCAATATCTATCAATTTCTGAAATACAAGCTCCTTTGCCTTAAAATTATGCTTTTAGATTATAATAAATTATAGCAATCCGAATACCATTACTCTACGCTGAAACGTAATTTACGAAAATGGGCAAAAACGTAGAAAAATGAAATTTTACAACTCAACACCGAAAAACAAAACTCTCTCGCGAAAAAATGCACAAAATGTCGGACGAAAACCGACAGCATCTTACAACATCACGTACTCAACGACGCGCGTTTTAATGACCACAGACCCTATCTTTTTACGAAGTTAATTTGACAATCCCTCTACCTGTCCACAGGTGAACGCTGTGAGACAATAATGGGGGTATAGTCTACGATGCTACCGTTTATCTGCCGCGATCAAATCGTGATTTGTGACTTTTGTCATCGCGGTGAGAGAAAAAGGTGATCGGCTTCGCTTTGTTTTAAAATAATGTCGCACGGATGAAAAAAGGGTCGCGTGGATTAAGAATTATTAGGGTGCTGTAATCATCAATGGTTAACAAGTATAATCTAAACAATATTTGATCAAATATAATTATTATTATTTGTCGTTTCCAGTCGGAAGTTTTCTTACATTATTATCTTTGAAGAATAATGATTTTATGAGACACATAGAATTACAATAAATGAAAAAGCACGGTTCGATTTACCACAGTCTAAACAAAGAAAAACAAGATTTCCTTTTTATAAGTAATTAAAAAATATCTTACTTTTACATTTCTCTTTTAATGTTTTTGATATCCACTTAATAGGCAAGGTATTCTTTCAGTAGAAATAACAACACTGAAATTCAAATAGCTTTCCCTACTTTTTTGTCAATCTTTTATAAATATATTTGAACCAATGTAAATGTATTTCAAATTGTGAAATGAAATAATTTGTCAGTGTAATTCTCTTTTAAGAATAGTTGACGTAAAGTCTATTATTAAGCATATTCTGAAGATAGCTCACCCGAATCAGAATTTAAAGGGTTTAAGCAACAAGCATTCTGTATATTAAAAAAATCAACGCGGTTCGAATGCGTCATCAGTGTCTAACACACAACAAAATTATTCGTAAGCATGCTTTATAAAATAGTTCATTGATTGATCTTTCTATGGGTCATGCTTAATTAAAATCCCAATTTCAATATTATACATTGAACGACAAAAAGGTCGGACTGTTTTCACATTCACAGATTCAAATTTTGATTATTTTAACCATCATTTTTGAAGCATTTTTCATTTTCAGTTGTTAAACTTGCCACTCAGAGAAGTATCGTTCGAACACGTTTTTTAAGCGTGGGTCACTGATAGATTGCGTCGATAAGACACGATCCATCTGTGGCTCATGTTTGGCAAAATAAATTTTCTGATTGAGTACGATTACTTCTCAACAATATATAACTCCCTTCCATACACGACAGCACTGCATTTTATTCCATATTAATCCGCTAAATTGCCATAATAAGCCGAGATAAAAATAAACGTGAATCAATATTTAAGTATACCTGACAAACATAAAATTTCTACACAGTAGATTTTTTTTATTTTCATATAAACAAAAAAATATATCAATGAAAGAAAAAAATAATAATATATAAACTACTTTCTCATGAAATAAAAATATTCCATCCACTAAATCTGGATTCATCCTATTGCGGAAACCCTCGACGATTGCATAAAACAAGAGAAAGCAAATCCCGCATGACTCTCCGTTTTAGCTCTATTGTGTAGTTTGATTTCCATCATAATATTGAAATCTTCGAGTATAAATGGAAATATTTTGTAACCCAAATTTTGCTGGCTATTAAAGTCAGCAATATTTACAAGGTTGCGATGCGAGATATTTTTTATACTGATTGAAACATACACCTATTTTGCCTATATAATGAACGGTAATACGCCAAAATTACGCAAAAAGTACAGTAATACCTGATGGGCAGACTAAAAGTATGCATATATCGCCCTCTTGGGACGAGTTTGTAGGGCGGAGAAAAGATGTTTTTATTGTTCTATATATACTTTATAAAAGAAATAATAGAGATATTTTACTTGATATATATATAAAATTGGGAAAGTCATTATCATTAGGCCATGTTGGATTCAAGCATGAATTTATAAATTTATACAGGTACAAACTTAATCGTACTTTATATACAATATGAATCATATATTTTAGTAAGAAAGTATGTATCAACAAGCATTTGCCACATATGGGCCGCTTTCCATCTGTGGCACATGCTAATTCCGGACAACTTCTTAAACAATATAACAATTTCTTCAATTATTTTATAAACCAAAATATAGAACAATCGAAATCTATAGGGAAAATAGCTTTTATTTTCTGATCTCTTGGGGATCAGACGGGAAATAGCAGTTTGATATAAACGATGTTGTACGAACAATGCTCTAATTTATTCTAACAGAAAATGCAATAAATGGGGTCAAATGAAATTTTTCATATTAAATAGGAATTGAATAATATGATTTTTAATTTTCAACACCTTCCATATCTCTTATTATGGTTGAGTTTTGCTTTTTGCTGTGTGTGAAACCTATTTTATCAATATTTCACAATTTTAGTATCCTCACCATTTTTTTTCAATTTCTTCCTCATAATATACAAGAAATCATTTTCTCCAGCCCATGAAATGTTTTTTAGATTAAAATTTAATGTCTAATTTGGATATGAACAAAATATATATTTAAAATATTCCCCAAGAGAGTGACACATGTCTATATAATAAAGTAGAATGCTTCTGTGCTGAAATTTTATTATCGATGTCTATGCTAACTACGATAATTGTTCAATTTGTTACGGTTTTACATTTCAAACCCTTTGCTCGAGCCAACCATGATCAATGCTGTCGAACTATGAGTCATTTTGCCTAGCATAGACAATAGATAAATCGGGCAGTTTAGTGTATTTTGTCTACGGCCCTTACCTAGCGCCAGGTTGAAGTGAAACCGTAGTTCCTGGAAGGCTTATAATAAACTAAATATGTTTAATACTTATAGGATTAGTATGCTTGTGATTAACCTTGCTGCTGAAATACAGGAAGACAGATTGTGTTTCCGATGCTTAGTGTTAGATATTAAAGATGTTAGATTTTAAAAATCCCCCAGATATTTAAAAATGGTCATTTTTAGATCCCACTTATTTTGATATTGGGTCATTGTGAAATTAAATTGAATACTTCGTCCAAATCAGGTATTTATAAACACAGAAATTGGGATCATATGGAAGACACATAAAAAATTTGCTAATTGTGATCTTTGCCTAATTTTTTTCATTAAATTCACTCTGAGCAAGGTCGGAAGCAGTGTCCACAGGGGAACCAACCAACGGCCACTCAATCACAAAGACCAACTACAGGATGTAGTACCAGCACCTGCACTGTAAGCGGGAAAAATCACAGGCAGAACTGAACCGATATGGTAAAGTGTAGTAAGTGGTAAATGGGGCTAAAGTTGAAATTACTGTTTCTTATTTTTTGCTTAGTTTGACCACAGATGGACAGCGCCTAGATGGACATTGCTCAAAAAACATCATTTGTGGCGAGGATTCGAAAAGAACACACTGAAGGCGATTCAATCTTTTTTGATTCCTGTATTCGATTTTATTTTTATAATTGATTAAGTATTTTATAATCTAAATTGTCATTCTAACTTCAAACATTTTCAATCTCAACCACTTTTTGGTTATGTTTTATTTTTGACGAAATACAAAACAAGATACTTTTGGGCACTGGGAGGCGTCTTGATATTTTCATGAGAAACGCTAAAGCAAAAATCTTGAATTATACAATAATTTTACGGACATTTTCGTGGAAAATTACAACGAACATCGATTTTCTATTTTACTTAATTTCACACACCCAAATGTTCAAATATTTAAATCGATTTCTAATGTGAACGTCGCCCAGCCCACAGTCGTCAACCACAAAATTTAACGGGGCAATTATAAATTTATAACTTAATGATTTTAGCTCGATGAGAAAGTTATTATGACATCATAATTAACAGCAATGTACAATTTAACGGTAATCTATGAATTTATTTATGAATGAGACTTCGAAATATTTCGCTTATAATCCGTTAACTAACTTCGTTAACTAACTCCGTCTAACTTCTGTGGGAAAGGGAGAGAGATTGGTCAACACATAGATAGGCTTAAAGAGAGCAAATAGTTCCCGAGCCTTCCGATCGGCACGGATAATTTGGACTTAATGAGCGGGTACAGTACCCTTGTTTGCCAAACTGATTTTCCACAAAGGGGGTAATTGCTCAAACAAAAATTTCCTCGGTCGAATATGATCAAGTAATGAAGCGCGCTTGTTCAGCGCGCTTTATCCATTGATCATGTTTGACTGAGTATATTTTTAAGTTGAAAAACAAGGCTGGGAAAAATCAAAAACCGGGAAATTTGTGCCACTAATGAGCTTGATAAACGGATTTAAAAAACTTGAAAAGAAACTTTTGTTTTCTTTAACGGTACTGCATGTGGGAAAATTTGAAAGATAATCTTATAGATGTGGTAACGTAAGTTGTAATAGGATGTTTTTTTGAACAAATTATATTTTAATGAAAAATATTGTGAAGATGATTTAAACTCGAGTTTGAAGCAACTTTTTGAAAAAAACAAATTGGGCTTTTTTGGGTTTGAAGATTTCGACGGCGAAAATATGCATAATATCGGATTAGAAAGGTCATTGCGCATAAACGTATAAAATTATGTTTAATACATTGAAGTGATTTTTTTTTTTCAATTAAATTCTTTCAAAGGGCCATCATGTCATACATTCTCTTCCAAAACACTAATAAATTTGCCCAGAATTTTGTTTTGAAAATATAAAAAATTCACTACATTTAAGAAGTTTCAGTTCCTATATCCGATTCACGAGTGATTCGAATAATTTGTACTTCGAATCCATCCGAAGCACCGAATCGAATTGCCCAACCCTATACATACGTAAAAAGATCTTTTAAGACTGATCATGACAAATTGATTTCACTTTGACCAAATTATTAAAATAAAATTAAAAGCTGGAAGAGCGCGAAATAAAAGACGTGGGCTATAGACGAAATAACGCAAAATCATTACATCACAGTCATACCAAAACGTATCTCGCTTCAACTATAAAGAATCGGCGTCTTTGAAGTTTCCTACACACACACCATTACTGTTTACTGTTTTGACTTTAAAATAATGCATAAAGTAATTAAATATTCAAAAACAAGAATATCGCTTTCTTTTCAAAAAAACCTTTGAAAAGTGACGATGACAATTATGAACTACTTTGCGACATGTTAAACCACAAAAACATGATGGTTGCCTTTTCAAATTTTGAAAAAAAAATTATGAACGTATCTTGCGTGATCATGCATGACCATTGTCTGTTTTTGTTGTAACAGCCATACAAAAGGACAATCGGGTTTATTGATTTTTTTAAGCATCATCTTTCAAACTTGGACCATGTCTACACCGTGGAAGAAAAATATAGAGAAGCGATTTGTCAAGTTTGGGTCACTGATGGAACGCGCCGGTTAGGCGCGTTAAAACATTAAAATGGTGAAGAGTTACAATGTCCCGTTCATCCTTGTTTCATACTTGATCTATAATGACACAACTTTTATTTTTGCATATCTATTTCTATTCTATAAGTGTTACACGAAAAATGAAATGTTATATGTTCAGACGTTCTTTGTTTTATCTTTTGATGTTGGTGGACGACATCTTAAGGAAAAGTGGGAAATCTTGTTTCGGTACTTTCAAAAAGTTTTTTTTAAGAAATTAGTAATTTTGTTTACGCTTTGGATTAATTAAAAACAAAGTTGTTATAATATAATTAAAAGAATTAAGAAAAAGTAATTTGTCTTAGCGCCACTTATGACATTAGATATAGTAAGTTCGCCAACTTGGTCTTTGTCAAAAAAAATTTCATTTCAATTTAAACAACCTTGTCATCTATCTGGATGTGACATAAATGTCACAAATACGTATGGCAAACAAAAATTTTCATTTCTAATATCAAAGGTTTGTGTGTTATAACCGTTTGGTGACTAGTGTGAAATCATATGTCTTGACATCAATGGCTCCAGTCCCAATAACCTCAACTGTGGAACAGGCCTGGGCAATCTCATTCAGGGATCCAAAGTAGTCATGAATCGGCCGTAGGATCAAGAGCTTGTGAAAAAATATGAAATTATTATTTTCGAATGGAAGTATCATGGAGCGATTGAAAATGGGATCTCAAATTCTTTACCCTTACTTACTTACAATTGCAACTTACTCGATAAATATATTGCAGATATGTAAATATTCATAATCATTTCCAAATTATGATATGACAATCACTAAGTACAAGCAAGTATGATGTGAACCGTGCTCACAGAGTTCCTTTCACCAAAATAAATTCAAGGTATTCACTGTAACAAATCTGCAGTAAATTTACTGGCCATTTGTAGTAATTACATACTTCCAAAGTTAAAAACGCCATGTTAAGGATATTTAAGTCAATTATGGGCTGTTGATGGACTGCATTTTTGCGGTGCGTTCGATCAATACCCCTTAAGTAGCCAAAAAATCAATTTTGAATTTTTTCAATACCGCCAAGCAAAAGTACTATCAAAGACCAATGATTTTGTTGCATTTTTTGTTACAGGGATATTATAAAGATAATATTAGGCGTTGGTTATGAAGATATGTGCCATTTTTTTATTCTTTCTGCGTGGTAAAAGCGAAATACTTTTTCATTTATATAGATGAAGGCGAGTTGTTTTGCAAAAAATAAACACTGCTTTTTTATTTGTTGTATTAAAATAGTATGTTTCCTTGTTCTAAGTAGGACCAAGTACAGGTCGTAACTGGTGACGCCCGCGATGCTATCCTATGATATGATAATCTAGTAAACAAAAAAGAGTGAACCATTAAACATTCCTCTATACCTATAAACTGTGAGATAATTTTTCCACTAATGCAAAAGCGTTCACATAAAAGAAATAACATCAAAGTGAAGTAAGTAATGCTGTCAATGAATTAATCACAGACTTTGTGGCCAAAATAAAACATGGTCCAAGATGAAAGAGAACATGCGAAAACTTCTGGTATCAAATTATGTCAAAATACTCCCGATGAATTTGCTCTGGCCCAAGATGACATTAAGACAAAGTGAGAAGTATAATTTCGTTTATTCATTACTCATAATAAATGATAGAATCGCTGTTTTCTTCAGGTATGTTCTAAACCCAATGTCAAGAAGCCGGATCGTTATGCATTACTTAATCAAGCATATTACCTATAAATACCTCGATTGTTAACACGATCCATCCGTGGCACGCGTAGGAATAATGATAGTATAATTACCACACAAAACAACAAAATTTTACCTCAAATTACGGTGTTTTTCTAACCATATAGAAAACCCACGTCAGTCAGGCAGTCTATTTTCGCAGAAGAATATCTAAAACCGGGTACAAGTTTTAAATGCGGGGAAAACCAAGCAGATAATATTTCGTCGGTTCGTTTGATCTCCCGCAAAAAATAACGTCACCGGTCACCCGACCCCACAAGAAGGGGGCCGACGAAATTTGACCCCACGATCTAAATACTAAGTAATCTTTATACGTGTAAGGCAGTAGCTAGTGTTGCGGACTGACTGATTATCGATGCTGTTGAGAGAAACGAAAGATTAACATTGATTGATTAGTATTTAGCAAGAAAAACAATCTGACGGGGTTTGACTCAAAACCCTTGATTCTCCGCTGACTACTTAAGAAGTATTTTATGCCATTACGTCCAGGCTATGGTTTTTAGTAGGTAACAATTAAAAATGCCAATATATTGCTCATTTTAAGATAACAATAATAGACGACTGAAGTGATCATATGAAAGAAGCTACTCCTGACAAAGTTTATCTTATGTTTTTAAATATAACAACTAAATTAGATCCTGTCCATAAATGCGTTTATCGGTGTAACGATGAATGTTACCTATAATGCTACAATAAATATAAAACATTTTCCGAAAAAAGTCTTCGGTTAATAAAAGGAACAGAACCTTTATTTGTTAACTAATCGCAGAAAAATCTGGCACATATATGACCGGGCAAAACCGAATCATTTGATATTCAAATCTGATTCGGATATTTTTTCGTTCGGATCGAATCACTAAATCCATATGATGAACAAATATCCCGTCTTTGCAACTACAACTTGCCTCCAAATATAAAATCAAGATTCGAGAAATGTATAGCCACGAATTACTAATATTACCACAAAACAGACTTAAAAGCGAAGACGTTCTTCCGACTCCATGTCTGAGAGCAATATTTTCATATTTTAACGACATAATACAATCGATCTTGGTTAAATTTGACCAAAATCCATTGCATTCAGTCGTTAAGAATGAAAATTATACTTCATGCAGCAAGTTTTTGTTTCTACGAACGATTCGCGATTGAGTCAAAAAATTTGTGCTTCGGATCGATTCGAATTACCGAATTAAACTGCCCAGTACTAGCCACATATTATTTACGTCGGCAGGCGATTCATCCGCAGATATATATGTTTGAACGTTTTTGCTGCTTCGTACATTGATTCATTTTGTCCTTCCTAGCTGTTCAATTCAAGGTGGTTGATCCGATGTGCGGGTGGCAAATAAGGTGATTGGATTATTCAGTAATAATAGGTAAAGATGATGAGTCATAATTCCGTAGTTTGACAATATTTCCCAAACAAATTATGACATGTATAGGGTCGCGCTTCAAAACTCTTTTGTTACGAGGCAACCAGGCACAAAGTCTATGTACAGAATTGTTGCGGGAAAAATTAATTTTCTTTCATCTTTTACCAATTTTAGGATAATACCGGAGTGACTTTGAATGTATAGTTGACTCTTGTTTATCGGCGGGATTTGAAGTTCTGGCGAGGTGATTCGTTCTAGAGTCACGCATAGATCATATTTGAGACATGTTTTTGCATTGAACTGTGGTACGTTTATTGAATATGGACGTTTGGATAAAACAAAAACTTTTTTACATAGAAATTGACTCTAAGCAAGGACGGAAGCAGCGCCTAAAAGGAACCAACTCACGGCCACTTAAAAGCAAAGAGCTCCTAAAAGAAATTCCAGCAACTGCTCTCTAAACGAAGGAGTCCAGACGGAATCGATCCGCCATGATAAAGTGCAGTGACTGGTATCTGTGCTGGGCGATGGTAAAACAATTTACCACTTCGATACTTCCCATTAGTAGTCTCTTACGACACGCAGAAAATCTGTTAAGATTATTCCGATGCCCGTACCTACAAGGCTCGAACTCTGAGCTGAGTGATTGGCATGGATTAACGAGCCGGATACACCAGCTACTAGACTGCTAGGCCATCGCGCCAACTAAAACTTCAGTGCGTCAGTACAAGAATTATTAGCTCTTTCTCTCAGGTGGCCCTTTATATTTTTGTCCTCTTTACATAAAGCGATAAGAATTGTACTTCCGTCCAAAGGAAACTTAAAAAGAATCAGGAGACTAGTGAAGTACTCCGGTGGGGAAGTAGGTCTGGGCACTTCGATTTGAAGCACAGATTATTCGTATTATTCGAATCAATCGTAAATTGGTCATAAGTATTTTTCATGTTTAACAATAAGATGCACTCGATTTTGGTCAAATTGAACCAAAATCGATTGTATTTTATCGTTAAAACGTGGAAAATTTCGCTCTTGAACACGAAATGTACTTAAATTGCATTACTATTAAATCGGTTTATGCTAATATTTGTAATATGTAACTATAAATTTCTTTAGTATCATAATGGAGACAATAATAATAATGGTAGAAATCGGATATCCGTTATTTTTATGAAATTAGTGATTCAATCAGATTCTAAAAAAATATTCGAATCAGATTCGAATTCCCAATGATTCAGTTTTCCCAGCACTGCTTATAAGCTAAGGTTAGAACAATTGCACCGAGATTCGGGGGTTCTCAATAGATATAAAGTGCCCAAACACACTTGCATGTGTATTCGTGATATAATGTGTGATTACCTACTAGACTTTTATTATTAAGTATAAAATTTCTATATACCATTTAACAAGATTACTTCTATTTAAAAATTTCTAAAACATTTCGCATTTTAACAATACTGTAACAAAGGTACAGTTTATTTATAGGTCATTTGTAATAATTGCATATTTTCAAAGCTGAAAAAACATCACGTTGATGAGATTTATGCCAATTATGGGCTGTTGATAGACCGCACCATTTTTTCTAACACCACAAGGAAAAAATGATGTCTAAGACCAGTGATTTTGTTGCATTTTTGTTACAGTGTAGCGTAGGCATATTCTATTTGTACGTTACATTCGAGAAAAGCGCGATCATAACTAAAAGCTTCCTCGTCAGTACCCCAGTACCTACCTATCTTGAAATATATTACATAATGCATCTTGAATACTAACTTAATACTTCGGAAGAAATGGGCTCAGCAGAGTCATAAGCTTTGTTTATGCTGTTCAAGCTCTGGAATAAATCCAGAAAACACCTGCTACCACCCATATTGTAATATTAGTGAGATGTTGAAGTTGTCTTTCTATTGCAAATTACTTATTAGTATGTAAAGTTTCCTACCAAAAAATTTATTCTGATTTTTCAATTATTTCTATGACATCTCTATATTATGATTATATTATAATATGATAATCATATCAAATGTTATTAGTGAAGAATGAAGGGTTTTATTTTTTCAAATTAACTTAATAAACACGGAAATGCTATATAAGTCAATTCGATAAAAAATGCGGATCATTTTTTATACTTTCGTCTCTCACAACATCGATAAATTTATGTTTTCGCACGGGTTTCGATCTTTGCTATATTCTTGAAAATTGGTCCTCTTACAAACATATTCTTCATTTCATCATTTTAATCCCAAACGATAAATCATCTTTCATCCTTGGCATTTTGTTTTAACTGATAATTTATCTCTTCGCATGACATTTATCACATTTAAAACATTCCCCGCATTGTTTTCTACAAAAAAAGTTTTTTTATAGCCCCTTTTTTTACTACCGACTTATAAGACGGATAGGGTTAGTGTTTTTGGGAAAATATGATTTTCCCGGTTTGTGCTAGCTTACCCAACTTATTACACACTGGGTTGAGTGGTGGGCATCAATTAACGAACAGGACTCGCAAGGAGTTGAACCTAAATCTTCAACCTCCGATGCCGACATGACAACCAATAGGCCATCGCACCCACACAAGTTCCCTTTAACAATATATACTATCTGCCTGCTTATGTATATCTATATATTTTTCGGAATTCAAACACACGAGGAATCCATTTCTGTAGCTTCGCGATTAAAAACATACTTCTTAAACTTTCTTACTCATAGGCAATTTATTCTGATGTAAAGATGTCAACGTAATATTTAAACATTAAGTCACCATAGGAACGTGTAATAAAAAATAGGCCACCTAAATAAATTCCCATATTGTTAACTTATAAACAATACTGAGTGTGGATAGATTAGTAAACTAAAACCACGCATAAATTATGTTTGCAATGCCATATTGGGTATATGCAATATCTCATTTCAGGCCGCGGTTGAAAAAAAACATTTCAAGTCCTTTGAAAATACGTTAAATACTGCCTCGGCGTTTTTTTTTTTCATTTTTACTATTACTTCTATACTATAGTTGTTTCGTTCATTATAGTATTATCAAGTTTTCTGTTGACTTTATGTACAGAAGACATGAAATGGAATTGTACTTGACTATCTGAAAATTTGCTATGAAAGGTCAAATTTACCAAACTATGTAAAATTGTCTCAAG
The DNA here is from genome assembly GCA_963675895.2 of Styela plicata. Lineage (NCBI taxonomy): Eukaryota > Metazoa > Chordata > Ascidiacea > Stolidobranchia > Styelidae > Styela > Styela plicata. Next base: position 12,679,200 of record OZ023139.1, on the reverse strand, counting down.
TCAAACACTTTTATTTAGTCAATAATCGACTTTACTGAGTCAGTTATACTAAAGATCCAGTCTCGATTTTCGGTATAATAAATTATATGCATTTCATTTGTTTTCTGATCACCACTATCAGATTCGTATTTTTCCCTTATAAAACGTTACCCTCATTTTATTAATTAGCTCTAAGCAAGGCTGGGAGCGGCGATAAAAGGAACTAACTGACACCTGCTTAGGTGGGAGAAGCTAGTTCAAAATAAGGCGATTGCGAGTGGAAAACATCCATAGGAGAGTTGAACCTCAATAATCAAGTACAGACAGAGAGTGATATTCGACACGCACCACCTTTAATAATGGTAATCGAGAGCATCTTGACATAAAAATCCCAAATTGATTAACTTTATAGATTGATTTTTATAGGCTTATGAAATACAGTAGGACAAAATGGCAGATAGACAGATATAGCGCAAATCCTATTGTTTATCTTCAGTGTGCGAAACATAATTATCAGGATAAACTTTATTTACGGTTGACGGAGATTTCCGTACCCGGTGCTGAGTCTGTAAACCGATACTGTATATTTTTATTGTTTTTATGGATTTTGGCAAAACATGATATTCTCTGGTAATTAACATTTTGAAGAATAATAATTTTTCACTATTTCGGAAGAGATTTTACAAATTTCAAAAAATATTTCCGTTTCTATGTATTAAAGTTTGTTTTGTCAAGCCTAGCAGGCGCGATTCATCAATGGCCCAAGCTTTTCAAATTTATTGCGATACAATTTCTATCAATATAGGTCATAGGAAATGGGGTTCATTGCAACTACCGGACACAAAAGTCATATTTGAGATGTTGTTGATAAATTGCGACAGACTAACGACAACATGCAGGTGTAGGACCTAAACATTTAGTTTACGTCCCTAATCACATTTCGTTTTTCTGCATTTTTCAAACAAGTAAAAGACACTGATTGCACGTGTGCCACTCCTCTCCCCTCCTTATTTAGGATATTCTTTTCTTCAAAAATGTGTGGCCCCTTTATAAACCGGAAATTCCTTCAAAAAGCAAAATTCAAAATAATTTGCCGGTATGAGGACTTTCGCTTGGGAAAAAATGTATTCCTAATCCATCAGATGAAGAAAAAAATGGTGTCACCGCTGGTTTTGCCTATTTACGAATCACACAAAAACTCCACAATGGGGTGAATACATTTTTGCAGAAGTTCGCCGTAGGCAAGACCAAAAGCAGTGCCGAAAAGGAACCAACTAACGGACATCAAATGGTAAAGAGTTACAAAATAAAGCGCCAACAACTGCACTTGGATCCACTTACGAAACGCAGAATATACTTTAGGAATACCAACAGGCTAAAAACATGTATGGGAATCTAAACTATGGTTCTTATAGTATTTTTTCTGTAATTCCCATAATTTCGATGTTTTTATAAATGTATTAGAACATTCATAGGCATCCGTTTAGTGTTAATAGAATTTTATCACGTTACTTTATCTACAACTCTCAATTTCAAAATCAATTATAATTTCTGCTTTTTTGAGAAAAAATTGTAATAAATTTGTAATTTACGATACAGGAGTTACTCATCACACGTTAACAACCCTGAGAGAACATTTATTTTATCAAGTATGGGCCATAGTTGAACCGCGCCTCTACGCTGAGATCAATCAGCTGCCCATGCTTAACAAAACATACCTAGGAAAAATATGTCCGAATGGGATTGGATTTAAAGTATTCATTCACTTTCTTCCCATGCTTGGCAAGGAATAAATCATCTCACCTTTGTGAAAAATTTTGATCGCCGGTTCGAAGCCCGCCCTCCAATTGTGTTTACATAAAACATAATTCCCTTTGCTGGGCTACATGAGAACGGAAAAGACTTTTTCGCGCAGGCCCCGGATAATTGAAAAATGGGGAAAAACTTTCAGTTTGAGATATTTTAGACAAACCGAATAAATCTTGTCTTAGGAATCTGTCTCACGAGTACCTAAACACCAGTGCGACCGCGACGAACAGCGAGATGCACTTTCCCATGACATGCACAAGAAATTCCTTTCCCGCGTTCTACTTTTGAGTACGACTGAGACTGTTAAATCGAGTCGGTTAGTTTTACGTAGCTTAATCTTGCTGGCCATGACCATACCATCTCTAAAAAAGTTGATTTTGTCAAGCATGAGCCACAGACGGCGCAGTCCGTCAGTGGCTCATACTTGACAAAACGTGTGTGTTCAACAATTTTTATTCGGATATCAAGAAAGCCTTATTTTAATTTTTACTTTACATATAAAAACACACACGGTCATGTTGGATTGTTGGTCAAAATACACCGAAATTAATTCCTGTGTGTCGTCATGTACTTTCGAATCGAATCTCAAAGCATGTCAATTCAAATCGAATCTTTCCGAATCTGATTAAATTTTATGAATGCATGGAAAAATTTAAACAAATAATAAAACATTAAAATAATAAAATAATTTGGAAAGATAAGTAGACTTTTAACTTATCGTATGATATTTTGCACAAAACACCCGTCGAATCGAATATCAATATTTCTAATTAGAATCATCCGAATCAGATACGTATTCGAATCGATTCGAATCTTGAAAGAAAAAGTGGCATTCCTGGTGGTCATGAAATAAGCGAAGGTGCGCTCCATCAACAGCCCATAATTGGTATAAATCTCATCAACATGGTGTTTTTTCAACTTTGGAAATATGCAATTACTGCCAATAACCAGTAAATTTACTGTACTTTTGTTACAGTGTATACCTCATTCGGTCGAATAAACAGTTAATCTAGCTCTTTTCCAAGAACTTCCTAAGATTTGTATAACCAACCCACCAACAGACTTCAAAATATAAATAAACAAGACTTCGTATATAAATCTCACGGGTTCGATAAAAAAATATAAATAAAAAAGAGACTGTGTGAAACTCCTCCGAAAGTAAAGAATACATCACGAGCGACGTCGCTCGCACGGTTGACCTGAATCGCACCAAAATAGATTAGGAATGTTAACTCCAACTCGTTATCGACTAAGTTCGCAAGTTCGCAAGTTTTGCAAAATTTGCGACCGTCATCCCGTGATATAATTTGATCTTCTTGATTTACTCACGTAAACCCATTGCAATGTACTCCATGTTGTAACTTGATAAATTCCGACGGTTTGAGAAATAATAATAAGAAAAAAATTTAAAACCCGAATTTGCGAGGATTATTATCGTAAATAGATCGGGATAATTCAAATAGAATAGTCGAATATCAAATTATTCGAACCGGCTCAGACACATTTTCTTGAATTTATTGCATTTAATTTTATAAAACAGAACATGCAAGAATACGTTGTGTTGAGTATGAACCACTGATGTATCTCGCAGTTCAGTCCCAGGGCAGATACCACTAAATGCACTCTATTATGTCCATTTTTGCTTGGGCTAATTTTCACTTAGAATACATTTGCTGGTACTACATATTGTAGTTACTTTAATCACAGAATAAATCGCTAGTCGTTCTGACCTTGCTGAGAAGTAACTTTGAAAAAAAAATATTATAATCATACATATAACGAAGCAAAAACAGACAGTGATGAATAGCGCATGACAACTATTTCGTTAATATATCTTTCCCAACGCAATCTCACAATATTATTTTTCATTATTATTAGTATAAGGATTTAAGATCTGACCTATTCAATTCCCATATCTAGTAGATTTCACCCGATGCTTTTCGCCTCCTTGAAAAATCAAAAGTTCGTTCACGATTTCTCATTCAGCCGATTACGCGTCAACGCCTACGCGAAACCTCATGAGGACTAGTTAGAGAAACTTTATAATAGAATATATTTTTTCAAGTACAGGTCACTGGTGGATCGCGCCGCCAGGTTGGGAACAAAAACTAAATATGGTTAGACTAAATATTGCGTCACAATAAAATGTGAGAATGTAATTCCTGTGTTACGCAGGGAACTAATTCAACTCGAGGCCAATGACGTCCTCTACTCGATCAACACCATAAAATTGAAATTTCCTTTGTCCAGTATCGGTCAAAAATGGATCGGAGATTCGAGTATGTAGTCCACTTAATACGCTCTACTATAATGGTCACGTTTTATATGACCTGTTGTTGTTTGTGTCACCTTTTTAGCAGCTCTTTGCCTTATAAGTCGCTAGTTGATTCCATTTAGTTACTGCTTTTGGCATTGCTTAGGCATTTAAGGCATTTTACGCATTTAATGGAAAAATACCAAATGCTAAATTAGTTTTCTAATTGGGCAGATGAGAAATTTTTAAAATTTCACAAGGCCGTTTTCTATTTTTTTTCAATTTTCTAAATCAAACTTCAGTCGCTTCAATACCACAAACATGATAAAAAGAAATCATTTTTTGCTTTCAATGTCTATTTTCAAATTATCCATTGCATTTTGACCTAATCTTTTTGTCTTTGTTTATTCGTGAATATTTTGCATGTCCCAAAAATTGCCATCTTTTCTTGTATTTGTTTTACGTTCCAATTGTCAATGTGCAAAACGTGTTAGGAATGTTCCGAAAATTCCTTATGAATATCAGATAGATGGCACTATGAAATGAAATTGAGGGTTTTTATATCCTCACTCGTTTGGCTCTTGGAAAAGTTACGTACTGGTAATTACTTAAGTCATCGTTGTTGGAGAGATATGAAATTTTCATTTTCTGAAGCATGGGACAGTGATTGATCGCGCCTCGGCAACGGGATCCAACAGTGACCCATACTTAAAAAAAAACTTACTTTTGTAAAATTTGAAATAATTGGAATTAAAAAAAAATCTGATTGAATATAGCGAAGTCAAACCCAAATTGACCCTTTAGCATCTTAGGTAATGTAGTAGACATGTATTGATAAAATGGATTTACGAAAAACAAACCCGAGATCCTCAGACTATACGGTCCACATATAACAAGAAGGTGATGAGTAGCTCTCATGCGCAATTCCCGAACTCACGAACAGATGTTACGATATAATATGGAGTAATCTTCTAAGGCGAACACGTATTCAATATCTTGAAACCAAGAATAACGGATCGGATATTTTACGATGTGCAATATTTATGCCTTTTCCGAAGCCTCTTGTGGAAGCAAACTTATGTCAAAACCTTACAAGATATTCAGTACTTATCCGGTAATCACCCTTCTGGCCACAAAAGTGCGACTCTGTTGATAAATGACGCTAAGTGTGGGACAGAGGAATTATTTTGGCTTGCAACCTATAATTTTATCCAACAAAATCGGTGATAAAAAGTCGGCAACTATGATTCACTTTCCAAAACTATTTTGAGATACAATTTTAAATCCATTTTCAAAGTTGTGGCGTTTTTATTCAGATTATCGGATTTAAAAGTAGGCGGATGATATAACATAAGCTATCTATTAAAAGGATTTCAAGATTCCGGTTCAGATCTGAAAGGGTGATTCAGAGGACAGAATGGGAAGTAATATTGGGTCTATCATTTTTGTTGATATGAGCTTCTGGTAGGGGTTTCTCTTTGAGATACACTACTTTTGAGTCGAATATTGAGTCATGTAAATTTTTTGGAATGTGATTGTATTTATACAAAAAATATTATTTGTAATATTATTGTTTGAAATGTGTGTAGATTCTCAACGTAACGATGTCAATTTGGTTCAATCTATACAGAAATATTCGATGCATACTTGGTATTGTTAAGCTTGAGTCACTGATGGATCGCGCCGCTGAGGCGCGGTCCATCTGTGTCTCATACTCAACAAAATAACATTTTGCATTCGGAAAAAGCTCTTTAGAATCATCGTATTTTATGAGAATTTCGCTCGTAAAATTTCGTTATTTGTTTTATTGTTACGAACTTTGATGTTGTAATTCATATACCGAAAACAAACCGACAAAGCTTTAAACTATGATATAGATCAGGGACATATTTTACAGAGGAAACGCACAAAGAAACTAATTTCCTGAAATGAGATGATGCGTTCATTAGCGTGGAAAAAAAGGTGAATATTATGAAATGGTGAAATATTGAAAAATATTGAATTAAAAAGTTATGGATGTGAAATTAATCACAAATAATGTAATATTTGTAGATTGATAGTATTATCGTTCATCTGAGACCTTGAGAAATAATTGTACACATTCAAAGCATAAATTCCTAACTGTAACAATCTGCTCGACGAAGTTTTTGAAATTAGAGAAAAATTCTCATTTTCCTCTGCGAAAGGTCATGAAACACACAAATAAAGTCATCAAAAGTAATTAGTACTATACTTGCTATTTTTTGAAATTTAACCCAAATCAACATGCACTCACAGTGTCAGATGCCGGTGCACCAACAGACGCAGGTAAACATATTTCAACTTTAAAGCCCTCGTAAAGCTGTGCCACATTTTTAACAGTTTGGATTATCAGATAGCGAATCTATCTAAGTAACACGCCCGTGGATCTTTCTTCAACCGTTACGACACGGATCGCGTCATCCAACGAGAAAAATTTTTGGCCTTTAGTCATCACCTGTGGTATTGCTACACGTCGATTAGTTAAAATACAACAAACAATAAAGCAATAACAAACCATGTAGATTTTTGAATGACGATATCGATTGTTAAGGATGAAACATATATGTATCGCACTTAATAACCACGATTCATCTATGATTTATAATAATGAATAATAATAATAATGATAATAATAAATTACAAAAAATAATACGAGACTGCTATTTTACGTATAGTTGTAAAAGGAAAAAAAAAAGTACTTGCATTTAAGAGTATGTGTGAATGTAAAATCTCTATTGGATTATACTCAACACGCTTTCTTTAAATGAAAACAGAACATTTGTGTTTAAAACATAACCATATTCACGAATTATAGTTCCATAGGCTGTAGAAATTGAAAATAGTTTAAGCTATAAACATTATATTCAATAGTTTGAATTATGAAACGCCCAAATTTAGTGTGCGTTTATGTATATAAAAAGGAGGTTGAATCAAAGCGATTCACCGACATATAAACACTAAATAGATCACAATTCCACACAAAACATAAATGACGTGCGTCTATAGAATACTTCATTTCATAAGAATCTCTCAAATATTTAGGACGAGTGTCATGGCCTATGGAGATTTGGCGTATGTGAGTGAAAAGAGGTGGGCAAATCAAAGGTGTAAATTGTAACTTATGATTCGAATATTTACTGAAACTTTTAAATAATTCTAAACTGTTAATGGCGTGGGTGTAGTATTATTGTTACACACTGGCGGCGGAAGATGGCCGCAAGGGTTACGCCCATAACTCAAGCTTTGGGAAGAAGGAGATGCAACTTTGAATTTTTTTTTTCCAATTATCTTTAAAATAAGCTTAATTTTTGCGCTCCTCCGTCCTTTTTCTCGACAAAAGGGAAGAAAATTCACTTCCTTTGATTATATAGATATGATTTTCATTCCCCCTGAACAATACTGAGTTGGAATAACTGATTATAATTGCACATCAACGTTTAAAACAGAAATGTAAACTTTTTAACGCTTTTTTATTTACGTTATGATCACATATATTCCAAAAATTAATTCACTAAGAATTTTTGAAAACATCTACCGGGCAGAATATGCTCTACACTTAAAAAAAACACTAAATATTGTTATCAAATCCCATCCAATTTTGAAAAATGCTCACAAGCATATTTTTCATTTAGCAACATGTGGGAAGATTCTTTCACTTCGCCGCACACACCGCAATCCGTGTTTCAATAACAAAATCGGTCGTTAAACTCGTTGCTGTCGCTCGCTTCACTTCAAATATGTCATCAACATGATATGGTATGATTTTGAGGTCGTGGCATCAATATCGTGCCACGCCACAGACAACCCAAATTTGAGCAACTCAAGGATGATGAATATTATGGAATAGTAATACGTCGCTAGTTAGTACTATGTGACAAAAATACAGTGAATTATTTGTATTTTTTCAATGATACCGTAATTTGAAAGTTAAAAACCGCCTTGGTGACAAAATTTGGGCCAAGTATAGACTGTTAATGGTCGCGCCTCGGGCCGCGCGATCTATCAACAGCCCATAATTGACAAAAAATAAATTTTATAGCCACATGTAATATTACCGACTTAAATTACTGTCAAAAAACGACCATTTAACAGCATTTTTGTTACATTGTGCTAAGTCAGGCGTGTCGTGACTTATATTAAACATGGCGTGGTGCAACATTGATGTCACGACCTCAAATCATTCTACAAAATCAAAACATCATCCTATAATAATTTAACGTCGCATAAAAATGAAAATATAGTCTATGTTTCAGTTTCAGATGCAAATTGCAATGGAGCATACAACAGTACCACCTGGGAACTGCGAAATAGCGTAATCCAACCTGCAAAGCAAGTGAAAATAAAGAAAATAACGTCCCAAACACGATTTCGAAGAAAATGACACGAAAATGACCATATAAGGCCATTTTGTTCAAAAAAATTCAACATTTAACGATTACATCATTGAGCGTGGCACCCAAACCGTCATGAAAGCTTCAAAATATTTTGTCACAAAATGCCAGTCAATATTGGATCAGTAACTTCAGCACGAAAAAGATGATCACGGTAAAAAGTTTTCTAACAACTCACTCTTTTGATCTTGCCAAGATTTGCATATATTCACACGTGCTATTTTAACAAGGATCACCCAATTAGTCAACTCACAATGGGAATTATCTTTTTTAAATAATGACGCTATTAAAAAGAAAAATTCTGCACTTATTCATCAATTCTCTTTTAACTTTTTGACGAATTGCGTGTTTCGTTCCTCCATTCATTAGGAAAAAACTAATTCCTCATTCATCTACTTCTGCCATTTTTTACATATTTTTTTACGTATTTTGTCGTAGCAATTCAACGAAAAAATATGACTAACCATTGTTCATCTTAACAATCTAACGATAGCAATGCACCGGTTAACAAGTTAGTTAATATTGTTTTAATAAAGCACAAGGCAAGTAAAATAAAGAGCTTAGTAGTTTAATTTAGCCTTGTGGGTTCAGGCTTTAGAATGGTCCTTACACATTTCCTACGAGCCAGTAATAGGCGAGTAAAACTGGTATATGGTTTTACTGTTTCCCAGGGCAGATGCCCCTCATCGTAATTTACTGTGACGATTAGGTTTTGTAGTATATAGTAAGTTTTCCATTTATTGTGGAATTTCACATTTTTTTGCTCTTGGCAGCATTAGTCGTTGTTAGTTGGTACATTTTGGAAGCCGCTTCTAAACGTAGCTTAAAACGAACTTCAAATATCAAAAGAGAATTAATTCTTTCCGCTATATTTGACATAATTTAATTCAAAATGCTAACCCTCTGAATAAATAGCTCAAAATGATAAGCTAACTCATACTTCGGGTACAACAAACTATCAATAAACATCTATCTCCTCTGGAATAAAAAAATATATATATATACACAATTAAAATAGTTTTGGTAGAAGTTGGCCAGACCTATAGTATTAGTAAGTATGTGACGCCGATGGAGCGCATCGTCTAGGTGCGGTCCATCTGTGGCTCATGCTTTCGAAACAAGATTGCCAAATTTAAATCGATTGTTAAATTCAATTATCCAGCGTACAGTACTTGATCGAGGATATTGTTATATCACGAAATATTTCTCAATGTGTCCGGGTCACAGCCTCGGTTCTATTCAAAACAATCTACCATGAAAGATTACTGTTTAGGTCGGCTGCTTTCATGTAGAATTTAGCTTATATAAACATAAAGACAAATATACGAGATTTGAGACAAATCCGTCTGAGTGCCACCAAACTGAATAAATGTGACGTTTTTGGTTTTTACGTATACGTACGGAAACTAGTAGAATTTGGAAATATTCTCCATCTAGTAAGTTTGTCAGTTTGACCATATGCAATCAGACATGGAATTTGTATCCGGTAATAGCTATAGCACAAGTAGGATGATAACACAAATTATATTTGTCAGGAATGATGTTAGAGTGATATTTGCTGCGATGCCCAAATTGTTAAATAAATAAGCCTATGAGCTTATGAGCGATGCGTGTTTGCATTGCGTACAAATATCTTTGGATATTAAATACTTTTTTTTAACTCTAATCTAGATATTTTCACTATGCCATATATTACAAGTCCATTGCTATCAGGAATCTTGTTTTTGTCAACAAAATAATACTGTCAATGCATATGCGCGTCCACAGGTTCAATTGGAGTGATTGGCACAAGTTGGAAAATGAATAAAAGTTAATTTCTTCATACTATGATGCGAAAATATATGCATATCAATGGTATGTTATGTTCATCAAAGAGCGGTACATCTGTATGCAGTTCACATTTAACAAAAGCTTACTCCTAATTGGGTTGTGAAGTATTGAGTATCTTAATATCAATATTGAAATTTTCCGTTTTTCTCAAAGTTCAGTTTTGGCTCTTTTTTCGACTCGTTTTGGGTGTTAATAACAAACAATAACTTATTATGCAAAATGCAATTTTGATACCATGATGACATTTTAAAATATATCCAAAATCACGGGGAATAAATAAATATAAAAAATTTCCAAACTTCAAAATTTCCTAATTCCAAAAAGAAACAAATTCATGGAATGGATTTTTAAATTTCCCCATCAACCCATCACATTTCAAACTTTTATCTCAAATGTATTTTGAGCTGTTACTGTCAAAGCTCCAGACTTGTGAAATATTTTACTTATTCCTAAGTAAACTTAATGAATATAAATGTTTCCTAAAAAGGTATACTTACGTTCGTTTTCATTTATCTTTTTGTGTAATAAGTGTTATCTTGTCTATCAATGCCAGTACTTAGTTTAATGAATCATTACTTGATGTATACGTGTGACTTTGAACTCATCCCAATCTGAATCTTCTGCAAAAATACACTTAGTCTAGAATGAGCCGCTGATGGATCGCGCGCCAGGGCGCGGTCCATCTGCGGCACGTGCTTGACAAAATAAAATTTGTGGTTGGCTCGAAGTCATCTCAATCATTCAAATTGATCGGAATAAGTTTTATCAAGTTTGGGGCGCTGGTTATAACCATGGCCCATCTCAAGTTTTGGACAAAATTTAATTTCCAATGGGGTCAGGCTGAAAACCATTCAAAAAAATCAGTATAACTTATCCTCATTTTGAAGTAAGTCACATTTGTGATATTGATCAAACGGTTGAATTGATGTGCTCTATTGGCATTGCTTAAGCAAAGTCCATAAACCATGATTGGCTCATCTGTGACTAGAAGTTTGTCGTTATTTTAAAATTATATCTTTTTATTGAAATCAACTCTAAGCAAAGTCGGGCGCAGTGCCCAAAAGGGACCAACAAACGGCCACTTATCCGCATAGAACTACGGCAAGATGTAGTACCAGAGACTGCACCATAAGCAGAAAACACTCCAAATAGAAGTGAATCACTTTGGCGAAGTTCAGTAAGTGGTATATGCCCTGGGCGATGGCGAAATCGTTTATCACTTCTTTCTTTCCTTTTACCCCTCACATCTCACGTCACCCAGGAAAAACACTATTCTATTCCGAACCTGCAGGGCAAAAATATAACTTTGAAATTCCCATTACTCTAAATGTTTTGTCTCTATTATTCAATCAACAGTTAACGTTATCAGTTGAGTAACAACCCATTAGGTTTTTTGAACTTACTCTCTTTTAATACCCAACTGTCATATTTGACTGGCATGTCGGAATCCACGTTTTATAGATAATGTTCGTTATTTTAACCACACCATTTTCATAAAAGTTTTTCAAAAGAGTGATTAACAATAATTCTAATTTTAGATGAAGCATTCGCTGTCAAAATTTAGATTTTTTTTCAGTGAATGTCAGCCAAAAATATTCATGTGTTGTGAAGGGTATTTTTGTATGAAATGTTACTAGTTGTTCATAGGTCTTCAGCTTTGGCTGCATTTTGGATGATGCTTATAACTGCTTGGAATAAATTTAATAGCAGAAAAACATGAAAACCTAAATGCTATTAATAATTATTATTGGAAAAATTTGCTTTTGTACCACTTCCATACATCCCTAATAAATCATTTATTTTATGATGAATGAATGTGAAAATGAATCAGATCATTGGCGGACGATACGAATAACCATGAATTATATTCACTATGAGGATTATTGATATTGATTATTTTTTTTTTTTTTTTTTTTTTTTTTGAAAAGTGCATTTTCACTCGAGCGTTGAAAAGATGTTAAAAGGATGTCATCACTTAAGTATTTGAATTCGAGATGTTTAAATAAGCAATTTTATCAATTGCTTAAAAAAAATAAACGTGAGACATTTTCCGATCAGGAATTCATATTTGTGAGGCATGCGCCACAGGTGGAACGCGCCATGGCGCCGCGTTCCATCAATAACCCATACTTAAAAAAAACATGATTTTGCTGGAGTTTTCCTAACTGGGTTAATGCTAATCCCGTACAAACTTGGACAAGGATGCTTTCATTGCTAACTATACTCAGGATTTTATTAAGCATACTGAACGAAATCCTTGTGGGTGATTTAGGTGAGCGATGTAACCCCATACATCAAATATAGAAACGGTATGCGGCTAATTTCCTATTATCGTGGGCTAAGGTAGCGCGGCGATCGCTAATCTTACTAATGAACAGCAACGTTAAGCCGGAGAACGACTGCAAATGCGCATCCACGGGCCGGTGGGCCTGAAGGGGTCATGGGAAACTGCTCGTAGCGCAATCGCACAGTAAACAAATAAAGCGAAATCACAGCAAAGAAAATTTGATGAATCGCAAACGGCAAGTCAATTTGAACGATAAGAAATGGGGTTCGGGGAGAGAGGTAATCTATAACCGACTGCGTTTCCGCCCCGAGGTGTTAAATTGGATAAACAATGGTAAGCGATGTTATGGGTAACTGTTCTGCGTGTGGTTCACGGGCGTATGTGAGTAGTGTAATGCAATTAACGGGGGCGAAGGGGTGAACGTTCACCATGTGTCGAAAGGGATCACGTTACCAACTATTGTCGATACTTGAAATTCGAACACATTGTAAATTGAATGAATCGAAATTTTTCCCACTACGAAAATGCACATTCGAAAACCGCTCACAGCGTAAAACGGCACAATTTTCACAGGCTACAAACCTCAAAAAGCAGATCATTTTATGATAGGTAATTTATCATTGTCTTTGTTATCGACTAATTTCACGCGGATTTTGTTTAACCTCTCAAAAATCCTAGCAAACACGAACGTTTTACGGTAAAATTTATATAATTATAATCACTTCACTTTCGACGAACGATTACCTGTTCGCGCCTTGGACCCTATCACCAATTCTTCACTAAACGCCCCCATCTTGGCAAGACGTGAGATAAAGTGCTTAATTGTTTGCTTACCGACGTTTTAGGTTTCCTGGTAGATTCATCAACAAAAGTAGTTTTGACAGGATCGTTTTTCATTTAGGACTCGCAGCATTGCGAGTCTGAAATAAATAACGATGTTGTCAAAACCCGGCTCCAGCAAATTACTGCTTTTCTAATTTTTATTCCATCATTGACATGCTGAAGAAAATGTCTGATAAAATCGAAGCTCTGTTACTTGGAATGTCCGCAATTTTGCAACAATAACAGCGACGTGGTGAGTGAATGACTAATAGCAAAACCAATTGACCGGTAAAGTGGCTAGTAAGTTATATCAACATTTATCTAGAATACTTTTTTACTGGATTTATTCCAAGTCATTCTCAATTATCTCTCTTCCTTCACCACATGCTTATTTTGCGCTGTTTATATGCAAAACTACACTCATCGAATTACAATGTATTGGTTTTAAGATGACATCAGACTTCTGCCCGATATTACGATATCGCTGCAAGCGGCGCTGACAGAGCGAAGAGGTTGGTGTTTTACTGACACGGGTCATGAAACTCTTGTTCTGGGACGCTGTCGCGCAACAGCACTCAGACAGTTTTAGCTGCCTCGCTTGTGGGGTTTAACGTGCCTGGCGTTCTTTTGGCACCGACGCGAGACATAGCAAGCAATATGACACCAACAAGCGGCCGCAAGGTGAGGGCCAGACACCAAGAAAAGACATTGTTAACGAGAAATTGGTTGTTCCTTGGAACGTGAGAACGAAAATTATTTTCCATGCACTAATTTGCACAAAATAAACAATCAGGGATGTTTATGGAACAGGCTAAGTAGGGTATATGTGAGTTATTTTTAAACAGATTATTCTACTAGGTGGGTTCATATTCAAGTAAAGTACTTGATACATCCCTGTACGAAAAAAAATAAATAGTTAATATTTAACTGTTTTATACGAATTCGTTTAAGATATATCTTATCTTAAAAGTATAGCTTCGGATAATGTCATTTCTACTCGTCACATTAAATAATTATCGTATTAAAAATATCGCTAACATAAACCATTACCGTCCTCTCGCAAATATATCGGCAGGTGATAATAATATCAAAGTTTTTATAGAAATTTAGATAAATTCATTCATTCATCGTCATTGCTCCTTCGCACACGAAAACTTCATAAAAAATATTTTGTTGGCGAGAGTTCGTTTTCTTTGAATCTAACGCAAAATCTTTTCATAGCATTTCGAATCTAATATAAAATCTTTTCATAGCATTTCCAAATATCTGAGTCCCACGTTGCATTCGATTAACTGTGTGGCAGAGACATCTGGCGGATACACGTTGCGTACCCAATAAGCTAATAGAGAGTTAGACAATAGCATAAAACCCCATAATGTGTGTTCTATTTCGATTCAACGCGCCTTAGTAAAAAAATAACTATTTTGTCTCACACATTTTATATTTTGATATAATCTGTCATTGTTCTCGACTTTAGTTTGAGTGAATTTTCCGAATTCTGTTGAAAAGTTGTCTGAAACGCAAGCATTGACTTTAACAATGTAGGTTATATTTGCAGAACAAAGTCTGTTTTCTCTCATCTCAGTTATGAGAAGTTGGGCAACCTCTTCACAAAATTTATTAATATTGTATCACAAAAAATTTAAAAAATTGTCCCATGCATTCAGATACAAATACATTTTTTACTGAAGCAAAGTTAGGGTTATAACATTATCGATTATATCATTGTACAAGATTATTATGATTTCTTCCAAACATAGCACATGATCACTTCTCGCGATTTAACTCAGACGCATACAGCAACAACAGGTGAGTGTAAAAATTAGAACGATGTGCATGATTTTAGGTTGAGCAAACTAACGCCACGACAAATCAGAACTTGAGTACATGCCCTAACAATGCGAATGTAGTTTAGCAAAAAATAACTTCTTTCAGATTTGATTGTCTTACTGCAATTACAACTCAATAATTTAGAATACGGGCTTGAAATTTTTTATCAGACAACGTTTTTCACTCTGAGTTATTTTAACGTACAGATTCATAACATCATCAACATCATAGCCCGTGAATTTTTCAATTTATAAAAAATGGCAAAAATTGACAGATACCCGAAATTTGAAAACACGTCGCACCATTGTGCGACATTTCTGTGCTAAAGCTTATAGCATATTTCCCAAATTTCAGTGCCGTTATAATGTGAAACCAAGACGTTGCTAAATACCTTGTACTGGTAAAAGAGGTCTGTCTTGTTATTCGCGAAGACAATAGATAAAACGAACAACAGAAGCTCGTGTGTATTTTATTCTTTGTGATTTTGTGCTGTAAACCATATCGACAATATCAAATGACATCTTCTAAGAACAAAAGAACAATTCTTGGGTACTATTTCTATTCAATGACCAATCGTAGGCGTTCTCGTTAGATCGCATTGTTATGCGCATTCGAGTGCTAAAGCAAATAGGGCTTATTACCAAAGGTTTACAGCTCAGAGTCAGATTAGGTTAATGTATCGATTATGCTGGTGTAAATTTGGGAAAATATGTGATGAAAAGTAGTGAATGATAAATAAGATGATAATAGCATCATTAAAAATAAAAGCATCGCTTTTGGTTTAGGCTATGGCCAAGTTTGGTAGATTCATATCTAGATCGATTGAGTTTCCGGTCTTGCATGAGATAGATAGCTCTGAATGGGATAGGTGCAAAGAAGAGGGGAGAAATAGTGAGAGAGGAGCGCTCAATACCACCCATGGTTTTATGAACCAATAAAGATGCTGAGCAATAAGACCGAAAGTATATGAGGGATATGAGGTACGATGACATGATCATCGACAAAACAAGTTTTATATCAGCTCCGACCGAATCTATATTTTCAATTTTTGGCTACTTAAGTGTTGCTGCTGAAATGAATGGGAAGTGAACGAATCTGAATCATAATCCTGCACTTCGCCACGATCAGATTCATTCAAACATAAATCTACACGAAGCCAAATTAGAGCTGAAACTGACAATAATGACGTTTCTAAATGTTCTTAGAGATTGAAAATGCTGCTTTCTGCAGCAATAATAATCCCTTGTAATGTGCAACATTAGTTTTATCAAATATTTGAGATTTATTCCTAAGACACAATTGTGCATGGAAAATAGGCTTTAACGGCGGAAGATGTCAATTCAGGATGAGGTTGCCCCATGCTTTGGCGCCCCAACCAGCTTTAATTAATTTTATTGAGGTCGAAACGTCAGCCGTAACTACGCAAAAATGCTTTCCAGTACAGAAGTTTCAAGTCTTTTTTCGAGTCAAGTAACAATTTTGATTTTGATATGCTTCACTGCACTCAAATCAAAACAAGTCGTTGCGATGGTAACACCCAACATAGTAAACAAAATGCCTGTAGTGCGTGGTGCTTGCTTTATTCTGTGTTTGCTGATTCGTTTCATTTTGTCAAATGGGCCAAACTGATAAGGTTACTTAATTCAGTAATTTCGAGATAAGCATGCGGATAATGCCTGGAACAAACGCAATGGAAAATATAAGAATTGAATCAACAAACATGAATATGAATTCAAAGAATGGATGGGTGACACCAGAACCATCGGATATTTCTTCCAAAATCAAGTGAGAATTTAAAACTAAGTTACCTGTCATCAGTGCATAGTTTAGTTGACAATTGATTCTAATGAACCATGGCCAGTTGTAAGCTTACTATTATATTTTATGTAGGTCAATTCATACACGAAAAAATCGCATAGCCTAATTATCCTGTATCTCTAACAGTTTTCTGGTTTAGTGAAGTATAGTAGTGGCAAACCCGTCAACTTTGATAATGCGGGTGACTTTGATAAAAAAATTGAGTTTAATATTAATGCTTTTCGTGCTTTTGATATTTCTGAAATGAAAATATTTTTAATTTGCTCACCTTAGCACCCATTTGTGTCGAGTGTAACAACACATAAGCAAATATACACGACAACCTGAATCATGGACCAGTGGACTATATAACCGAATTCAAATCTGGTATGCTTCAATCAACAACTTCTGCGCTCAAGTGCAGTCAAATTCTGTGATTTATCATGATTGTCATCATGCTGGAAAATGACTTCCATTTCTAATTATTATCTGTGTAGTCTATTTAAAATTTGAAATTATCATGTAAAATTTCATCAATATCATATTTTTACCTTTATAGCCACTCATTTTGAGTTAATCCTAATTACCCCGGGTGTTGCTATTCACACAGTTACTTGAGACTGACAGTATTCTAGCGTAACATTATCTAGTTTTAATCACTGTTTTAAATTCAACAATTTTTCATTCAACAGAAATAAAACTGGAGACACAGAAAATGCGGAAGGCGATGTTAATGGTTATGGTGAACAGTCATCAAAAAGTCCAAGAAAACAACACGTTATACCAGTTGTTCAAGTTGCATCAAATATACTTTTCATAGATTCAAAGTAAGCATTTAAATAAATTATTTTACCAGCTCTACTTTAAATGTTTTTTTTTTTGGTTTTTTTTATTGAAATTCACTCTGAGCAAGGCCAGAAGCAGCGGTCAGACGAAACCATACACCAATCACTCAATAGCAAAGAGCTTTCAAAAGAGTTAGTGCCAACAAATGGACTCTAAACGGAAATTACCCAAACGGAACTGAACCACCATGGTAAAGTGCAGTGAGTTGTATCTGCCCTGGACGATGGTTTTTATATTATGACATTTCGTGGGGTGGCAAAATTTTGTTTATTTGTTTATCGGATGAACAAAAACCATCAACACCGCTTTCTCACAAAAGTATTAATAATTTTGAAAATTTTTTTTTTAGTTTGATTTTGCTACCACACTCAAAAAAAAAAATTTTTATTCTTCTATAGCAGGAGATATATCATAAAATATAGATTGGTCACCTGTTGTGCTGGAATCCAGCTTAAACTTGTTTGTATTACTGATATGTTGCACTGTTTTCTTCTTCCAAGTAACTTGCTATTATAACATTGCAAATATCCAAAATGAAGCTTATAAGACGACCTGAGTCCTTCTTTTGTGGTATTTGGTGTGATATTGCATCAATCTGTAACTATTTTACGCCATATACCTTGGAATACTGGTATCGAGGTTGAAGATCTCAGGTTTGAGCCCTGCCGAGTCCCGGCTCATTAATCCATGCCCACATACAGGGTATTGATCAGGGTGATCCACTCCAAGAATTGGGTATTAAAAAAATAATGAAATGTAACTTGTCTGCTAAATTTATTTCTTTAACTTTAATTAATTTTAAGGTCTATTCTGCCTTGTCAGAGTATGATAATGAATAGTAGCTTGTATGCTATTCAGAAATTGAAGAAAATGACTTTCATTAGAGGAAATTCACCAACCATCAGAGGCATCTTAATATTTTTCTCAGCTGACTTATATTCATTAATGCCATTTTTTCAGAAGTGAAAATGATTTGGATTTTCACAAACATAATAGAGGAAGAGCATTATCAACACCAGAAATATCACAGCAAAGACATGAATCTTTTCTTCATATTACAAACGGAATTATTGAATCTGATTCTCCATCTCCAAGAAAAAGAACATCTTTATCAGAGGTAATATTCAATATTGCTTTGCGACATTCAAAACTAACTCTTTCTATATCTAAATCACGACATGCCAAATTAACTTCACAGACTATATAATGAATGGTTTTGTGTACGCATATTTGTGATTGGATCGAATAATTTCGTTGAATGAGATCTTGTTTCTGAACACTTGTAAATTCAATTTTTTTCAATAGAACATCAATGAATATAAACTCATTGCAAAACTCAGAATTGCAAAATTAAATATTGTGTTTTGGCGAAACGTTCACTTGAACATTGTAAATTTGCAGGAGAGTCACAAAGAAAAACACAAGTCAAGACGTGGTTCTAGAACCTTATCACAATCATTGATAAGTTCCAAAAGTTCTCCAAACTTTCAAGATCTTTTAAAACCTTCAAATCATTCAGGTATGTCTAGTTAAATGTATGGCACCATTTTATTGAAGAGAAAATTGTCTTTTCTTTAAAGTTCTTTCTTATTGCTCATCTGTAGTTCATTTTTATTTATACTCGGATAATCAGAAACATCCATAATATCGCAATCTAATCGCAAATTGATTATGTATAAACTATTGTAAATTCAAATTTTAGAACAAAGGAGAATGGAAGTGATTTCGATTGGCGATGAGTTTAAACATTACTGTTCAATCACTGTGCAAAATTCATAATTTTATGCACAAAAAAATGCAATTGCCACATTTTGAACCTGAGTTCACGAGGCTTCTAAAAACTTCAGAATCCAATTTCTACTCCAGGACCTCTGAAACCAATTCTAGCTTTGACTCCACCGCCCTGATTTATTCAACATTCGAGTGCTTCTTTAAGGAAATATTTGAATTAATCATTAACATATTTTAATTAACAACTGAGATGCAGTTTATACACTTTGGTTGATTAATTGACTCGAATGATGTTTATTACATTTCCATTTAGGTCAATTTGAAATTGTGATTTTTAAATTAATATTCATTCAGAGCAAGAAGGAAAAAGTGTCTTGAAGGAAAATGTTCAATGATAGTTTGGATTTGAACTTTTCCTTTTTTGAACATTTTCACAACCTCTATTTGTGTAGTTTATTAAACATTGGCTTATATATTTATTGCTGGAGACATGAATGCAACATCACAAATGTGAGTAACATTTTGAAAATGTTCACTTTCTTCCAAAATGTGAGAGACGAAGACGACATAGTTTTGGAAGCATTTTGTCAATTTTATTACTGCTATCCAGAAAGGAAAACTTTCATTCTATAACAAATGACCTATTAGATCGTAATGCTTTCTTGATAAAATTTGCTTCGAAAGAGTTCATTTTCTCCTAGTGTCTGACCTATCTAGCTTTCGTTTGGTAGATTAAATAAAAAATTCTGTTGATAAATTTGAATTCAAATGTTCTTCTATACAGTTGATAGATTAATATCAGTAGAAGAACAAGACAATGACAATATGTTATTATTGAGTGGGCAGCGATATTCTAATCTTCCGCCAATGCTCGAGTCGAAAAGAAATCAACTCAGAAAGTCAAAGTACGGTTATATATAAATTTAATATTCAGTGTTTTGTGTTGCAAAGGTAAATTGTAGATGTCTGGCTTTGATTGGTTGTGATGCGACAATTTTAGACGTCTTAAGTTTTTCCTGAATTCAATTGGCTCTCATAGAATTATGGGAGATTATTGAGTTCATTTTAAATTCATTTTGGCTCATGATTGTGTGGCCATAGAAAAATAAATGTGACAGAATCCTATTTTTTTGGTTTATTATTTCATTTTTCTGTTTGATAATTTTCTTCAGATTTCATATTGAACATACATGTCATTTCCTTTTCTTTTAACGAAAAGTCTTTGGAATGATCACCACTATTTCATAGCATTATTGATGATTTTGAAATCTCTTGTAGTATTTTGATAAGGTCATACAAAAAAGCATATTATTAATGCTCCAGCAATTGATTTATCATAAAATGTTATGGATAAATTTACTTCTGATTTTATCTGGGTGTCTGAGTGGCATATGTATGTTTATTCGCCTCAGTAATAAAGCATGCAATGTACAAGAACAATAACTTGATATGAATAAGAATGGAGTAGTTACACAGGGCCCTTTCAGCCTGAAGCACCAGTGTGCGAAAAAAATAGGAAAAACCTAATGCTACCTGTACTTACATTCTATCTATAACTAAGAGTAAAATCATTGATAACATATCCATGTTCAAACGGTTTTATCTCAAACTAAAAAGTATTCTGAATATTGCTTCAAGTGTTAAGTGGGCTCGACGGCCTAGTGGTTAACATGTTGGTATCACAGTTTGAATGTCTCGGGTCCGAGTTTCGGCAAGTCATCTCAAATTATGACGATGTAATTGTAACAGAAGGTCATTGATTAAAGGTCGAAGACAATTCAATAACACAATGTTATTAATCTATTGCAGAAGTAGTTTGAATCTGAATACACAGCCACTTTCTCGAACTTCGACACCTGGTGAAATGAGAAGAAGTACTGTCTTATTTGATTTAGAACAAGGTATTGTGTGTTGAATAATCCTATGAGTTTTCCAAAATAGACATGTTGTATTCTAATCAGAATTGTATTTTGTCCAGCATGAACCACATATGGACCACGCTTAAGCAGCACAGATTATCGGTGACTCATACTTAACAAAACAAGCTTATGCACAATGTTTCTGACTGTTGGGACACAAAAAAGAGATAACTAACAGCCACTCAAATGAGTGGCTGCTTCTGGCACTTTCAGGCACTGCTTCCGGCCTTGCTCAGAGTAATTTCAAAAAAATGTATGAGTTACTGATCACACTGTCGTGGTGAAGTTTTGTGACGCATGCTTGACAAAGTTTGATTGACATATTTGATTGGATTTCCATTTTAATTCACAATACCGTCCTACGTCATGATAATATGTTTACGGTCCCTTTTTTCATAATACCGACATTTGATTTCGATGTTTTATATTTCCAGTTTCTCCTTCTGGTAGCCGTGCCAATACTCCAAGGCTTTCATCAAGACACAATGCAAGAAATCGAACACTCGAACCAATTCTGCACTCACCAAGTTTAGTGAATGGCAACATAGAAGAAATATCAGATGAAATATCACCCCCACTTTATTCATCTGGTGTTCCAGTAAGCATTGGACATCCGAGTACACCACAACTAACACCACTGAGACATCGCACTTCTACTCCACAAATCATTATCCAAGATGAAGGTGTAATGCAGTTGATGCCAAAAAGAAGACATTCACTGGACCCGATCCCAAGGTGTCAGAAATTATATTGTATCGAATATTTTGCTCAAAGTGTGTCTTTGGTTACCGGTACCTAAAATTTGAAGTTACTAAATACCCTAGGCTGAAATAAAAACATGAATATGGTAATTATACTAGAGTTTATAAAAATTCTAAACCTGAACATAAAACAAATGGATAAAAAAATAACATTCTCATTTTCTGGAAACAATATATTTTTCCACAAATCCTATTTCCACAAACCAATATTATTTTCTTCACAGCCCGAGCAAGCGTCCGTTATCAAGAAATGTTTCGAAACCAGATCTTAATAATATAATATCAGAAAATATGATTGGCGAGAATCCCAATGCACAAGATGACGAGTCGAATATATTTGGACCTGCAAAAGCAGATGTTCTTTTGAACCTGAGATATTCACCTTCTACTCAATCACCCATGCCCTCCTATACATTCTGTTCTAAACTTCAAAATGAATATGTAAATCATTTGGAAAAGGAGCAATTGAAAACTTCAATGATTGTTAAGAAAAGAAGGCCTGGCACAGGACTTATCACTCCTGCCCTGCGTGCGGAGACTGCAACAAATAAACATAGGAATCAAAATTCTCATATGTCAACTCATGAAGTAGCTGATAGTGGTGCATCGAATAACACTCAAAATAACAATGAAAAACCTCTAACAAAAGATGTCACATTGTCTCAAGTTCACAGAAGCCTTCACTTGAATGATGATAATAAAAACATTACTGAAAGTTCAACAAACGCTATTGAAGATAAACCACAAAAAATAAACCCTAGCACCGACAATAAAAATGGGAAAGTTAATTTTATTGACACAAAGCAAACAATATCTTTCGTGAGTCTGGAAGAACTCGAAGCAGCATCTCCTATATTTGCTGAGTCAACAACAGGACGAGAAAAACCACAAAAGGCAAATACCCCTGACGTACAAGTCATGGCGAATAATATTTCAAAAAATAAAGATATGAACGATGAATATTTGTTGAATATGGATGAAGGAACTTTTTCTTTGCAGGTGTCAGAGAACAAGTCAAGGGTCGACAAACAAATGAACGGAGTTATTGAGAGACCAGCTTCAGTTAAATTGGTCGTTTCAGAACAGGACAGTGCTGTATCAATAACATTATCACCGCCTGAAGAATCTAATAAATCTAAGGCAGAACTTATTCACAAGCAGAACAATTTAGGAATGAAAAAAGGTCCGATATCATCTAGAGCTGCTGAAGCAACCAGCAGATTATATGAATCTTCAAAGAAAGTTACTTCTCGGGTTTCAAACGCAACATCAAAAAATCAAATAAGGCCTGGCAGAACAAAAAGCAAATCTCAATTATTAAGTAATGAACGAGACAGATCACTGAGCTCAGATAAATCTAAAACACCACAAAAATCCAAAGGAAAGAAATCAGTAACCACAATGGGATCAAGACCATCAAATCTGAAACCAAAGAAAGGCAAAGTTATAGGAACTGATAAAGCCAAGTACAAGCCACCTTCGAGTCAAAATTTAAAGAAAAAATCTGTCGAAGATAGAAATGAAGAAAGGATTGCAAGAGGCTTAGCATATGAAATTAAAACAAAAGAAACATTACGTCGTATGGAAGAACGCCTCAACTCTCCTGCAGTAAAAGCAAAACATCTGAACAAAGAAATAAATTCAGCTAGAACAAAACCACCAAGTACACCAGTTATAGAAGATGCCTATCCAAAATTTGATAAAGATGAAAAAAATTTGCTCCAAAAAGTCAAAGTAACGGTTCATGATTTGCCATATCCTCGTCGTGTACAGTCGGCTGTAACTAGAAAAACAAAGCCTCAGTCAGCTGGAAAGAAAGGTAAAGATTCCAAAACATCAATCGGTGATGATGAAGTTTCAACTGCAGTCGTACAGAATAAAGATAAAGTTGTTCGAGCCACTTCTGCTGGTCTAGTGGTGGAAAGGGGTTCGAGGCAGTCTCGAAAATCAAGGAAAAACAAAAAAGATAAAAACATTTTAGAAAATGATATAGAAAATGCGCTTCCACCTAATTTTGATCCCAGCAAACATGCAATTGTTTCTGGACATGACTGGCATGTTATTGCTGAGAAAAGTACCGAAGTTGTTCACAATACTGAAAAAGACAACAACAAACTTCTTCTTGAAGATCAAAGTAGAGGTGATTCGGGTTTGCTTTCATGTGATATAATGGACAAATTGAAACTGGATACGAACTTTGAATTTACAGATGAAAAATATTCGGCGCCACTAAGTCCAATACAAGAAGTTCAGAGCAGTGCTCAAAGTTCCCTCAGGACAAACTCTTCAAGCCATATTAGTAGGAATGGAAGTCCACTAATCTCACATAAGTCTTTGCAAGAAATTGCAGACCCAAATCTAAAAAGTTCTGAATATTCAAATGAAGAGCAATTGAAAGATACTTCTCTCATTAATCCCACTGATTCGGCTGATGTAAATGTGGAATATATGAAAGTAAATATTGATAAAGACATCTCTACTATGCTGGGTGTAGGCGATTCTAATTCTGTTGCACCATACCCAAATAAAAAAATTGTTAGGAATTGTTCATCACCAAACGAAAATGGCATTGAAGAAATATTACTACCCGATGATCGCACAATTAAAAATTCCCTTCCTATGCAAGACAAGTGTTTTGAAGACTTGAAAACAGAAAATTTGTTGGATGATCCTCAGTTAATTGCAACAAAGAATATCGATGGAAATGACGTTATTATTATGGACAAGAAGTTTACATTCCCTTCTTCACACACCGGAGAAAAACCTAACCAATCAGTGAGTGATTTGGATGACGTGTTTCAACATTTTGAAGAATTATCAAATACAGGTAATTGGTTTTTTAACCGCCAGTCTAAGTGTGTTTGTGTACAGGGAGGTACTGGATTGTCAAATTCCTAGCAGAATGTCAGCTACTCTGCCACTTAGACACCCAGAAAAATGGGGTTCCATCAGAAGAAAATGAGTTCAAAATCATCATCAATACAGCTTTGAAATAGCAGCGTTGATGTTTTTAAGCTTGCTGAATAAAATTTTCGATAAATGCAAAATCACAATATATTTGGTGACATTTTTCATCAAAGACTTTTTTTGAAAATAAAATTGCACAGAAAATAGGCTAAAGATTTTTAATGTTCACACATCTGAGGAAAAGTCATATTGTGTGAATCTCATCTATTTATTATCATAATTTCAGAAGATGTCCAACAATATGAACCTGGTCGTCAACCTTCTGATGATGAATCAAGTAAAGGTGATAAATATCAGGATGTAGATGACTCAGACGAAGAAGAAGATGATGAGCTTGATGTTGCTGCACAATTGCAGAAAATAATGAGATCAATGCGAGAACGATCTGAACTAGATGCACATACATTAAGAAATTACAGAAAATCAAATGAAGACGATGATTCTGATGCAAATAGCGACACTTTATCACACCATGGTAAAGACACTGCTACTCTGACAGAAAAAGCCTCTGAATCGGAATATTGGAAAGAATATTATGAGACACCTCCACTCGAAGTTGGTGTATTATCATTATTATTTGATGAACGAGAATCTGAGCTGAAATCAAATTCTAGCAAGCGACAATCCAATCAGCCATTATTACTCAAAAAAGTAAGTTTTCCGGATCCCAATGCGGAATTATTTGGGAATAGTGAAGGATTTAGGCCCCAAAGTAGTATTTCAAATAATTGTGAGCAAAATTTCAATTTGCAACAAAACACTGATGTATCAGAAAACCTCAGCTTTGTGCCACTGGAACGTTTTCCAAGTTGTGTGACAAATTCATCGGAGAATACCCTGGTTGATGGAAACTTGAGCATCCCATTTGAAAGCAACGATGGAAAACATGACATTAATGGAAATGAAATATTTCAATCTGTGGAAGATTTTGACGATGATTCTGATGAGGAAGATATTATACTGGAATTGCAAAAAACACTTCAAGCACCATCTGATTCTGAAAATACTGTAGAGGGTAAGTAGACTATTTTACAATATATACGCATTGGAATGTTGATCCAAACTTCAGCATTCGATGGGATATTTTTGTTATTGATATCATAATGAATTTTGAGCAATATACTTCCAATCTTGTTCTATGCAATCCATGCGAGTTTTTTAATCTTTTTCTTTCAAAAATACCTTTGATTCAATTCAAATCATTTACTTGTGCAATGCAGACTGTCGATATGTTAGCTTCTCAGACAGCATCTTGTTTATCATGCCTAATTTTTGGTTTACTTTGTATATTATATTCTCAATCTCTTATGATTTTAGATAATGAAAATCGTTTTGATGATGAACAAGATTCACGACAGAATTCTGGTGACTTGTTTAATGGACCAAAATTAACACAAGAAACATTGAAACGACATAATAAAGAACAGGAAAAAGTGTTGGAGAAAGAAGGAGAAAATCAATCATCATCAATTTATAAAATTCAACAATATAAAGTATCAGATAGGGTAAGCAAAAGTAATGTATTTTTGTCACATGATTCAGACACACATCACCAATTTCTTCTCTGAGTGGCCGTTTTCTGATTACCCCCTTTCATATTTTCAAGAATGAGCCAAAGAACTATTTGATGAAAACAATCATTGGAAAATCATGCTGTCGGTTTTAATCCATATTTTTATAAGTGTAATAACTTATTTAGATGCACATTATCATTTAAATTAATCTTTTTTGTTATTTTATTTGATGCAATTATCCTTTTTCTCAAGTTAGTTTGCCGATATCTTCTGTGACATGAAAAATTCTGACTAATCATGAGAATTTCAGTTTCAGTAGCATCGTTGATTCATGGTTATATAGTATTTGCGTTACTTTTCTAGAACAATATGCAATCTAGAGCATCCGCATTTACAAGAACAACAGATTATAGTCAGAATACTGATAGTACCATGAAAGCTGAACTAGATACTGCTGCATGTCTGGGTTGGAGAAAAGGAAAAGAACTTGGACATGGATCATATGGAACAGTTAGTTTTATCTTGTGATTTCTTCTCCTGGGTTCTCTTTTAAATTTATGAAATTTTCTTAATATATGCTTTGTATGCGGCCACTAAATTTAATAATCATAACACTCATACCTCTATCTTGTCAAATATCAATTTATTTTTCATGAGACAATACTTGATATAATATGCACTACTATGCTATGCCATATATTCTCTTTCATGTGAGTATGAATTCCAGGATGATTTTCATAGTCTAGTTATTTTATGGCTTTCCTCTCTTCCGTGATAAAATTGATATCTAAAGCCTAATGATGACTAATAAATGGGAAATCACCTGGTGAATGTTAGGCAAGGAAAATTTAGTAAAAAGATAAATACTTTCCTAATCTTTGGTAACCCTGTTAATCTATTATTTAATAATATTTTTAAATATAATTAAACAATGGCCTAGCAATTACAGCTATCAATATTCATTATGCCTTTTAACTTATTTAGGTTTTTGAAGGGCTGACAAGAGATGGACAATTGATTGCTGTGAAACAAGTAGAATTGACAGTGAATGATCGAAGAACTGCTGAGAAAGAATACAAACTGATACATACTGAAGTTGATTTATTGAGAATGCTGAGACATGAAAATATTGTCAGGTATTTTGAACTGGATACTATATTTTTTGTATTGTATGTGGGGTTGGATATTTGTGATTCACTGAACCCCTTTCCATCTTCTTCAGCTAAGATACTAAGTTCGTACCCTTCCAGATTATTTATTTTACCCAACTTATTTCAACAATGTGTAAGACATATCATATCAATTTTATACGTCCCCTTGTAGGAATTGTAATTTGTGTTTAAAGATGTGAAGAAAATTTTGAATAATATAACAAAATTTCAATTCCCGTCTATTAATATAGGCTAAAAAGCAGCTAGTAGCAATTATACTGCTTTTGAGGATTTTTTCCTCATTATGCAGCAAATGATTTATATTTTGTTGGAATATAATAATATTCTGCTCCACTGCAATGTAAATTCAATTTAGCGTTTATCAATTTAGCCAGATTTTTGGCTTCCATATGCCACAGGATAACTTATTTATTCTATTCAAAGTGTCTAGTCATACCAATATTTTTACAGATAGTTATCACAGTGCTTGGTTGCTAACACTATTCATTTATATGTGATTTACTAGTATAATTCGTCCCCATCCTAGGTTACTCGGCACTTCTCTGGAAGGAAATATGGTTCAAATATTCATGGAGCATATCACTGGTGGATCAATATCATCATTATTACAACAATACGGTCCGTTGAAAGAAAGACAATTTAGAAGTTACACAAAACAGATTTTAAGTGGAGTTGAGTTTCTACATGAATCTTCTGTTGTGCACAGGTATTAGCATGTTTTTTTGTTTGTTTGGATCAGTTGTCTTCAACTTTTTTACCTAATCATCCACTGAGAGAAGTTTATTCAATCATTTCCCAGATTGTTTAAACACCAGCTTTGTAATTAAATGTACCTAATTTACTGCTAGAGAAAAGATCATTGATCCAGAAAAAGCATAGTACTAACCTTGGAATGAACATAATAGTTGTGCCAAGTATTTAAAATTATTTAAAAAAAATGCTACTGCTAGAAGAAGTTGTCTGCAGCAATACCTACACAGATAAGTATACAAGATCAGAGTCAAAGAATCTTGGATTGAATTCTGGAAAACTTTAATTTTTCAGAGATATAAAAGGAAGTAATGTCATGCTAATGACATCAGGTACAATTAAGTTGATCGATTTCGGATGTGCTAAATGTTTGAGAGAAAATTCGTTGAAGAGAGATTCTGAGAGCAGTGATGATGGCAGATTATTAAAATCATTAAGAGGAACTCCATACTGGATGGCACCGGAAGTTATAACATCTGAAGGACATGGACCCAAATCTGATATATGGTAGGTAAAATAAAGCGTTTATCTCCAAACACTGAAAACACATCACCAACAGAAATACAATTTAATAAAATTTGCCTAGAATAAGGTAGTATTGGCACGCACTGCTAAGAAATATTCCTAGAAACCCTAAAATCACAAAATTGAAAAAAATCATTTGGTGTTTACCTTATGAGTAATATTTCAACACATTATTGCCATGTGTGTCTCAGTGCCATGATGATAATTACTAAACTGTTGTGTATTAAACCAGCTAATAGCCTGGGATGATTGCCACTAAGGGTGTATTTGGATATTTCATGTAGCTTTTCGTTATTACAAAAAGGAAATAAAGCACTAGTTTTACCATTCTCAGAGACAGATACCAATCTTTGCACTCTAGTATGGTTCCTTTCTGTATGGAATCTTTTCAGACATTTTCATCATGCCACCAGAGCTTAAAATGAATTTGGTATAAAAATCCCAATTCATTGCAGCAAAATCTTTGATTTCAAGTAATTTAACAAAAAAAAAATTTAAATTTGTGTGAAGCAAAAAAGGGGTTTTGTAGGAATATATTTTAAATATGCCTTCAATTTGGTTGAAATGAATTATTCTGTAAGATACTGATAAAAAGGGTTGGTTGTATTGGACAGAATCAAAATGCATCACCGTATACAAATAAAACAAACAGAATTGTGAAATAAAAATACAAGATACTATTGACATGGGTAATAGGAGTCACAAGAAACCAAGAAGGTTTCCGAGCCGAGACACTGTAAATTAAAGGGTTTACAAGAGCTCCAACTGAAGGTAATATGTCAAGCCACATTAGGGTGAGGATTTTTGTGTTAAAGCCAATTATTGAATTGACTGTGAATGGTGGCAAAATGATGTTGCATTAAATCAAGCGTTATTCACCATGACTATGGCAAATATTATTTCATTGTACAGGAGTATAGGTTGTACGGTTTACGAAATGGCGATGAAACATCCACCTTTACGTGACATGGAACCTTATCAAGCAATGTACTATATCGGAGAAGGAAATAAAATGCCAGAACTACAGAGACCTCAGTTTTCAAGATCAGCTATTGATTTTGTAAAGAAGTGTTTAGTTAGGTAAAAGAAAGAATAATATTTAAATTAGTTGGATTCTGTTAATGTCTGAATCTTGGTGCCAGTGTCCAAAACCATCATATCATTCCCAAACCTTGAACAAAAAAAACGATCAACACTGCTATTTTGAATCTTTTTATACAATTGGATTACTGCGAGACACTCCTATAGAGGTTCAAAACTTCTATTTTATTTTCTTCACATGGACACAAAAATTGACAGAAAATGTATGGAAATATTGATTTTTTTTCTGATGAAATACTTGTTATTAATAATTCAGGAAACCTGAGGGGAGACCAAGTGCAACAGAACTGCTAAATCACAGATTTATTTTGCATAAGAAGAAAAGAAAATCTGAAGAAAAAAATGAAGTCACTTGATTGAGATTTTCAAAAAACACATTTTGCAATCGTAACATTGCACTCAATTACCCGGAAGTTCAGAAAAAGAATTCTAATGATGCCTTATTTTTTTCTTTTATTCTTTGGTTATTGGAAACTCACTGTAGGCAAGGTTGGAAGCAGTAACCAAAGGGATCCAACTAATGGCTTATATAATCAAACCCATGAGCTTCATAAAGTGTAAAACTAACAACAGCACCACAAAAATGGTTGAGAACTGATGATGTTGCTTGTATTGCTTAATTTAGTGAGATACACTCAATATTTATATGGATAATCATATATTTTGTGATCGTTTTTAGCCATTATTAAACCAGTGAATATAAAATAAGTCTATTTGCACAATACTATATCACCTCAAGCTGCCAACGTTGAATTTCATTTACTGTGACATATACCCAATCAGAAATTTTACTTCATTGGGTATTAGCCACTGATGGATCGCGCCGCCAAGGCGCGGTCTTTCAGTGACTGATACTTAGCAACAAATGCTTAAATTTCTGAAAGAGTAGTAAGTTATATGTATGCATGAATTTGATATGTCAAAAATTTTTTTGATATTATTCCAAAACAGTGCCAAAGTCTATGTTTTCTTCCTCCTATGTCATTGTATAATGTAAATGTGCGTAAAAAACACCATTAGCTTGATTTTAATTTTTTTTATTATTCTGTATGACTCTCATATCAAATTGATATTTATTTCTATGCTTCGAATAATCCGTTTATAATTTACATTCATTTGGTTTTAATTTTTTTTTACACGTTTTTGTTTTCATTTTCAAACAAAATGTACCCATAATAATGTAAAGTTCCCTAAAAAACTGATTTTTCATTTTTTAAAACTCTATTTGGGATAATATGATATTAAATTATGTGCCATAATAAACAGGCATACCCCAATGAAGTGTTTTAGTTCCTCCGGATATGTACAAGTAACGGGAAAATATTTTATAACATCATTTTTTCATATATACCTAGCTTAACCAGACAGGCAATCTATTTAGCACATACCCTCCTATCCTGTTAATACTCTCAGTAGAAAAATTCCTCGGATATTGATTGAATAGTTTTGAGTAGATGAAATGACGGTGTGTTTGAAAGAACCAATGGTTTACAGATACCGGAACTTGAACTCTCAACTTTAAAATTTTGTAATAAAAAATATCTATATATGAGACCTGCTGGCAGGTTGATCTTTTGTCTATAAAATATAATAGACAAATAGAAATCATTTTTTTTCAAATTTACCTAATGTTTTGCAATTACCTGCCTTTATATTGATGTTTGTCAATATTGAAATGTTCTTTTTGTAAATATTTTGATTACAATTTTATTATATGTTTCGTTGCAGAAATTGAGAAATTGTTGCATACTAGAAGCTTCACATTTTAATATGATTAATATATTGAGCGTTTATAAATGTGTCCTGTATGTAAGTCTATGGCATGTATATTTCAGGAATGTCAGTTTATTACCTTAAACTTAAAGAGTCAGATAAGTCATAGCTAAACGTGTCATATGCACCCTGTGAAATGAGCACGCTATATGAGCTTATATAGCAAATAGCTTATGTAACAAATATTAGGCCTTACTAATTCCCCATTCACGGCGCAATTATCTTTTACTAATTTTCTGTATTTCGTGATATTTGGCCCTTGAAGTGAGAGTTTTTATTCCATTTTCAAAATCGCGTTTTCTTAATCACTAATTTTGTGTATTGGTAATCAGTGAAATTTGGCACTTATGAAGGAGTTTTAATTCCATTTACTTAAAACAATTTCGCATGCCTCCTCCGCGCAAAAACACATTACCGAATAATTTAGTGTATTTCGTGCTATTCGACCCTTAAAGTGAGAGTTTTTATTCCATTTTCATGATAATGTCCGGGAGCCTCCCGTTCGCAAATACATTTTGCTGATTAAGAATTTTGCGACATATATCTCATAAAATGTGAGTTTTGTTCCGTTTTCAATAAAATTCTCGTTTGTTTCAAACATTTTCGCACCTGTGGCGTGACTTGGGACTGTTTTATCGCGATAAGCTATAAAAAAACTTACTTTGGGGTTTTATTTTTGCTTGCCGTGCCAATTATGGCATCGTAATTTGACCACGGAAGCTTTCGAATGTTGCGCCCCTCTTCCTTTTCATGGTTCTAAACACGCCACTGTACGTTGATAAAGAACGAATTTTTTTACTCAAAATTTATATTAGATAAGTGAAAAATTCTGGGATTTTTATTTTAATAATAAACACAAAGTGTTTCGACACTGGAGGTCAGGGATCAACAATCCACGGTTGGCTGACGCAACCACATGGATTAATGGGCGTTGAGGAGGCGTTGCGTCATACCAATACTGAATACGCTGTACATATACAGTATAGGTCTGAAACTGGAAATGATTTGCTGTTATATAAGATTATTATTAGACTAACGTTAATAAAAATAATCTATAATCCATTACCTGGACTGCCAGGAATGGAAGATGTCATACTCTGAAGCAGTGAGAAGAACTAGCCAAAATGAAGTGAACATAGAAGAAGAAAAAAAGAAGTAAATGTATGTCGCTCAAATTTCGCACAGAAAATGGAAGGTCATTGAAAAGAGAAGACATTTGGGAATTTTTTGAAAATAATCAAATAATGTTCAGTATTGTTGAAGGTTTTCTGATGACTTCAAGAACTACAGTTGATATAACTTTTAAATCCAGGTTGACAGCAGTTAATGTTGATAAAAAATTATGGGAAAAGAAGAAAATAGGAGCAGAAAACATGCCATTACACCGGTTATATGTTCCTGAAAATGTTGCAGTATTTGTACATCAAGTGCCTATCCCCATGAAGGATGCAGAAATAAAAGATCACTTTGAAAACAGTCATGGTCCGATATCAGATATCTTTCAGTTACAGGACAAACATGGCATGAAAAATGGAGTAAGAAGATTTTTTGTGAAAAAAAGAAAACTGATTGAAAAACCGATAAAAAGCTATACCAAAATAAAAGGTCAAAATTTATTTGTAAAATATTGGGGACAAAAACCAACCTGTAGGAAATGTGGAGAAACTAATCACATAGCAAAGGATTGTCCAATGGGACTGAAACCGACATCAACAGATGTAATAGAATATCAAAAAGGAACAGAAGAATTATATTCTGAAAAAACGTTAGAAAAGTTAACGGATGAAACCAACATTGCTGAAAAAGAAATTGAGGAAATCATTGAAGATGTATCAAACTCGATAGAAAAAGAACAAAAACAAACAACAGATGAATTTGAACAACAAATCATACCAACACAAAGTACACCATATGAGAATAATAGATTTGAAACATTAGAAAATCCTGAATCAAAAATCACGAAAAAGAAAACAATTTGTCAACCAGAATTTTTTGGAAACTTATCAGAAATAAGTGAAACTGAAAATGATGAAAATAACGAAAAAAAAAGTGCAGGTGGCGAAAGTGAAGATCGTCCTGGAACAAGTTCGCTATCAATAACATCCAGTTGCGAAAGAACAATTCCATATCTACTAAGAAGTCGAACGCATGAAAAAAGTATAAGAACAGCTAGAAAGAAAAATGGTAGTACAAGGAGAACATCACCAAAAAAAGTGAAAATCGTTTCAGTAAATGAGGCAGCAGAAATCATTGAAAAAATGATAGAGTAGTATAAAGCAAAATAAGCAAACAAAGTTTGAAAAAAAAAAACAATAAACATGGTTATTTATATCACTATTTTGACTATTAACGTAAATGGAATCAGAGATAACGAAAAAAGAAGAAATATTTTTCGGGAAATATCGAAGCAAAAAGCTGACATCATACTAGTACAAGAAACACACTGCACACCTGAGGTAGAAATAAAATGGTCAAAAGAATGGAAATGGGGCAAAAGTATATGGAACTGTGGCAATTCAAATTCTAGAGGGGTAGCAATACTGACAAAAGCAAAACTAAATGGGACAAAGAAGGTAGAATTATAGCTCTTGATATAAATATTTATGGAGACCGATGTCATTTAGTAAATGTTTACGCACCATGCAGAGCAAATACAACGACACAAGATAATTTTTATGATAATTTATATACATTTGTAAACTCACAATACAATATTATACTAGGTGGAGATACAAACTGCGTTCAAGATATAAAACGTGACAGGTCACAACCATCAAAAAGACCAAGAAAAGAATACATATCTGAATCTTTAAATGAACTTGTGGATTGCTTTGAACTGAAAGATGCAATAGAATTAACTCAGAACGACGTTCCATTTTTTACATGGAGGAACAATCTGGTGCAGGCTAGACTGGACCGTATTTACTTGTCAGAAAAAGGCTGCAATGTAACAGAATTCAATTGTAACCCAACATGTTATTCAGACCACGATATGTTCTCAGTTGAAATACAAATATGCAAAAATGTTGAAGAAAGAGGAAATGGATTTTGGAAAAACAATGCAAAAATATATGAAAACCAAAATTTTATTGATGAACTTAAAAGTAAGTGGATGAATTGGAAAACTTTGATGTTCCTTTTTCAGACAAAAACACAATGGTGGCTGGAAATAAAAAATAAGATAAAAGACCTGATAATATGTCATTCTGTAAAAATAAACAAAGAAAGAGAGAAAGATTATGAGAGAGATTTCAAACAATTACAAAAACTTAAAGAAAGACTGGATAATGGAGAAAGAGTTTTAACACAGTTCCACAATCTGAAAAGCGATTTGATAAAGAAACAAAAAGAAAAGGATAGTAAAATAAAAGTACAGAACATGGCAGACTTTTATGACTCCTATGAAAAATGTTCAAAATCCTTTTTCAAAGAACTGAAGAAAAGGCATAAAGAATGCTATATACATGAATTGAGAGACAAAGAAGGAAACGTTAAAACTAAATTGAATGAAAAGATGACAATAGCACAAGAATTTTATCAAGATCTATATTCAAGAAAAGAAAACAACTTGATAATTCAAAATGAATTTCTTGAATGCATACCAGAATCAAAAAAACTAACAGACGAAGATGGAAAAATGTTACAGAGTACTATTTTGATAGAAGAAGTATACGAAGTGATCAAAAGCATGAAGGAAAATAAAACGCCTGGTTCGGATGGTATTAGTACAGAATTTTATAAGAAGTGTTGGGACATAATAAAAACTGATTTTGGTGATGTAATTATAGAAATGTTCGAATCTGGAATAATACCGAAAGAAATCAAGATGGGATATACAACATTAATACCAAAAAATGAAGAAACAAAAGACATGAAAAACTACAGGCCAATATCACTACTGAACAACGATTACAAAATCTTAACGAAAATAATAACAAACAGAATAAAAATTATCATACCAAATATGATTGATGCACATCAAACAGCAGTACCTGGCAGAAAAATCAGCAACACTTTGATGCTAACTAGAAATATATGTGCACAACAGAAAAATAGTCGTGAAAAAACATTACTACTGTCATTGGACTTTAATAAAGCTTTTGATTCTATAGATTTGAAATATTTATATCAGGTTTTAAAAACATTTGGCTTCAAGGATAAAAGTATACAATTGATACAAAACCTTTATGAGGGAGCACAAACAAGAATATTGATGAACGGATACCTCAGTAAGAAAGTTGAAATAGAGAGAGGTGTTCGCCAAGGAGATCCATTGAGCATGTTTATGTTTATCATCGCAATAGAACCACTAATATTGTATGTGAATAACTGCAAAAATATAAGAGGGATTGTAATCCCAGGGAACAAGGAAATAAAAAGTTTAGGCTTTGCAGATGACATAACTATGGCAATTAAAGATGAAGAATCACTGAAATTATTATTGGAAACCATACAGAGATTTGAACTTGCAACGGGAATGACTTTGAATGAAAATAAAAGTAAATTGATGAGACTTGGCATATGGGAAAAAGACAACACAGCTATATCAAAAATTACACAAGTAATACAATTAAAAATACTGAATATTATATTTGCAAATACAGACACAGCTGAAATAAACTGGGAAATATGTATGAACAAAGCCAAAAAACAAATTGATGATATGAAAAATCTGAGACTAACATATGAAGGAAAGTGCTTGCTGGTAAAAGTTAAAATACTACCTCTATTCCTGTATTGTGCCCGTATCTTTCCAATGCCGAAAAATATTGGAAAGCAAATAAATGATATGGTTGTTAAATTTGTGTTTGATGGGAAAAAGAAACTATCAATTGAGACATTATCTAAAGAAAAAGCAATCGGAGGCTTGGATATTATCAATATCCATATCTTTACTATGTGCTTGTATATTATGATTGCATTTGAATATTACCAATTTAGAATGAATAATTTAGAAGACTTATCAAATGGTAGCAACTACGAATTTATAGAAACACACATTGGACTGCAACTGAGTGGAATATTCAACATTCCGACCAACAATAGAAAGACACATAAACTGGTACCACAGCATTATTATAAAGACATCATTGAATTTATTAGATTACACCATTTAAATAAAAAAGACTTGAAAGAAGGAAAACACAGAAATTTGTATTATAAAATTATTAATAATCTACCCTCGGATAGATTAGTTTTTTTACGAGGTGGGAGTATAGAAAATTCGTGTCAATATATACATTGTAAAATTCTGGCTAATTATCTGAAATCTTTCAACTATAAAGTAATGTGGAATCTACTACCAGTTAAAACTCATCCTGTTATTAGAAGAATTGCAGGAAATGAAAAATGTGTTTTATGTAATAAGGAGTCTGAATTTGTTTCCCATTTGTTTTATAGTTGTGAATTTTTTCAAAAAGTTTATGATTATATTGGTAATGTTATTGCAAAAATTATACCTTGTAATATTGTTTGTAACTATTCAACGTGTATTTTATTTGACTTCAATTATATGAAGATATCTCAGATTGAAAGTTCAATAATAGTTTTAATTCTTTCAATCACACGTTACAAAATTTGGATAGAAAGAAATATGTATATTTTTTCTGACAAACTTCCCAAAGTGGAAAATGTAATTAAACAAATAAGAACCTCACTACAATCAAGAAAAAACATTGAAAAAAATAGAATAGAGAAAAAGTTTATTAAAGAGTTAGAAACTATTTGTAACTGTTTGTAATGAGCTACTTCTAAATTACTGTTCAATATCTTTTAGTTGTAATATATAGAATATATATTGCAGTAATTAATTTTGTAAATTTTTCTTTTTATTGAATGCTTAATAATTGATTGTATGTAAATAACATGATCATCGACAAATTGGAATCAAATGATGGAAAAACAGGATTAAAAACTGAATAATGGAAAAACAAACCTGGAATACTGAACAAAAATCGTAACTACTTTTTTATTATTATCTTATAACTTGTATTTATCATGCCTAAATTAGGGGTGTTCAAAAAAAAAAAAAAAAAAAAAAAAATGCTCTGTGCTTTGTCTGTATATATGTTTTCAGTCTTATTGGCGGTGTTGCGCCACTGAGTATAATAACCTTACATGTGGAATAAATTAATAAGAGTGCTTTTACAGTTTATGTAGATATGAGGTGTAGGCCTACATGCCTTTACCTGTTTATTACCCGTACCTACGCGTGTACAGTTCAGAGTTTACGGGTCCCATGCTCAGTGCTGCATGAAGTTTGGTATCATTTCAGTGGGCGCGATGGCCTAGTGGTTAAACATGTTGGCATTGCAGGTTGAAGATCTCGGGTTCGAGCCCCGGCGAGTCCGGTTCGCTTATCCAAGCCCACCACTCAACCCAGGGTGTAATAACTTGGGTATGCTAAGCCGAACAGAAAAAGATCATATCTTTCCAGTAATTGTAACCCTGTCCGTCTATAAGTGGCCGCTGTTAGAGGGCCTTGGACAGGGTGATCCACTCTAAGAAGTGGCTATAAAAAAAAATATATCCCATTATCATAAAAATTCCCCATGTTTTAAGCGACTCATCCTGACCCAGGGGACAATGCCAGATGCTTGCAGCATTGGCGCCCCCTGGTTAGGATGAAAATATTCTGCCAGTTGTTATTTTGATGACATTCGGGAAAACTCAGTACCGGTACCGGTGAACTTCACTAGATCCCAATTCATGAGTTTACAGATTCTGGGATTATGCGCAATGAGGGGAGACGGATGTTGCCAGTGACTGATCCAGATCCCATTCCCAGATACACTGTGCAGGAATAGGTATTGTGTTATAGATCTGAGATTACTCAGAACTGGCTTTCAACTACTGACTATGATTAGAATTAATTTTCATTCTAAGAGAATTAAGCTGGGAATACCTGAATACGTCTTAACCTGTTAACTGGCGAACCATGATAGATCATGAACTGATGCAGGCACCATTTCCCAATAGAGGGCGACCAGGAACAGGTGACGGTTTTGACTTGGTATATTTCCTGAAATTGCAAGCAGACTCTAGGCCCAATCATCCTTCATGGGTTTCGAACCCTGAACTTTTGTCAGGATGATCAGATAAGCGAGCTCGAGATAATGAATATTTTAAATTGCAGATTGTGTTGACTGGTTGATTAAATTCGAGATAAGTCTATTTTGAATTGAGTAGTGAAATCAAAGTACTGAGTACATTACACATTTTTCACCATAACATAACAAAATATGATTGGAGATGATTATTTCAGACCGTCAGAAAACCCAGCAGAGATATTCTGAATACTGGTAAACTATCGAAATTCAAAACTGCGTTTTCGTAAGACTATTGGATCAATCCTAATGTTGCAATTGTGTCAAATATTATGGACACTTGGTTGATAAAATTATTTTTCACACAAATATTTTCAGTTTTTATCATGTCCGGTAATTATTTGAATATATTTATAACTTTACCATTCATCCTCTTTAAATCTGAATTGATGGTGTTATTAACTTCGTATCAAATGAGAAATTATCCATGATGTATCGAGAATTTAGGAAAATTTATTATCTTGGATTTGCTTTAAGTGTTTGTTATTAAATAATAATTCTAAAATGGCGAAGTATCCTGAATTGCTCATCCCTAATTTTTGCTGTATTTAATGACTCATTATGTAAAAGGTTGAAAACATAGTTTTTTAGCTCCATTGCATTTCAAATATCTTTTAAATAAAATTTCATTGTTCAGTCTTTTTATACTGTATATAACATGGATGTTTTTGCCCAAATTTCAGAATCATTGGTAGTATTACTGACATATTTTTAAAAAGTACTATGGATTCCAGTCTAACTTCACAAACGATTCGTCAAATGTTCATTGATTTCTTTAAAGAGAAATATGAGCATTGGTATGTACATTCATCTGGAACAATTCCACTAGA
The DNA here is from genome assembly GCA_963675895.2 of Styela plicata. NCBI lineage: Eukaryota > Metazoa > Chordata > Ascidiacea > Stolidobranchia > Styelidae > Styela > Styela plicata. The sequence continues at coordinate 12,639,185 of OZ023139.1, read as the reverse complement.
TGATCCAACATTGCTGTTTGCAAATGCTGGAATGAATCAGTACAAATCAATTTTTCTTGGAACGATAGATCCCTCAAATCCATTAGCCAAATGCAATCGTGCTACAAACTCTCAAAAATGTATTCGTGCTGGTGGAAAACATAATGATTTGGATGACGTAGGAAAAGACACATATCATCATACATTTTTTGAAATGCTTGGGAGTTGGTCATTTGGTGACTATTTTAAGAAAGGAGCCATTGAAATGGCATGGGAACTTCTAACTGAAGTCTTCAAACTACCAAAAGATCGTCTTTATGTTACATACTTTGAGGGTCATGAAGCAAGTGGACTTGAAGCAGATAATGAAGCAAGAGATTACTGGCTTGCATTAGGTTTACAGCCCAACAGAGTCATCAAAGGTGATATGAAAGATAATTTCTGGGAAATGGGTGACACTGGTCCGTGTGGACCATGTTCCGAGATTCATTATGATAGAATTGGAGGCCGAGATGCTGCTCATCTGGTTAATATGGATGATCCCGATGTTCTAGAAATATGGAACCTGGTTTTCATTCAATTCAATAGGGAAGCGGGAGTTGGTTTGAAACCCCTTGCTAAAAAGCATATTGATACTGGTATGGGGTTGGAAAGAATTGTGTCGGTAATACAAGATAAACGATCTAATTATGACACTGATATGTTTATGCCAATATTTGAATACATTGAGAAAACTATTGGGGTTCGACCTTATGCTGGAAAACTTGGAGAAGAAGATGAGGGTGGTGTTGATATGGCTTATCGAGTACTTGCAGATCATGCTAGAACTTTGACTGTTGCTCTGGCAGATGGTGGACGTCCTGACAACACTGGGAGAGGATATGTTTTGAGGAGAATTCTTAGACGTGCTGTACGATTCGCTAGTGAAAAACTCAATGCAAAACCTGGATTTTTTGGATCTATTGTTAATGTTGTTGTGGAGATTCTGGGAGGTGCATTTCCAGAGATTGCAAAAGATCCTCAGTCTATAATTGATATTATCAATGAGGAGGAAGAACAATTTCTGAAAACGCTTTCACGTGGACATCGCATTTTAACAAGAAAAATTAGTAATTTACCAGAAGGTAACAAAGTTTTACCGGGAGATGTAGCATGGCTATTGTATGATACTTACGGATTCCCTGTTGACCTAACTCAAATTATGGTAGAGGAAAATGGCATGTCTGTGAATATGGTAGAATTTGAGAATGCAAAACAGGAAGCCAAGTTGCGGTCGCAAAATGAAGGTTCTCTCAGCGATGATACTGTTAAATTTGATGTTCATGCAATCACTGAGCTGCAAAAAGCAGGCCTTCCACCTACAGACAACAGTTCAAAATACTCGTACACAGCAGATGAGAATGGCAACTACAAATACGATCTTATCAAAGGTATTGTGAAACAAATAAGATCTGAGGGAAAATTTGTCGAATCTGTTTCTTCTGGCCAATTCTGTGGATTATTGCTTGACAAAACCAACTTTTACCCAGAACAGGGGGGTCAAATATATGATCAAGGTTACATCAATAAGGCAGATGATGACCAAACAGAGTTTTCTGTAAAGAATTGTCAAGTACATGGTGGTTACGTCCTCCATACTGGAACCGTCGCTGGTACATTGCATGTTGGTGATGAGGTTTGTCTGTACATTGATGAAAAAAGACGAAGATCTGTAATGAGTAACCACACATCAACGCACATGCTCAACTTTGGCCTCCGAAAAGTTTTAGGAGAAGCTGATCAACGTGGATCTCTTGTTGCTCCAGATCGGTTACGCTTTGACTTCACTGCTAAAAAAGCTATGAATGCTAAAGAAATCAAGGAAACTGAGAGAATTGTCAATGAGATGATAACAAAAAATGAAGATGTATATGCAAAAGTTTGCCAACTTGCAAATGCTAAAGCTATTCAAGGTCTACGTGCAATCTTTGATGAAACATATCCTGACCCAGTAAGGGTTCTTTCAATTGGTAAATCGATTGATGAAATGATCAAGGATCCCACTTCTCCAGCTGGTACAGTGACTTCGGTAGAGTTCTGTGGTGGTACCCATTTACTTAAAAGCGGTCATGCTGGAAAGTTCATCATTGTGTCTGAAGAAGCTATTGCCAAAGGTATCCGAAGAATCGTTGCTGTAACTGGAGCAGAGGCTGCTCGTGCTGAAAGGAAAGCAGATCTTCATGAAGGTGTACTCAAGGGATTGGAGAGCAGCCTAGATCAGTGTAAGAATGGAAATATTTCATCTAGGGCACTCGTGAAAAAAATTACAGAGTTTACAGAGGAACTGGGTGGATCAGTTATTTCTCAGTGGAAAAAAGATGAATTTCGAGAACGCGCAAAAGCTGTGAAAAAGAAGTTAGATGATGCAGACCGTGCTGCAAGACAAGAAGCTGTGAAAAAAATGCTTGAAGCAACTAAAGAGAAAATCTTTGCCGACCAAAATTGCCCCCTTGTCGTCATGGAATTGAATGCCGCATCAGACACAAAAGCGCTTAACGAAGCAATGAAGCTGTACAAAAGCCATTCGCCAAAAACCGCTGTCTTGTTACTGAGTGTGGATAAAGATGCAGAAAAAATTGTCTGCTTGAGCCAAGTTCCAAAAGAAACTGCAGCCAATGGTTTAAAAGCCAATGAATGGGTTCAAGAGATATCAAAAGTAATTGATGGAAAAGGTGGTGGTAAAGACTTGAATGCTCAAGCTGTCGGGAAGAAATACCTCGAGTTAGAAAAAGCTATGGAAATTGCAACGAAATTTGCCAAAATGAAACTAGAAAGCTGATAAACAAAACCTGATCACTTTTTTCGTGCATAGCATTTATGGATTGTTCCCGTTAGATAGAAATTTGCCTTTCATTTATCATTGAACGTTGGTGTTGGTTATCACCACATAATAACCTATGTTCATTTGTTCAATATCACAGAATGGATATTTAAACAATTTTACTTCTGAATTTATTTTTAATTATTTCAATCCAATGGTGTTGAAAATGTTTGTTGGCATTTTCAATACGCTACCTGAAATATTATTATTTACACACATGTTGAAAACATTATTGATCTAAGCCAGACATGAACGAATTAAGGGTCTTGATGTCTTTCACTCGGGCCCTCCTCAAGTTATGTTAGTGTAGATCAAACAAAATTAGTGTCAATTGATCGATGTGCAATTCAAAACATATCGACTGCCAGCATGTCTATCCCCGATCTACATGTGTTGTCTTTTTGTTTTTGTAGTGTGAAATTTATGTAATTGAATAAAATTGTGCCATAGGTTTTGGAATAAATATGACTTGGTGAAATGCTCGTCTCGTAATTCCTCTCTAGAACAAGAAGTTGTGTGTTGAGAGGCCATGATTTATTGTTATTACCTTGGAGTGATAGTAGAAGTATAAGTGTTCGTTGCACGCTTTTCATTGAGGGACCAGTTGAGAGCAAACTAGTTGGCATTTAATGATGGCTAGAAACTCCGACAACAACAAAAAACACAGTTTAGACAAGGTTATATACTACTGCACGCATTGTTCCCGCAGTCATTTCCAATTACAACAATGGCTCTCAGGGCCGCTGATCAATCAATTCTAGTGAAAAATACTGCAACAAACTCCCCTTCAAAAGCATGAACCAAACAAATCCTAGTCTGCCAAGCGAGCCCATTTTTGCCATTTAAAAATGACAATCATTTTAATCGATTTATTAAAATATATGAAAATACTGCGTGCAGATGGATGAGTGATAATAACAAGCAAGCTATCTACTAAGCATTTCTACTGTTGATTCGGAAAAGTAATGATTGAAATGAAAATGATGATTTTTCTAACATGCATTCTAAAATAGTTTCAAAGCACAATTTGTTGAGTTACTGACGATTGCAACGATTTTACCCATTTCATCACAACCCATCCACTCAAAATCTTTTCAAGTTTTCAACCAGGGTGACAGAATCTTGTTCATGTCATTCTCTTTGGATAGGCAATTTTCCACATTTTGAATGATACCAGGCACTGGGAAAGATATTTTAATCTTCTACCAGGAAATTTATCATGAAATATTGCTCATTCGCTAAATTTTCTCCTAATGACAGGCATCTGCTCCGGATGTCTGACCTGACATTCTGTGGGTGAGCAATTGATCGCGATGAGGAACAATCAGTCAGCGGCTCATTCTTGACAGAGTAAAATTTTCAATAGGGTGTAAACACCTCATATTCCAATGAAAAACAACTGTCTGTTGGTAAATAAAACACCTACTCTAGCTAGGATGTAAAGAAATGCACAATGAAAACATCTCAAAATATTTAGGATAAAAATAATGATGCACTAATGAGGATATCTACTGCATTTGTCGTATAACATAACAAAATAACTTAAAGACTCAGACATGCTATTAATATTAATCACTATCATCTTATGCTAGTTATCCAAAAATTTGATCCTAATGTTGGACCCAAGATTTAAATAGATTTGTATATAGGTTGATTTGGATAGTCCGAATACTTGTTCTCAATGATTTGTTGAGGGTGGTTCCTCTAGGAAATTTTTTTTGTCGAGAGTCGATAGAATTTAAGATTCATTCATTGTCCAATCAATAAATTTTTAATCAATTTTATCGAATAGGATTTAAAAAAGATGTGAAATCCAATTTTATTATCCATTGTTATTGTTTTTTATTTTTATGGCAAAGGTATTTTAAGCAAGAGAAATTAAAATTTAAGATCATTTAGCGAGGTTTAATTTTAAGATATATTAAAACATTATTAAAAATTTCTCAAATATGAATACAAAAAGGATGTTGTTAATCAAATTTTGAAATCCAAACAGTTATTCAAAAATATATATATATAGAATTAATATCATATATTAATAAAAAAGAATACAATATTAAATGTGCACTTTTTCTATAGATATGAAATTACAAAGGTATGAAATAATCATAATATTTTAGTGCAATTGCAACAGCGGAACGTTCAATATGAATTGCGTTTTATTATTAAAATATTTATATAACACAATGAGTAGGTACTTGTAACACTAGAAACATTAAGTACAATTTGAAACACTGACAACTAAATACAAATAACGATATAATTCCCTTTTCAATCTCTATTGGATGATGATGTACAAATTGATTGACGAGAGTCATTACCAATCAGAAAAATTTCTCAAAGCACCTTTTGTTAGGTATGTGTCACTGATGGATCGCGTCGATTGGACGCAGTCCATCTGTGATGCATGCTTAATGAAATTTTCGATTGGGTAACAAGCAAGTTGCCTATTAGGAATGTAAATAACCAAATATAATGTAAAGTGCTAAAATAAATTTCATATCAATTGGTATGGATTATGGTTACTCTGCTTGAAATTTACCGCATTTTAATAGAATATTTTACATAAACAAAATTACGGTCCTGATACTTGATCATAATATGTTGCAGCAAAGTCTTTATGTCTAATTTTACAGTGTAAAAATTTGGCATAAATCATTTTTTTCCAATGGACAAAAAGGGGCTCAAAACCATCAACACCGCTATTTCATAGCAGTATTGATGATTTCGAACCCCTTTTTTACAGTTTTGCCGCTACCAGACACTCAGAAAGAGACATTTAAATCTTCTAGCGCGGTTGAACCCATTTTTTTCGGGTGTGTCTCTAAGTAGTAGAGAATCTTTCAGTCGAACTGGATTATTCTCAAAGAGGGACAAAGTAGTGTAAACTACAGTTATACAAAATTACATTCAAATATTTCTGTTAGTATTCAATGATTATGGAAGCATTTTTAGCATGTACACTTTTTAGGTAAGTCATAATTTACGACAAATGAGACGTTGTGAATGTATATTACATTATTTCGTAGCTCAATGCATCATTCTTTTGGAATTATCAAAATTTCAATAAGAATACTTTATACTTGGGATGAGTAAATAGTTTAGTTTTTGACGAAATAAACCGAATAAACTGTATTCATGAACAGTCTTTCATTTAAAATCATTAGAATCAAAGTGATCATATCACAATCAAGATAGCAGTGTTTAGACATTTCATTTGCAGCATAATCATGAAACTTATTTCAACATGCAAAATTTGACTTGAATCATGATTCTGCTGTGCGTGCCAAATAAGTTCAATCTACTACACGAATTGTGAAATTTAGTAAATTTTTATGATTTTTTTAATTCGCTCTAATCAGGCCAGAATCCTGACCACTGATATGGATGGCGAAGAGGTATACAAGATGTAGTGCCAGCAACCACACTCTCAAGTGGAAAACATCCCAAACAGAACCTGACTGATATAATGGTGTCCAGTTGGTGGTACTTACCTTGGCCGATAGCAGAACCATCTATCACATATTCAATTTCATTTAAACTGAGCAATTACCATAAAGGTTTTTATACAAATGGAAATATTAATAAAATTCTCAAATCTTACTGCCAATATTCCGTATGAGAGATCCATACTTAAACTGCATACAAACAAGGCATGGTCACACACACTTTTGCACACAAGTGGTCATACTTGTGTTGAAGCAGTAAGGTCAAGACCGCTCAATTTCACTGACCGGGGAGCATCATTATTATTTGGAGAATTATGCTTTGATCTTGATGAATGAGAACCCTTTGATGCACCGTATCTCCTTGCTTTCGTGTCCCAGTCATGCATAGGATCGTGTGGAGGGGATCTTCTTGTTTTATGCCTACCGCCATGATGATGATGTGAGGATTGTTGCTTTGCTCCGACTGCTAACTTATCCCTCGTTACTGTTGTTGTGATTGGAAGAGGTGATACTAAACCATCACCGATAGCTGTTGAACTTTCTCTTTTAGGCCTTTCATTCATGCTGGAAGACTTTGATGACGTTCTGCGATTTCCAGGTGAACTATGACCACGACTATGTCGGCGTAGTTTCATAGGCAATGGGTTACCTTCAGTTTTGACCTCTGTGTATGGAATGTCTTGTAGCTGTTCCTCTGTATAATTGCTTGGGTCTTCTTGTTCTTTTTGAATATGTTGCCAGAGGACTTGTTGTGCTGTTGCATCTTCCCTGGATAATCGATTCAATTTTTTCCTTGTCCTTTTATGTCTGCTATGATTGGATCTTGTTTCTGACTTACCATCATCTGATCTCATGCCATCGGTTTTCGCACCCGTTCTTTCTCGAACTCCGTTTACAACATTCATTTCCAGATTAATTTCAGTTTGTTTCACATTCAAATCTAACATTTCTGTGTCAGTATGATATGCTCTTCTGCGTCGTCTCCTTGCACTCTCCCCTTCGCTCCCGCTATTATCACCTCTGTTACGATTTCTTGATCTGATCCTGCGACGACTTGGTCCGTCAGACTCTTCACCACTTGACTTACCATGCCTTGACCTCGTTTTGCGATGCTTATTTTCTGAATCGCTCAAAGATTGCAAATGTCTGTTCCTTTCCCTTCTTTCACTCTTGGGCGTAATGTAATTATTACTTATTCCGCCCTCAGTACCTGTTCCAAACATACCCCTTTTATCAAGCAAATTCTCATTGCTTATACTTCTCTGTTCCCCATTTATACCCACAGTTTTTAAAATTTCACTCTGAGATGTCGATTTTGATGTATATCCATTTTCTGCCCTCTTTGGATTTACAGATATCCTTGAATTTTCTTGTGTATTTATTGATGAACGACTTGGATACCTTTTGCTTCTATTCCTCAAAACTTCTGGTTCTTCTCGATCAGTCTGAGAATGAAGCATCTCAGCTTCCGTGCGACCACTGTATCTAAACTTCTTCCCCAAAAGTGATATGGAAGACACTGCATTGTCACTTTGAACGAGGCGGAAAAATGCATGCTGCTCAATTGCTCTTTTCCATAAGTATTTGCTTGCTGGACGAGAGGGTGTGAAGAAGAAATAAATAGAATCTTCACAATTCTTATTTTTTACATGTATTTTAAATTGTTGATCCTTGAATTCGATATGATTTATCAATGGCCAATAATGAATCCTCACCTTACGCTTATGCTTCCGCACTTCAATACCCTTGGCAGACAAACCGATAACATATTCAGTGCCAAATTCATCCTTAACGTGGTGGATATCTAGTCCATACATGTCAAGTTGCTTGCATTTGCGCAAATATAATAGCTCTGCGTTTGAAGGAACAAGCCCGGAATATCCAGCATGCAACTGTTCAACTTCATTTTCAAATTCTGCATCTTGATTCACAATGAAACGAAATTCTGACGCATAACCTGGGGCGTGATCTTGACTTTGATAGTCACCAAGTTCTGATTGTAAAGCCAATGCGGCAAGTTCAGTACCTTTCTTAAAATCGCATGGCAACCTGCCAGACAGTATATCTTGTTTTAATTGAAGAAAAAACTGATACCGAGTTATTTCTTCCTTCAAGTTGGTTGGGTCCGCAACATAAAACTTGACACCAAAATGAAGTTTATGAGGACTTTCACCTTCAATAAATCCTTCATGATCACGAAATCTTCTGTATAAATCCAACCAATGTGTTTGAAATGATTTATCCTGATATCGCAACCCAAAATAATCCCTTTCAGCTAAATTGAGATGATCACAAACAGCATCAAATATCCCTTGCGTTTTGTTGCTTTTCTTGAAATGAACATTACTTCGAAATGGCAATACGGTATCATCCAGTAAAATTACTTCACATGAGAAGTCATCAGTTGATGCTTTATTACAACAGAGCATACTATACTGGAGATTGCAGATATTCACCGAATTAATCTACATTTCATACTGTAAATAGTGAACTTGTAGCAATTATATAGTGAATTTATAGCAATTATAGTAAATCAAGGCTAATACTAGAGAAGTGAGGATATTTGGAAAAAAATTAAAATCATGCAGGAATCTACCTAATTTTCTATGCTCGCATTCGGCCAGACTCCCCCAATTTGAGTCAAATTTACCTCAGTTAGTCAAACTGCAAAAAATCTCTTGAACATATCATGTTGACGAAAATAATTTTCATACTACAATTTTTTCACCTTCAGAAGTAAGTATTATTAATTAGGGCTATTTGATTAATAAGCCTTTTTCATATGATGTTGAAAATTTATTTTGATGCTAAATATTACTGCCATTGCTCCGCAAATGGCTTCATAATTGCATTGATATGGACGATGCATAAAACTTTATGCGCAAAATATTACAATTAGGGGTGCATTTTTTGATTTACTATGTTTCAAAAACCTTTTGAGCATATATTTATCATAAAATTTGTAGTGATTTTACATGCCCTTCTTTCAAAGACAGAAAGAGATTGAAATTTTATTCTACTAAGCATGTGACGCTGAGGGATTGCACCAATATGGTTCATACTTAACATGTCATATGATTCGGAAGGAATAAATTTACTACTTTCACAATTGGATTCGGAAAAATTGGATTCAAAACGTTTTAATGTGAGATTCAATCAAAAAAATAGTGGCAACCCTATTCTGGATGACCTGAATTAATGATTTATTCAGATCTGCTCACATTGACCCATGAGAATTTGCCAACTTTGCACGACCAAACTTAATCTGTAATGTTTCATGGTTCATGAACAGGAAAGATAATAAGCGGTCGTAGTTCGCCATATGCTGTAAATTGTAGGATAGGATAGGATTTCATTTTTATCCTGCGAGAGAGGAAAGCCGAAAATACAGCTTAACCATATGGCGAACCACGACCTCTCATGCAGACACCAGTTCTGAATCAGGGGTGAAGACTTTTGGCTTAATATTTTTCCTATGTATGGACATGGTTCGTTGAAGTAAGTGAACCACCGTTCACCAGCGGGGAGTCCAGCATATCTTTTGCATACTGCATATAATCATCCCTCACAGGTTTCGAACCTGTTAATAATGCATAGCTCGAAGCGTATTCCCAAACCTTTACCGATTGAGCTAACCAGGCACCTCTTGACCTTGTACCGATAATAAGTCATGTTCTCAATCCATATCTTAAATTTCAACAACAACAATACTACAACATGACGGTCATGCTAAATACTGAAAACAGTGCTATCAAGGTGTGGTGGATGATAAACGATGAACTCCCTGGTGCAGCCACCGCCATGAGTGGCGGAGGTAGGCAGAAGGTGCAACCCAGTGAGCTCGTGGAGCGTAACATACCACCAGCCCTGACCACTCTGCACTGTCGCACAGAACCTGTACCGGTATCTCAATCTTTCCGTATTCAGTATTTATTCTCATGTGCGGTAATCTGATGATATAGGCTATACAGTATATATCTGATGCGAATAAACAAATAAAAAATAGACTACAACAAAGGAAAACATCGCACTAATTAGATCAGACGCCGCTAAGCAGCTGAGGGCCCGACCAAATTCCGGCACTATGCGGTATCACATATCACACGTACAGCGTAAAGGGAAATCATGAAAATATGCGCATCCGTTCAAGCGCTAAATGACGGAAAGGAGAACGGCCTTTGTGACGCACCCGGGGGCACAATAAACAGCCAAATAAATGCATCGTAAACCGACATGGAATGTCAGTTTAACTTTCGATCGATCAAAGCTACAGAAATTGAATTGCAAACAAATGAGACCATGGTCATTTTCCTCGTAATTTTGGCGTATAGTTCTGCCACTAACTAACGTTGATTAGCACGTAAAAGCGGCGTTATATCGTAGAGAATAATTCCTATGAAAATTATTGGTTAAACGGACTTCAGTCCGAACCACTTATAAATCAATCACATAACCACCTATATAAATCAGTGCCCTTAACGAATTTCACGCATGCCGTAGGTGGGAGCTAAAAAGAAAACAAAGGAGTGGTAGATAATATAGCTCTGCGCAAATAACAAGCACTGCACTCTATTGTTACGGTTTAGTTCATCTGGGATTTTTTTTATTTGAAATGCAGTTTCTCGTACTACATGTTATATAGCTCTTTGCAAGAGCTATTAGTCAGTGATTAGTGGGCTCCGCTGTTGACCTTCCTTTAAGCAAATATCAACAGAAAATAATCATCCAAATCTCCTCATATGATAACTGCTTTTGACCCACAACTATAGTCGCTTACCGTTACCATTTCAGATTCTTTGCCATCACGTCACGGTTCCAAAGTGACAAAAAAAGAGGAAATGGTTTCTTTGTATTCCCTCCAAAATGGTGCCTCCGCCACAGCTTGCAGATATTGCTCACTAGGTTATGACAAGTGACAATTTTACTCGTAGTTTAAATAATATCATAATTTTGAAACCCACACACAGGTTCTAAACGTTATCCCATTAATCTACAGGTGAAACAGCATGGGCCCTTGTCCACCTAGACGTTACACACGGCTAATCGTGCTGCAACGAGACCTCGTTGTCAATTCCCATGCGAGAAACAATGGAGACAGGGTGCAAGCCCGCCCCACGTGATTATTCACAAAATAATAAATCATAATTAAGAAAAAAAAACCATTCGCTACTCGATACTTAACCGCATGACAGATCGTAGCTCCCCGGATATGACAAGCCTTATTCTCAACATTCTTTTCTTGCATGATACCATATTCAATCAAACATTAGGTTTAAAAATATTGCACAATACAGCACACTGTATCAATGTTGTTAAATATAATCCGAATTTCATATTATCCTTCTCGAAATTAATGTCTGAAACCAGTCAACAGCCATATAATAATATTGCACATAATTCAAGAAATCTAGCAGATTCAGGAGAATATTGATGTACTGCACTGTTTTTCAGGTTTGAGTCTTCCGGTCGTAACATAGGTAAATATATACATATCAGCAGCACCGTAAAACACACTATTACTATGAAAGGGAGTGCAGACTCTTAAGTACCAACTTGGACTGAAAAAAAGCAAGCAGACTGAAACAGTGAAATATATGGCCAAAATATCTGAAAAAAATACTATAAGCACAATTAGAGACTTAGCGATATTGTTCCAAAAAATTAAGCTAATCGATTGCATGACTTGAAATCATAGAAATTATTGTCGAACATTTTCAAAGCATTCAAAATATTGAGAATATATTCCTGGGTAATGTCCAAGATTCCCATCTAGATGACTGGTCATGTAGAGCAACACTTGAAGGCAAGCAAATTCTCTTCATTTTAAAAAAAAATCCAATCATAAACCTGCAATAGCAAAACATTGTCACCATTTAAGTAGGCGCACCTGATAAGACTTTCTATCAAAGCGCTACTCTTACATATATCAGAAGGCTGTTGTTAGATGCACGGTATATTACATAAAGAGGGTACATTCATTATAAGGATATTGTGAAGAGCATGACACAGCCACATCATTGAATGTCACAGCATCAATGCATCATTAGTGTTGTAATAGCAGTGTTATAAATTGATTCGTTTAATGATAACTAGTTAGTTCCAGCCACAAATAAGAAATCAAGATTCTATTGTCCTTCTTGCAAGTTTGACAATCAACCCCGTTCGCATATAACTTCGATGACACTTTGTTCCATTCTCACAGGATCAATACATCTATGAATACCGCTTGATATCACTTCATCCAGCATACAATGAACGATGTTTTCATCAGATACAAATCTCCACAAATACATTTGTAGGTAATAACAGTCCACCTTGCAAAAGTAAAAGCAATGTTAACAAAAATTAGGCGCTGTATAGTTTTGAAACTACCCAGGGCAGAAACACTCACTGCACTTTATTATAATGGATCACTTCTCTCAGTTTCAGTCCTGAGATGTTTTCTATTTTAAGTGCAGTTACTGGTAGTCATTTTATACTAGCTATTGACCATTTACGTTAGTTGATTCCTTTTAGGCAGAGGCTCTTAAACTGAACTACATTCGAGGGAAAAAACGAAACCTTGTAATATAGTTGAAGCCTGCAATACCCATAACACTGCAACTGCAAAGTTGAGCTGGTGGTGAAGACTTAGCATTATCAAATTAGATGTAGGCTGTGTGTTTGCAAATGCCACATTTTGGCAATTTTAGATTGATACAAAATTAGGAGTAAATTGGCCATCACAAAGTTTTCAAGCAGCTGAATTGAACTCAAAATCACATTTCCTGCTCAAATATAGATAATATGTACAAAGGCACACAACACAAAAGTTTTTTTGAACTTTTTATGTGCGAGCGACATATTTGAGACTTCTGTTTCAGGCGCTGCTACCAGCCTCGCTAAGTTGATTGAAAAGAAATTGGTCGTAAATTGATATAGAATGGATTTTTGATAATAGTTGGAGTTCGGATTGTCTTTAAATATTATAAATAGTATTCAAAATAGAATACCGTTTCAACATTACAGGGATAAAATTGAGAAGAAATTACAGGCCCTATTTTGCCCATGTTGCAGCTAAGTCACAATTTTTAAATGTAATATTTGGCATATATCTCGACTCCACAGCAAAATGAATTGATTTAGGAGATAATCGACCTAGCTATTAAGATAAGGACATCTCTAGTTGCAGCACAGTTATGAAAAAACAATATTTAATATTTTGAACCTTTTTCTACAATTAGGTTGCCACCAAACACTCGAAAAGAAATTTTAAATCGTCCAGCCACAGATATATCATATAGTGTTCCTATTTGCTTAATTTTCTTCTGATGTTAGCCATTTAGTTTGAGTGTCTGAGTGGCTGGCATTATGCAAGTCTCGAGTTGCATACCTTCAAATTTTAGTTTAATAAACACTAAACACATCATACATGAGGTCTGTGATAAGAAAACTTACTTGCAATTGCTGAAGACCGAATTTTCCGAATGTTCGTAGTCTCACACATTCTAGTAATGTTTTCAGAGCAATCTTTACGACACTAGTAAGCACCGACATTTTGGAGAATTCCACTGGACCGAAAACATCAACTCTTTCTGAGAATAGCTTCTGTATATTACTCATCAAGCTGTTGTCCATATTTGAACTGGAGACGATAAAAAAAAATTATTTTCTGCAGTAGATTTCTAGTATATCTAATCAGAATGAAAAACCATATACAAAATATGATCAAAAGGCATCAAGATTTTCCATTGGAAAAACAATAAATTCGAAAATTATTCCAATTCTTAAATCAGATCTTATTGTCAATAAAGCAAATTAGACAGATCATTCTTTGAACAGTTAAAACATCATAAAATCATTTACCTTTGAGCATAATTTCCCCAATGTCCTCTCTCGCGTTGTCTTGATGTCGATGTGGGATGTTGAAACGTACGCTTACTGCTATCGCTACTACGAGCTTTACGTAAACCTTCTTCATATAACGATCCGACCTTTGAAGAAAAGATATATGCAATTAAAATAAGTTTGGAAAGAAAACTGAACATTTTTGACAGTTTTTTTGAAGTATGGTATACTATAATTGTATATTCTACAATAACATTGAAAATAGCAGGAGATAAAATAAAGATCTACAAAGCCAAATGCCAAAGTGAAATTCAGTGTAGCACAATCTTGCCTTTTATCATGTGATTTTAAGTGATGCTATTTCCTAGCAGTATTAATAATTTTGTAACTTTTTGTACGGCTTGGTGGCTACCAGACACATAACAGGGCATTTTAATAATTCCTGCAAGAGACATATCATGAAATATTGCTTATTTCCTAATTTTCCTTCTGATGGAACCCTTTCGGATGTCAGGGTAGCAGAGAGGCTGCAAAGTCTGACAGAATTTTGGATTTCTTCAGATGTCCCAAATGTTCAAGTCATTTTCTTCTTCGGATAGACAAAAAAGCTTCAAAACCATCAACATTGCTATTTCATAGCAGTATTGATGATTTTTAACTTTTTTATGCAGTTTGGTTACTACCAGACACCAAAAAAAAGATATATCATTGATAAATTTTCTTTGGATGGAACCCATTACATTCGGGTGTCTGAGTAGCAAAGAAGCTGGCATTTTGCTAGTCTGACATATAAAACTGAGATATTTTGCAACAATGCTGGCCTATGGAACGTTCCTTTGACAGCGAGATCAGCACCGTCGCTTCGTGTTATTTTCGATACCCGTTTTCACAAAAGCAACTTACCGGTAGGCACAAATGCAGTACTTACTTGAACGTCAATTTGAGTAATTTCCTCAACCACTCTCCTCATCACGGCTCGAACTTGTCTTGGTTCAACAGATCTCGCCCAGTCACGAGTTTCAACACTTGTTCGTAACATTTTTGATACTGACTGACCGCATTGCTTCACATAACAATCAAGCAACTTTTGAGCTATTTGTCCAACTTGAGCAGTTAGATCAGCAGCCTGTAAAATCATTATGATGAATCATAAATTCTAAATTTAACAATGTTAATATCAGGATTTACTTCACAATCATCAAAGATGCTAAAAATTTTCTTTTGTCTACCATATTCCACAGACTATAATTCACTGCTATTTAAATAAAATCTTCTGTGGGCTTGCTCTGAACGAAAACCTGATTCGTATGGGCAAAATGATCATCATTCCGAAAAAAGAAGGACAGGAGTAAAGTAAGATTACCGATGTAAACTTGTCTCTTTCAGATATTGCAAATTGTTCATCAGTTAGTGTTAAAACATATGCAACAGTCGATAACTCAAAATCTTTACACAATCTTGATAGAAGAAGCAATAAAGCAGGAGGAGGTGATGGAGACTTCCCACCAACACTTTTGTGGGGAGAACAGAAACCTTCCATGACTCTGAAACAAAGTTGATGAATACAATATTACTATTAGCACCAACAACTGCACACACTCTTAAGCGGGAAACATCAAAAACAGTACTGAACCAACATAGTAAAGTGTAGTGAGTGGTAGCTGGCCTGGGTGATGAGAAAACCATCTACCACTTCTTAAAAAGAAAACTCTTTGAAGTTCTGATTGGTTTTCAGAGAAGTAAATTATCTCCACTTGAAATAGCAGTGTTTTGGAGTCATGATTAAAATATATTTTCAACTACTCACTAATACATGTTTTGGCAAATATAGGTGATACAAGTTACCATTGTGACGTTGAGCAACAATTCATCTGTGCTCATGTTCAGCACAATAAAGTTTCCGATTATTATTCTGATTAGATTCATGAATATGCACCATTTTAGATGACTCCTCTGATTGTTCTATAGGGCATCAAAGACAATGAGCGGCCAAATAAAGCATGTTTCATTCTTCAATTTTTTGGGATATCATTTTCTGCTTAAAAGGTAGTTAGTGCACCTCATCCAATATGGTACATCAAGGGTGCTCCAGTGCAGTAGGACACAGTTGATTGTATCACAACTAAGGCTGTCCAAAATATTCGGTTTGATTCGCGATATTTGAATCGTAAATCATTCGATTCAATTTCTGCAACAATTCAAAATCAACAAAATGATAATTTTTAATTTTCTTTAAATATTAATTGTGAATCTTTACGTAAATTATGAGTTGATAAAAGATGTCTTTGTTTGTTTAATATATAACTTCTCTTTCGAATATTTGATTCGATACTGAAAACAAAAGGTATTCGATTTTGGGCACCCCTAAATCCCACAACTTGTGAAAAAGCTACATAAAATATGACCCGATTAAGATTCACAAAAACAAGAATTTTATTTTAAACGAGAAACTTGACTCTACTCACTTGCAAAAATCATGAATGAAATTAACAATGATTTCTTCGCGAACCCATTTTGCAGGAAATTCTTTGCTGTAAACATGATAAATAAACAATTCAGTGCCAAAGGCAAAGTACTAAGCATGGCATTGACTATTAAAGAGGGACAACAAAAATCTTGCTGCTTCAAATCATCATCGTTACAATTTTATATTTTAAAACCTTTGGAATATTCGGTACTAATTAATCTCCTAGCTACGGAATCTTGTTATTGTCCGGCTCTCCAAAATGTTCGCGTTATTTTCCTTGGGTGGACAAAAAAGCTTCATAAGACATCAACACTGCTATTTCATAGCAGTATTGAAGACTTTGAACATATTTCTATAATTTGGTTGTTACCAAATACTTGAAAAAAAGAGCATTTCAATCTTCTAGCAACAAATATATCATGAAATATTGACAGCAATTTTCTTAGGGTGTCTGAATAGCAGAGAAGCTGGCATTCTGTCAGTCTGTCCAGCTGTACACTTTATGATAATATCCGATTCATTTTTTTGGCTTTGATTTATTTCACCCATTGTAATTAATTTTGAGAAAACATGGTTGAACGGGAAATTGCAAAATTCAATATATTGCTTGATTTTTCTATTCACAATTATTAAGCTCCAACATTCGATTCGAAAAGCCCAACTTCAGTGAATTTGGTAAGAAACCAAGAATGAAATTTTTCTGATTTCTAAATATTTCTTTTCTGACTATCATCCAATTATTATTACCTGAAGAAAGGGATGGAGGAAAAATTAATATCTCGAGCAGTGAACAATTGAACATCTGCAAGAACTGATTTAACTTGATTTAAAATGGAGGATGCAGTTGTATTCAAGAGATCCAACATGTTGAAGCTTGTCGATTTTCCTGAAGAAAAAATATTATCGAAGTAATGTACTATTTTTGTACTATATTATGTACTATATTATCAAATAAATGTATTATTTTTGTAAATCATGATTTTGTTGCACAGAACGAATAAATTTTAAGTCTATATAAAGTAGCTACTACGTCCATATTCGGAAGCCACAGAATCACAGAGGATTCATCAAAACATGAAATCAAGAATGAGTGAATAGTTGAAAGATTGAATGAATTTTGACCGGTAAAAAATCATGTAATCAGTCTTCACACTAGTCTAATTTGCCATATAATAGTTATGTAAACAGTAGTGATATCTTTTTTGATTCATTCTTAAAAAGGGCACGAAGTTTCAGATACCCAAAGAAAATAAGCCTCGGTCACCTATGTCCTTGATATGGATATGTGTGAGATAAATCACATCCTAAAGCGCAAACTGACTCACGCTAGAGAATTTAAATTTTATCATCTGATCACAAAAGAAGAGAATACTTACCCCCAGAGGTTTTTGATGCTGCAATGATATGCCGGGCATCAGTCAGACAATCGGAAAAGTATTGTTGCAATGCAATGTTATAATGCTCACATCTTGATTTAGCTGATTTGATAACAATATTACAGCTTGGCTTCATAACATCGACACTGGGAAGCAGATTTCTAGTTGCCTGTAACCTGAGATTTTAAATCAATGATTGAAAAACATCTTACCGATAACAGAAAATCAACTACAGTACACTTCACGATTACCGGTACTAAATTCTGACCAACTTTGTTAATAAGATTTTCCATTCATTCACTTTAGGTGCTAATTTTTAACATTATAACTGATTATATCAAAATATTTGATAACATTACATAACTACCTCAATATCATATTCTTGGCAGTATGTTAGTCTAGGCAAGTCGTCTATTGGGGTGTTTCAATATTATCCATCATCAAAAATATCTGTTCCCCTAATTACTACACAATGTTGTTCATAAAAATTGGATCCTGATATTCCAGTGAAATTAAATCCTTCCGATAATCTATTCTGAAATCAAATAAATATACACCACTCACCTACGATAAAACCTATCTAGAGCTCGAACTAACAGTGCATTGTCACCACTTCCTTTTTCAAAATCCAATCGTTTTTCAACAAGATTAAAATATTGTTTCAATTGTTCATTAACAAACAAGCACAATTTGTCACTTGCCACTCTTGACATATCCTCCTGTTAAATTAATATTCATGAAATGATTCGCAATTACATTTGCTAACTGCACATTTCTTGGAAGATATTCAATAGTGAGACTCAATAATAAAATGAAATTGAAAAATCAAAACCTAAAAATATAGAATAGTCTTTTAGTCACCGTGAGTGCAGGCGGGCAGAATGCCAGCTACTCAGCTACGTTTTATCGTAAGAAAATTTGGCAAATGGGAAATATTCCATGATATATCTGTAGCTAGTAAATTTAAATCTCTCTTTTTAAGTGTGCTGTTGTATAAAAAGGTTCATAACTATCAATACTGCTGTGAAATAGCAGTGTTGATGATTGTGAAGCTCTTTTCGTCCGTCCAAAGAAAATGGCATATCATTCGGACACCCAGAGCAATCTAAGATTCTACCACCCATATTAGCAGCCACTTACAGGGTTAATGTTGTTGAGTAGTTTGCCTATTCTCTGTTCAACTGAGCGTATTATCAAGTTAATGACAAGTCATTCGGACACCCAGAGAAAACTAAGATTCTGCCACCCATATTACCAGTCACAGGGTTAATGTTGTTGAGTCGTTTGCCTATCTTCTGTTCAAGTTCAAGAGCCTATTATCAAGTTATTTGTGAGACCTGCCGGAACTACAAACAAGATTTTTAGCCTGCAAAACTACATTTGGGTAGAACGGCATTTCCATTTTTGTCATCACAAGAAAAGGGTGGAAGGTCATTTAATTACATTACTCATTGTTCATTGACTTTCGTGAAAAGTTCAAACAGACTTCTGGCGCCTTGCTTTAAAATCACCATCAAAGTCTTGTACCTTTATCCTAAGCTAGTAAAATGCATATTTGACCTGCATTTCATTCATGCTTGCGCTTTCCGCTATTTCA
The DNA here is from genome assembly GCA_963675895.2 of Styela plicata. Classification (NCBI taxonomy): domain Eukaryota; kingdom Metazoa; phylum Chordata; class Ascidiacea; order Stolidobranchia; family Styelidae; genus Styela; species Styela plicata. The sequence goes on along the minus strand of OZ023139.1, from coordinate 12,619,630 downwards.
TGGAACAGTGATTCCGGAATATTCTTCGGTTGATTGACAAAAAGATTTTCATATGCAGCTATTGTTAATGATAAATTGCTTAAAAATCCATTGCTACCTCGATCAATGAATTCCAACACATCGATAAGTAATCTGAAATGAGGAGTTGCAAGGAAAACTAGGATTTGCACCTTCGTAAACATTTTTTATGTCAAATACTAGAAAAAATCAAAACTTTTTGATTCAACAACGGGGGAAAGAAGGAATTGAAAACGGCTTCAGTGTCTATCATTGGAATTTTATTTTAAGAAGTCAAGAAGCATTCCAAAAGAATAGCGCAATGGTCGCTTATAAGGCAAATGATATATGAGAAAAGGTATTACCGTCAATTGCATACAAAGTGGAAAATATACGATACAGAGTAATACTATAATGTAATGCATTAAGTGGTATCTGCCCTAATCAAAACCATGTAATGTTCTTATTCGACACTTATGACACACAGGAAATGCGTTAGGGCTAGGGCTGAACAATAAGATTGTTATTTATATGTCAACTGTCATTTATAAGGAATAAGTGATCAGATTCAAATTGCAAATTATTCGGATTTGCCCGGCCCTAGGCATATCCATAGCCTTACATTCTAAAAAATATCCAATAACAATGTAGATTTCGAACACAGAAACCAAATATAATTCTTAATCAAATTAATCAAAGAAATTGAATCAATACATGACAATCTTTTCTTAATTCCTTTAATTTCATTTTCTAACAAGTTTACCATATCTGTACAAATTACCTTGTATTCTCTTGTTCAGGAATATCTTCATCAATATGTTCATCTTCATCATTATTTTCAACATTCCCAATACTTTTACTATCTTCTGCCACAATCGTTGTCTTGGTTGAACTTCTAGTTACTGATGGCGTTATGAAATTACATGAAAGGTAGGATTCCAGTTCCTGTATTCAAATTTGGTAAAAAAGGATCTTTAGATGAGCGTTATTTTCTTTACAAGGCATTATTGAATTTATAATGACTCATTTGAGTAATGAGCTATTCATTCAGAGATACAATACTTTTGATTGAATCCCTGTCTGGAAAAGTGATGATCAACATAATTTTTTAAGCGTGGATCACTGATGAAACATGCCAAAGAGGTGCTAGCATGAAAATGGCTACCCTCAAACTAACTTTACTAAAATGACGATATATTTCAAAATATGTCATTTTGTATAGATTATATTTTTTAAGAATGGTTTTACTGCCATGATAATGTGTGGTTAAGCCATATAGCGGGTTTTAAGAGCCTCGCTAACTCCATCAATAACAGCGTTCGGAATACGCTACGCTTCGAGCCAACATCTCTAATCACCACGATGAAGGTTCAAATACGTTGAGGGAAGATTATATGAGAGAGGTTTGCTGAACAACCTACTGTGAATATACAGTGGTTTATATCAGTGTAGCTTCCAGCTTCCACCAACCATCATACCTATGCAGAAGAAAAACGAGTGGAAAGTTGAGACATAACCTTTACCTATGATAAAAATGAAATCCTATCATCTTGTTGAAAAAAATAGGATTTCTGTTTGGCCAAAACTACCATAAGTTGTCAAACCGTTAGTGAACACTGGTTGGCATGGTTTCATCGCCCAGGTTTATTGTTAGCCCCACCTTAAAACTTTAATTTGATGGCAACATGACATGTTGTCCACATAACATTGCACCCAACATACGTTTGTTAGATTCTTGAGTGTAAAAAAATTTGCTGTTTATAATTTTTGTGGCATGGATTAAAGAACATCGAGGCTGATATCCTGTCAAATTCATATTAACGGTACCTCCAAATCTTCCTGTAGTTTTCGTTTTGTATGTTGAAGATAATCATCACATAATGACGCAGGAGGTTCTCCTAGTCTTAATAATAAACCAACACATTGTGCTAATTGTTGGGGTGTGGAATTCTGTGAAAGTATGAAAAACTATTTAGTGAAAAGTATATCGGTCAGATTTTTCCCTTCACCAATTCGATGGATCACAAGGGACGATAATATAGGTCATTCTAAATAAACAATACTGCACATCGATGCACAATTTTATCTTATGATTCCCTTATTCTGACCACAATCAATGTTTTCAATATATTTTGTTTGTCTTTTTTTTGGAGGTTTGGTAGTGTGCCAATAATATGGTTTACAATAAATGTCTGAATATCAGGATCACTTGTGAAAAATCTCTCAGACAGGCTCTGATGGGAAGAGGCAACATGAGTTGATATCAAAAAGATATGACTATGCGACTCTTTCACATCTATTGTTGACCAAGTCAAAAATATTTTTTCAAAATATGTTCAGACAAGTGTGAGTCACTGATGGATTGCACCGACAAGATGCAGTCCGTCAGTGGCTCACACTTGACCAAATAAATTTCTGATTGAGAATGTACTCATCGGAGACTGAAATTATGTGTTGCAGAGGAGAATGACTTAATATAAAGAACGATTACTCTTTCTCTATTCCCAGTATTCATAGATATTAGCATTATTAGCAATGCCAGAGAAATATAGTAGATGAATTTTTACCTTATTATGGAATGTATCTTTCAACTTCTCAATCACTTTATTCATAATTTCAGTGCAATCCCGTTGAATTCCACTAAATGATTCCATATGCTGGTAATGGCTAAGAACGGATCTCGTTCTGGTATAATATGTCACGGCTGCCGAGTATGATTTCATATCTAGGCATCTCTGCAGTCTAGATGGTAACTCGAACAAAAATTGCAACTTCTTCAGCAATGAATGAACTCCTGATAACTTTAATATTTTTTGGCGATTATCCTGAATAGGAGAAAGCAAAATATATGTCAATTTGTAATAGAGATAGGCCCGATTTCGATAACGATTGAGGAAATCAAGTCTTTTCACTAGACATTTAGCTAGTCCCAGTCACAAATTGCATTTTGTCACCCAAACATGGTGCACTGATGGACCACACCTCGTTGGCAACATTGTCTCATAAGAGACAAACTATATATTTGAACATAATTTTTCTGATTAGGGCTGCTTTGGACCTCTAGTCATTATATATTTTCCTATTCACACCGTTATTTTTATTAGAATGACCATGTGGCAGAAAGACTAGACGATACGAATGCTCAATATCATTAACTTAAATGAAACTTTTGTAACTGGGTTAAAACTAGTTGAATAACAAATTTGGTGCATACATGCATTGTATTGTTGATCTCAGAGCTAAGTTTTGCTACAGATGAAACATTTGCAGTTAATTTTTCCATTTCATCTTCCATTTTGTGAAAATCTCGTTTCATTGTACGAATTGTGTCCGTTGCACTGATGAATTTATTATAATTCTCATAAACCAAAGTCTGTAAAATAAATTCGTCCAGTTAGTTCATCATGCTAAATTTATAGTAGTCTCACACAATTTCATTTTAAAACCATTATTATTATTATTACGGTATATTAAAACTATTATACATTCCAATGCCACCAATATCAATGCAGCCACCAATGCCGCCAATATCAATGGAGCCACCATACAGAATCTTGTTATTTTTGGGAGTGCCCAGATTGTCAATGTCATTTTCTTTGGGTGACAAAAATGCTTCAAAACCATCAATATTGTGCTATTTAAGAGCAGTAATGATGATTAGGAAACTTTTTCTACAGTTGCTAAAAGACACTTAAAGGCAATTTATTCTTCTAGCAAAAGATATATCATGGGAAATAACCTGTTTATTGAACTTTTTTCTGATGAGACCCATTTTCTTTGGATGTATGGGCAGCATGATCTATAACAGTAGATATTCTACCAGTCTGTCCCCATGAAGATTTTTAATGTGACATGGCTATTAAAACTTAAATTTTACACGTAGTTCATAGTTGACAACCATGAGTTAGGCAATTATGCATATTACGATACAGCAAACCAGTGTTCAATGCAAATTACATTACTGACAAGGATGTATGAATATCTGCAATGAAATTCGTACATAGAAAAAAGGATCATTCGCTTATTTATCCGATTTCGTTTATTACCTGCATTTCACTGTCCAATGTTCGAATTTGACGAGCCATTTCATGTTCAGCATCCATAAGTTGCTCCAAATTTTTTTCCTGAAAATATACAAAGACCCATTCGAAGTGACAAATCCTCATTTTCCTCCTGACGTCTGGCAGATTCAAGTCAGTTTCCATAACAGTGCTTTGGACAGATTATATAGCCCAGCAAACTTGATAGTAGAATCATTGTTTCTTCTGTATTAGTATTATTCTTTTAGCAAATTTCCCCTCAAGTCAATTTCTTGATGGGTGCCTGAGTAGCGGAGTATTGACAGAATAGAGCAAATATAGAATATAGAGAAAAATTACCTGTTTCAACTTTCGAAGATAATCATCAGGCTTGAAGTTATTACTATCAATATCAAGATGACCTTCAGAACTTGAAGATGGTTGGTCACCATCAACATTGTAGTACATCTTCAGCATATCATTTTTTCTGGCATGTCTTGCCTGCCTTGTATCTTCGGTTCCTTCCATAACTCAAAACTTAGCAGGCGGATAGCAACTTGAGATTCGGAATTTCTGAATTTGCAGTACCAAGGTAATAGCAGCCAGTACTGTTAATGGTGAATCATGTCTTTGTGGAAACTATTTTCTAAAATACAGAACAGCTAAAGCTGAAATATGAGGGACAATTTTTTTGGTAACCGGGCGACTTTGACAGATATATATTATTCATATCAGCCAACAAAAAAAATTAGCCTTCGCAAAATGGTTAATTCTTCATCAATACTAATACTGTATGTTTCCTGTGCTAGTAAATAAAGGAGTTGTGAGCCTTTCTCTCAGTTTTGCACCTTCAAAAAATATGTGAATGTGCGTCTTCTTCAAGCTGCAAGGGTGATGGGTGGGCAACTTTGCTATAAGCAGTAAGATTAGATATCAAATGGTTTACCACTATCTTTTTTTTTCAGTATTCCAGGTTTGTTTTTTTTCATTAGTCAGTTTTTAATCCCATTTTTCCATCATTTGATCTCAGTTTGTCGTTGATCATGTTGTTTACATACAATCAATTATTCTTTATATTAATAACTCAAACATTATTACAATAAAGCTATTGAATAGCAACTCTGTACTAGCAAATACTAGATTTTGAATTGAGCTTGGAGGTCTACTGATTTCAATTGTCTTGTATGATATATGAAGCTAGCACTTGAGGATTTGTCTACCTTCATAAAGTTGCCGTTTTGAGGAAAAAACAATGGAACATACTATAAAAAATTATCGATAAAATATTTTGATGTGGTTTTGAGCGTCTAAATAAACAATCAGAGTAGGCAGTTCACTTCTCCACTGGAGACGACATAGGAAACGGATAGGAAGGGGCATAAGAGGCAAGCTGTCCGTGAGCCAAGAGTGGGGTGCAGGGCCACGGGGGAACTGACTTCAATAACTATATGATCTTATCGCTCTCTCCAAATCAATACGGTAAAAATCAATGTTGTTTAATATGTACATTTATATGTATATTTTCTGATCGCTTAAAAAATAAATCTCTCTTTGAAAAGTAGTCGACTCAGTTGTAAAAACATTCAAATTTAGTCACATTTCGCAAAAGCGGCCCTAGAGCGCGTTTGATTGAAGTTTACTGTATATATAACTTTTTATTTAAATTTGAACTTAAAACTTTAAAGTTAGTATTTCCTGTGCAAAAGGTGTCATAAACATGAGAAAAAAAGCCTTTTTAATGTGATAAATATATTTTTGTGTATTTAAAGGTCATTGGACCCCCTTCCCAGTATTCAGCTTTGAAAAGTAAGCATTACATTAGCCCATCACCAATGGGAAATTTTATTTTTGGTATCACAAGCATACGGCGCGATTCATCAGTGACTTAAGCTAAATCAAATATGTCTCGTAAACCCGCATTTTAGACCTAATTGTTTTGGGTCTCTGTATGAAGTTCATTATAATAAAAATTCTCAATGTTGCAAGTGACTCATCCTAACTTGGGAGACAATGCCAGATGCTTGCAGCATTGGCGCCCCCTAGTTAGGATGAGAATATTCTGCCAGCTTTTATTTTGATGACATTCAGGAATATGGTACTAAACTTCACTAGAACCATTGTTTTAAACCTACGGCGAATTATTATTATTCTCTGTTATATAAGTATATCTGCATCACCCCAAAACTGCAATAATACTCGGATTATAAACGCTGCATGAAAAGGAAACTGGGGGAAGATGGCCGCTATATCGCCAGGAATTACTTTCAAGGACAAAAAGTATTAATAAAGTTCAACACCCTAAAAAGAGAAATGTCAAGAAAATATAAAAATAAAACAAGTAAAATTTTCATACAAAATCAAGCAGATAACCTAGACTATACTGAAAAATGCAGCAGATATTTTTTTCAAAATTGGAAGAAGAAAAGAAGTAGTTCTATAATAAAAAGCCTGATCGACGATGAAGATGGCAAAAAATATACAGAAATACAGGACAAAATGAACATAGCCTCAAAATTTTATACCAATTTATTCAGGAAACATACCACAAAAATAAACAAACAAACAACATTTTTGGAGACCATTACACCAGATATGAAAATTGAGGATGAAGCAAAAGATCTAGAAAGAGATATACAACTAGAAGAAATAACCACTACCATAAAAAACATGAAGGACGGAAAAGCACCAGGACCAGATGGAATTACTGTCGAATTTTATAAACAATTTTGGGATATCATAGGTTCAGACTTAACACAAGTAGGAACAGAAATATATGACTTCGATGAAATAATCGATTCTTTCAAGATTGGATATATAAGGTTAATTTATAAAAAAAGGGGAACAGAGTAAAATACAGAATTATAGGCCCATCAGTTTACTCAATACAGATTGTAAAATCTTGACAAAGATTTTTTCCACACGAATAAAAAATATTTTACTAAAATTAATCACCTCACAGCAGACTGCTGTACCAGGACTTGAAATACAAGACACACTGATGTTGATAAGAAACATAACAGCACAGGAAAAAAACAAAAATTGCAGAATTTGCATTATTATCACTGGACTTCAAAAAGGCATTTGATTCAATTGACCTGGATTATTTATATAAAGTTTTGGAATAAAAAATAGGATGAATGATTGGATTCTTAAAGAAATTATACAGAAATGCAGATGCACGCATTATATTAAATGGGCTTCTGAGAAATAAAATACATCTTCAGAGGGGAGTTAGACAAGGAGATCCTTTGAGCCTCTTTAGGTTTATAATTGCAATTGAACCCTTGGCTAGGTATATAAACAATGATGAAGAAATCTGAGAATTATGACATCAGGAAATAGAGAAATTAGAAATGCTGGATTTGCGGATGACATAACACTGATACTTCGAATACAAAAGCATTAATTAATAAATCATTATGTATACATCAAGATTATGAAGAATCAATCGGACTGAAGTTAAATAAAAGAAAAACAAGACTGCTAAAATTAGGTATTTGGAAAACAATTTCTAATTAAAGATATAAAAAAAGAAGATAGCTAGAGATTTTAGGTGTAATTTTTAGCAATGAGGACACTACAGTAATCAATTGGAGAAAATGTATAGATAGAACAGAAGAAATTATAGATGAATTGAATAGGATCAGAGTTACTTTAGAAGGAAAATGCCTCTTAGTTAAAACGAAGATATTACCCCAGTTCTTGTACATCTCTAAAGTATTCCCGATGTCACATAAAATAGGTAAAGAAATTAATAGGATTGTTGAGAGGTTTGCAATTGCAGATTTTAATTTCATGGAATATAATATTGGACAACAGTTGAGCATATTTGCAAAAATATTGTCGAATAATTCCTTTCCACATAGATTCACACCCAATATGTTTTACAAAAGTATAATCGAATTTATTAAAACACATATTTAACCAAAGATGATGTTTAGAGCGACGTCACAAATACTTGTATGAAAAGATTGTTTTAAGTTTTAAAGGTGAAAGAATAATTTTATTGCATCATGTTAATATGGAAAATGCCTGCAGTAATATGCATAATAAGATATTAACCAATTATGTGAAAAGTTTTAATTTTAAAATTATGTATAATGTATTGCCAGTAAAAACAAAACCAGGAATCAAAAGGATTGCTGGAAATGAAATGTGTGTATTATGTAATGATAATGAACCTGAGTTTATATGACATTTATTTTGGCGGTGTCGATTTGTACAGTACATTTATAATTTTATTAACCAAACATGTATGAATATTAATCAATGTCATTTTAATCCAAATTATAGAACATGTGTTATGATAGATTTATCTGGTCCTGAAGTTTCCCTTTTTAATGGAGAACAACTTGATGCTTTCTGTTTATTATTACGTATAGTAGATATAAATTATGGTTACATAGAAACGCAGTTATTTTCCAGAATCATATCCCAAATGTTTCCTCTGTAATAACACAAATTAAGAGATATTTTACCAGCAGACTTGCCATTAAAAAACATCGAAATAGGTGTCCTTATGTGAAAGAAATTGAATTTATTTGTAATTGTATTTAATATTATATAATTTAATAATGTCTCTGGTAAATTTTTGATTTATATATCGATGCATATAGTGGAAACATTCCTATTTTAAATATTTATTGACTCATTTATTCATAACATTCTATTTGTTCACAACTAATGAAATTCTGTTTTCTTACTCTCTTTTTTATTTAAATAATTATTAAACAACGATACATTATATATATGATGACGTCAACCTCGAAACAAAATGGATAAAACACTAATCGATGGAAATTGGATTATACAACAATGGTAAATCTTATTTAATTATAATAAATTATATCAATTATAATATAATGACTTGCCATTAAAAAACATCGAAATAGGTGTCCTTATGTGAAAGAAATTGAATTTATTTGTAATTGTATTTAATATTATATAATTTAATAATGTCTCTGGTAAATTTTTGATTTATATATCGATGCATATAGTGGAAACATTCCTATTTTAAATATTTATTGACTCATTTATTCATAACATTCTATTTGTTCACAACTAATGAAATTCTGTTTTCTTACTCTCTTTTTTATTTAAATAATTATTAAACAACGATACCTACATTATATATATGATGACGTCAACCTCGAAACAAAATGGATAAAACACTAATCGATGGAAATTGGATTATACAACAATGGTAAATCTTATTTAATTATAATAAATTATATCAATTATAATATAATGAATCGTTATAAATGTATTTGTTATCATATTTTTTATCATATCTATTCTTATGTAATTTCAACCGCTTCCGTGGTTAAAGAAAAAAAACCTAAGGCGCAACTATACGGTACCTGATTTCATAAATGAGTCAATTTCGTAGGAAAATGAAGTCACAAAAATTTCGGCCTCCTGGTTAGAACACGTTCTCCGCCTATGGGTCTACTGCATTGACTATTCTGTATTTGATTTGCTCGTATTTAGCCTATACTATATATTTGTGAAATTTCTCTTTGGTCTTTCTACTCACTATTCAATGACATTTTGGAAATAACATTTGGAGTTACACATTCTAGAGAACTATTCTACCGGTACCGTACTTGACGCATGAATGTGAGAACCAATCCCCTTGAATAGCCAAACCTGTGCGAACCAAACCCCTGAGTAGCCATCCCTGTGTGAACCAGCCGTCTCAGCATCCAACCCTGCGCGAACCGGCCACCTGAGTAGCCAGCCCTGTGCGAACCACCCGTCTCAGTAGCCAGCCCTGTGCGAACCAGTCGTCTCAGTAGCCAGTCCTGTGCGGACCAGCCGTCTGAGTAGCCAGCCCTGTGCGAACCAGCCTTCTCAGAACGCAACTCTGTGCGACCCAACCGCCCTTGTAGTCAGTCCCGTGCATGCCCTCTCTGTAGCCAGCCCTGTGCGAACCAGTCTTCTCAGAAGCCAGCCTTGTGTCACTGCCAGCTAGCCGCCTCAGTATCCAGCCTTGTGCAAGCCAGACGTCTCAGAAAACAGTCCTGTGCTTACCTAATATTTAGTATGGTCACCAGAGTTTGCGCTTATTATAGGTTTATTTGTTATAGTATCGTATGGCTCATGTTATCTCGACTCATATAGTGCTTTTTCATTTTACTGTGGTGTCTTATACAGTTTCCCAGATTCATGATCTACATAATTTTACCAAACAGAACACTTATACCTCGGTTAATGCTAAAAGCTTTTTTGGAGACGTTTAGTTTCGATGAGATTCAAACGTTTCAAAAGACAAAAACAAATATTTCGCAAACATTCGGAATATTTTTTAATTTACTCCGTAAAATACTGAAATATTAACGCTGGAAATTAAATCCAAAATGGTTCTGTCGACCCATTACGCGGCGCAGATGCTTAATCAAGGTAATTAAAAACACTAAGGAATATAAATAAGTCGGCGTTCTAATATCGTAAGCCGAAAACTGATTTTATATCCGCACCAGCGATTTATATTTTGTATAAACTGTTGATTTTGCAAGATACAGGCATTAACCAAATATTTGATACATTGTCACGCTAATAAAAAAGCCTATAATAGTCTAAATAAGTTTAAAACCGTATGCCGTGCGTTACTTGAAATGTCATTTTAGAATTTTTTCTGTCGGCGAAGGATGGAGTGCTGCGTTTACCTAATATTTAGTATCGTATATATATATATATATATATATATATGTATATATATATATATATCGAAACATATGAATACATGCAAATATTTTTCACTTACGCCCAGCAAATTGAATTACAATGAAAAAGTATATACAAAAATATGTATATTCCAAATAAAAACATTCATTTTTATCGAAATGAAAATAATTATGATGATAAAATGATTGAAAGGAGATGTGAAAAGATGATTTAAAGTTTAAAATGACAAATTTAATTTTTGTATGACGCAACCAATACACATGTGTTATCAACTTGTAAAATTTGACTTATACAAATTTAATTAATTTTATTCAAAAATATTTTTTCGCGTTTCATTTTTTACGAACGAGTTTAAATTGCAATAAACATCACGATTGCATATGCAAATAAATAGATTATATATTTTCTTCAAAAAAAAATTGTGTCGTCGAATGAGGAACATTTAATAAAGGCGGAATAAGTTTATGAGAGGCGGATGTATGGAAAAAAATTCAAAATGGTATTGAAGGATTGGTGGGTTCGACAAAATTAGCAATTCCTTCCTAATAAAAATATAAAATAAACAGAGTGTTATATTCGCCTACAGGCGTCAAACATTCAAAATAAAAACATAGTTGCTGAAAACGTTTTATGCTGTTCAACAGTTTAAAAATGAAAGAATATAATCAATTTCATATAATATAGTCAATAGATATTATTAAAGGATATTTATATTTACACATACTCGGGTGCTTTCCATAATGTCAATACTTCCGCAATTTTAATTTATCATATTGGATCGATGACTTGCCCATACCTTTTTGAGTAATTGTTTACTGAGCTGTAATATTGTATATAACATTTGAAGTTTGATTGCTCAAAACTGACAATTTTGTAAAGAAAAAAATAGCGCAGGAGGCGAGCAAGATTTTTATTTCGCAAATCCTCACCATTGGCACTAACATAATCATTGGGGGTTCTATGGTAGCAAACTACCCCTGACCGACTGAAAAAAATCCCAAAATAACTTTTCAAAGGCTTTCAAACAAAAAATCTCAAAAAATTTTCGCGCGTTTTTGGCGAACAGAACTTTAATTTAATCTATTTTAAGCACTGAAATTCACTGTTTCAGTATATTTTAGCGACTTCGGCGCGATTTTCAGTATGTTTTATAGTAAAAATTCAATGGAAACATTATTTTGCAAGAAGATTTTTTGCCTGTGGCGCCGATTATGACGTCATGATTGGAACTCGGAATTTTTTTTAAATTTTGCCTTCCCCACTTACTTTTGAAGGTTCTGAATACGTCACACATTCATAAAGAAAATGGTTTCAAATAGGTGAAAGTGTATTTTCTCTTACAATATGTTCATATCAATATAAGTGAATTCACAACTAAAGATCTTAGCCAACAAATCTTCTAAAACTATAAATCGATAGATCACCTACTGCAATTGGTTACAGATTACAACCTAACGCAGCTAAATTATCAGAAAATATTTGAAGACTATAATTTATATTAATCTAAAAAACGATGAACAACCAAAAGACATATACCCAAACATACCGAAAACATCGAACATGAACGAGATGTCTGGCTTTCCGTGACAAGTTGGGAACACCTGGGAAAACCTCAACAAGGAAAAATCTGAGACTCCATATACAATATTTCTCGAAAAACATGAGAATCGCATTTTATTTATGTTATATGATCATTAGAATAATCGGGCGTGAATTTTGAAAATGGGTAAATATATTTCTGTTATTTCAAAAATACATCAGATCAAGCTCGAGTCAAGCATGAACTAAATTGATTGATTACTCGACTGGGCCTTGATCAGATGGTGAGAATGTCACAATTCAGTTTAATTACTTCTACAAAAATGCTTCCGTTATTACGTCCCAATAGTCTTATTATTGATCAGGTCGTTTTATCAGTCACCATCAGTTTATTGGCCATATCTAATTTAATCAATTGTTAACTTTAAGGCATAATCTTGCTATTTATACATTTTACATTTGCTTGTATGAAAAACTCTGACTTTGGTCACACTAAACTTCACAGAAATAAAAATTTGTGTAAGTAAGAAGCAAGATCTTTTGATTTTGATAATGGCCCGAAATAAATCTTTGGATCTGTGGCCCACAAGGGTCAAAGACAAATACTTCTCTCTGTTCTCAGCAAGGAATTTCGAGACATGCAGCAAATGACCCCGGATTGTTGTAAAACAGGATGTGACATTGAACGATAGACGGTGGTGGGGCGATTTATTCTAGAATCAATTATCTTATTGAACATGGTAAATCTCATCAACGAAAATAAGAGAGGTGGTTTTCGCTTCCGGATAAAAATATTTCGAAATTCTAGTTACCCTGCCGCGCGCAAATACTTTTTCAGTCACATTTTATGGAATTTAACAGAATTTCAATTCTTATTACAAAAAAATTAATATTTTTATATATGTATGTATATAAATCGGTCCACTTCCGACAAACAATAATCGCCTGGTTAAGATTGGATATCGTCAGTCACGGCTCTTGACAAATCATTGATACTCGTAAAAAATCTGCGATTGTGCTTACATTATGACGTCAGATATATTCGATGTGCAAATTTTGTATCCTACCCATAAAACAAAATCTTGGTTGCGATGTAGCGCTGATATTAAAAATCCCATTGTCTTTCAAAAGCATTTTCCATATATCGGTGACGACAAAGTATATCCAATCCGAAACTTAGAAATTGATATGAAAGTCACTATTGTATCTATAGGGTATAGGAAATTCCAAAATATTTTTACGCGCCTTTGGCGCACAGTAGTTTGAACCCGTTATTTAACCAGTTCCAGGTCAATCTCATTTTGGGAACACTATGCTCGAATGTGAGAATTTACTCTCCCGCCACTCTTTTCAGCTTTTTAAATACGAACCTGACAAGTTCATTTTCAATTACCCCCATAAAATATCCATCGAAATTTCTTTCAAATTACCAACAACCAATATTATTATTTTATCGGAATATCATATTATCTGGATAATAAAAACGTTTATTATTAATCTTTTTATTATTATTAATATATTTTCTTAATTTCATGCATTTAAACTCGATAAATTATTTATTGGGGTTCAGTTATAGATTCGGATATTTGTTGCTTCCCTTCAGTCAACCAGTCTCAGCAATGGAAACTAGGCCTTGAGCTTTCCAGCCTTCATTTTCCAACTAGATAGCAGATGTAGATGTAATTTAAAAAATATATATTTTGGAATGTTGCATAATTGGACACAAATGCTTCAAAAAGATATCCTAAATATATATAGGCATTCACGAGGAAGTTGAAGAACGTTTCATATGCCTGCTTCAACAATCCCATAGTCTAGTTTTGTCCATATAGTAAAAATACTACGTAGTGCTTTTTGAGTTATTAAAAACAACAACACATAAAACAAATAAATAGCAAAATCTATAAATAATGGAAATATTATTGACTGTGTTTAATACTTAGAGTTTAAAACATACTAAAGTGACATACGAACATAGACTATGAATGCAAAATATTATTATTAAAAATTTAGAAAACAAACCCACGAGTTGTGGATTGGATCATTGTTTTGAAATATCGTGTCTTTTGTGGGCAGCACACACGTGGGCAAATCTGTAAATACGGTAATTAACGTGGATTTTGTGCAGTGATTCTACCTACGAGCCAAACATTGCAAATCAAAACTATGATAAAAATGACAACAGCTCTTTCTTCTATGGTTAATGAGCGTTTATTACAAGAACATTAAGCCATTTGGTTAAGTAACACTTTGGCGATGTTACACTTAATCAATCCTACATTCAATGTTGATGTAATGATCTTCAAAGGCGGAAGGTCTTGTGTCTATTCAGTGAAGTGAATTATATAAAGAAGTTAAATAAAAGCGTGTGTGTGTGTAAATCATTGTTTTGTTTTACATCAAATTAATTAAAGAATACCTGGTATTAATAAGTTGTGACTTATTGGGATACAAGTGTATCATTAGTTTTGAATGGTTTGTCAGCATCTTGCAAAATTCACGTGCCGTTTTTACTTCACATAGCATAATCTCGAGTAAAGTGGAGATTCATTTTGGGGTAAAAATATCGTATGGAACGAAGTTTCTCAAAAATATTTCAATCGAGAGAAATCGAGGGGAAAGGGAAATTACGAGTCAAAGTTAGCATCAACCAAAAATTATTATTTCCTTTCCCCTTCTCAAGTATGGATGGAATTTCCAGTAGCAAGTTGTTGAAACCTTCATAAATAGATGAAATAGGCATTTCTGTGCGCATCATTTGCTTTTTTACATTTTAAAATAACACTAGAGCAATTCTTTTACCGTCCATGTAGCCATTTGTCATATTCTGGCTTACTGATTGCCAAACTTAAGAACTTATCAGACAAAATTATTTACATGGCGGACCCTTAATCCCATTTTGGGAACCACCGGTTTAGGTGCCTTGGATCCTCCCTTCAAATCTCCTAGAAATAATACATTTAGGGGCTTCCATATTATTCACCAAATCCGAACATATACATTTTCAAATGCACGTGGCAATATTTTCACACTGGTTAAAGAAATTACGTTAAAATCGTTGAGAATCATGTTCCTTGCAATTATCAACTCGAATATTCATTAATCTGTTACTCATGATACCTATTACAAATGCGCACGAAAATGTAGCGAAATGCAGAAATTATTTGAGTTCTAAAATTGTAAGCGCAGTGTGGTGTACGATCACGTCGACTCGTGATTATCAGCACACTTAGTAGGCATCGACAAAAAATATTGAAAAATTGTAGGCTTCGCTTTTCCTTGTATTTTCAAAGTGAAAGCGTGACGTCCTTTTTGCTAAAAGAACCCTTACCCCGATTCGAAATTGGTGTCTTCTCGAGAGATCGTTAGTCACCATAATTGACCACCATAAAATTGATTATTCGTTCATTAATCAAACCATCTTTCATGCAACATATATAATTATAAAATGTACTTCCTATTTATACGAGGATGGCTACATCCAAGCATGGGCCTGGGAAGCCAGCCCTGTGCGAGTCAGCCGTATGAGACATCCAGCCGCGTGCGATCCAGCCCTCTCAGTAGCCAGCCCTGTGCAACCAGCCGCCTGAAACAGCCAGCCGCGTGCGAGTCGGCCTTGTGAGAGACCCAGCCCTGTGCACCAGCCGCGTGCGAGTCACCGGTACTGGGTATGGGAACCAGCCGCATTTGTAATATTTGGTCACCAATACCATACGTGCAGTATGCCTAGGTGGCGTGTTTTTCATCTCTGACTTAAACTTGGCGAAATATGTCAACGATAATTTCTTTCAATCACCATACTTTTCAACTCATAGTTACCATACCAGACAGTTTCGGATGCTTTCTATTTGGTATTGCAGACACTTGCAGTCTAGTTTCAATTGGTTACCGTATATTTTCGATTTTTGATGTTCCCTGCCAATTCAACTCAAGGATTCTGCTTCTGAAAAAGGGTTAATCTGCTAATACATAACAATTTTTCAATATGCTGTTGTTTTCATCAGGATATCTGTAGATTAATTGAAAAATAGCGTGATATGGCGCAGGCCGCCACATGGAATGAATTTCCTGATGAAATTTGGATTAAAATTCTTCATTATGTTAAATTTGCAGATCGTAGCAATCATGTACAATTCGTCAACAAGAGATTTCATTCTCTTTGTCGAGACCAAATGTTGAATAAGCATATCGATTTTTCCTCTGCAATATTCATGTCTGAAAAATCTTGTCTGAAGGTTATTCATGAAACGAATGATTTTGTGAAAGATTTGTGCTTTAGAGACTCTCACTGGTTTTCTAGGACAATGTTTTTAGAGTTCCCGATGTTGCCTTCTCTGGTATCGATTGATATTGTGGGAATCAATATTGGATGTGACTTACTCAAACTTATGACCAAAACTCCTTCTTTAAAACGTCTTGCCTTTTCTACAAATTTTGATGATATGTATGAAATGTACGAAATGGTGGAAAAAACGAATTACCCAAGCATGCATTTAAAGAGTCTTCACATAACTATGATTGGAGGTGATACTCAGGATTGGGATTTTTCTGATTTTATAATGAAATATTTTCTGTCGGATGAATATCCAGAACTATTTTCATTTGGCGGTAGCTGGTGTATGTGCGAAGGAATTCCTTCCCTGTTGCACTCCACACTGGCATTGAATACAGATGATAGTCGTTTGGCGAATCTTCAACACGATTTTTCTGAAGACGAGGAGGAGGATGAGTACGATGGAGAATTTGACATGGCATCTGTATGTGATTTGTATTCGTATGTTAAGTTACATAAACCCACTAGGAAACGTTCTGGAATTTTATCTACACCCCCTCCTGTTTTTGAATTGTCAACTTTGAGGTACTTATCAATACCCGTTTGTGCGAATTATTCCAAGAACTGCCATCTTTCTCTTGTTCCTACATCATTACCTAATTTGGAATACTTGAGTATAAACTTACAGACTTTGTCCCAAAAACGTGATGGCTGCTTCAAAGACATGGTGAATGCTATTCTTTTTGAATGTGAATATCCTAAACTGAAATGCGTGAATGTTAGTGGACCGAGATTGCATGAGTTTACGAATGAAGATATAGATGTTTTACGTCCTGTAATGAAGAATTTTTTGGAAAAGATTTCAGCGCTTGAAAATTTAGATGAAATCAACTTGTTATATCTACCGGTCAATTTACGTATGGGATTGGAATTGAACAGCTTCTCAAAAAATTTAAAAGCTCTGGCAATTTGTTACGAGTCTCTTTTCAAGGAAATTAAATGTACATCAGAACCTGGTTCTTCCAAAAAAACTAAAAAACTTGGGTTTTTAAAAAAAACTGCAAAGCAGCAAACTAATGTAGATGAGCAAGTTTTGCACGATTTGGCTATTCACTGTCCACGTTTGCAAAAATTAGAAATAAATTCATTGTTTGACTGCAAACTGCGAATGCCAGGAGATGTGCTCAGGCCGATTAGTCAATTTAAGGAGCTGCAATCACTCTCGCTAACAGATATTAATGATAGTGACTTGTCGTATTTGTCTCTGATCATGACTGATTGCACACAATTGACTTCCCTTGCCTTGTGTAGTTTGGGCAGCGAGCGTCATTGTGACTTTCAAGATATTCTGGAAAAACAACTTCATTGTCTAACACAGCTACAGAAACTTCGTGTTGAACATAGTAAGTTGAAAATATCGCAAGCACTTATAAATAGTATTTGTTTGTGTTCAACTTTAAGAAAGTTATCACTCGTCACTAATGAGGAAATGACATCCAAACTGGCATTGGAAAGTGTAACATCTTTATTAACAAAATGCAAAAATCTGAACATGATTTCCATTCCTGCACTTGGAACTTCAGAAAGTACACAGAACAAAATTGACAAAATCATTGGGAGACCGGAATTTGCAAGTCGAAAGCCACTGATCAAATGCAACAATGAGTATGAACATGATGGAGAGAACTGGCTTATCGAGGATTTCAGTTTAGAGTCTGATTTGAATGTGGCAACATATACTGCGTACGATTTCCTATATTATTACTGATTGGCAAAGGCTGGATAAGACTGCCAACTACAGACTAGATATTTTTGTTGTACATACAATAATAATTCGCCATGATCCTTATGATGAATGAATTTCACATCACTTTCTTAACTACCTCAATTATTAAAGGAGGTATGTTCTGGTTGACTGGCATATTAATTGTGAAAACGCCAACAAAATGAGATGCCTGAAGTTTGCATAAAACTTTTTTGTTTAGATTTGTTGATAAATGATTTTCCAGCTTTTTTGTTAATCGAGAATGATATAAAACATTGGGGCACTTCCTATTTATCATCTGTATTGACCAATGTGTCTTGAATAATGCTTAGTACTTCATCGTGAAACTACCAAAATTAGTTCCTAATACGGAGCGTTAATTTCATATATTTTTTCAACCTTTTACTAATCTGTATCATGTTTTAGGCTGGTAAGGTCTTGTACATTCCAAGCTGACGTTCGTTTATTTTTCTACCTCAAAAAATTGATTGTTCAAAATCTACTTGAAATAAAGATGTTATTGGTAGAAGAGTGTAACTTTATTTAGCGGTCTTTATCGTCTCCTGTGGATATATAAATCAGTGTTGACTCTTAGTCAAGTTGGTTTTGGTGTTTTATTTGGAATTGAATTGAAAAAAGATTCTACGTATCTTACGGTATACATGCATATTTTATATAACTTTGCATTGTTTTTAGCTTGTATAATTTCTTCACGCCTTTGGTACATAATTACTTGATCGAAAAATCTTAAATTTTTCCTTTTTTTATTTTCAAATCTAAGATTCAAAACTTTTCACCCACATGTTCTTTCATCTTAATTCAGTCTTCTGCTATTCTGAGCACCTTTTTTCTTTTTCCATCATACTTTTTTTCCAAAGTTGAAATATCCATGTGACAACATTGTTTCTTTCACACACTCATTTCATTTCTTTAAATGCTGTTTTCCCCTGGTCTTTTAACGCTCCTGTGATATTATATATTGCCACTGATGACTTTTAGTAGTCCAAGTTCTTCTTTTTGTCAATCATATATTTTTACAAAGGTAAAATAGTCGGCCACATTACAACTGTATTTCTTTCTTTCATACATTGGTTTCATTTTCCTAAATTATGTTTTTCCCACTGATCAAGAAACTTATGTCATTGCCGATTATTATAATAACAGTAATACAATTATATACCATTTTCAGATGACAGATTCACGCGTTTGTTATTTCAATATTTGTTCAAATTTCTATTATTAATATTACTTATTCTTTCCCAATCATGACTGTTTTGCACTTTTCCAAAATGGGGAATCGTTGCTGATTTTTACCGTTTTTAAATTTATGATATTCATTTATGGCAATTTTCTCACCACAGTACATTTGTAAAATCGAAATATTTGAAGTTTTATTTATCAGAAAGCTGGCACTGGAGATGAGTTTTATCCGGTTTTAATGTAGACCCTGTCTGAATACATCGTTTGTTAGGTATTAATCACTGATGGATCGCGCCGACGAGATGCTTTCCTTCTGTGGCTCATGCTTGACAAAATCAAGCATGTGTACTTAAACAAGCGCCGAAGACGGAAATATTTTTCTAGGAATTTGAGTATGGGTCATTTTGGGCCAGGGGATGCGGACGATATGTACCGTCACCAAGACTTGAAGAAGATCACCATTCAGCATGTTGGTGCCGTGTTAGCTCAATCGGTAAAGCGTTGGTAATACGGTTCCAGCTACGTTCAACCAATTTAGCGACCAAAAATCATCGGCAAACTTGTTAGAAACAATTGCATGAGATATTAATTACATACACCCTATACCAGAACTCGCTGTTTTATTTATTTATTTATTTTTTTTTTTTGAGTAAGTTCAGATTTTTTAAGCAACAAAAGTTCAACCGATTTAGCGATTTAGATAGTGTTTTGTGATGACCACCTTGTTATTCGTTTCCTGGAATTTTGAAAGTATAAAATTAACTTCATTGTGATTGATAAAATTTTCTGGGAGTTTGAAATGTCAGTGGTGCAATTTTTTTTAATTTTCGTCTTTTCCAATTAGCCTGGTAGGTACAGACTTTAGAATAGTACTAACGTATTTTGCTATTAAGTGGCCGCCAGCTGATTCGTTTTAGGCACGCTATCGACCTTGCTCAGAGTGAATTTCAATAAAAAATAGCAAATCACAATTTTAGTGACGGTATTCTTGAGTTTTGAGTGACAGTTATTCCGATATCTCACTGTCCATACCAAATACATTTGTTGTATTGATTTATTTTTTGTCCTCTACATAATTGTGATTTCGTCCGACGAATAATGGGCAATCGCACTTTTTCTCTTTACTCCCGTCATCTTTATTTATGATATGCCCATTCGTTTTAGTGCCAGAGTCTTTGAATCCCCATTGTATTTATTTCTAACAAATGTAGCCCAATTATTTTACAACAGTACCAAACCACAATAACAGAAACCCAGTGCTACACCGGTGACAGCTACTGTTCAAATAGGCGGTGATGCTCGAAGCGAATTGAATATTCAGATTTATTTACAAATGAATATACGTTAAAAGTAAAATTTTGACTCTACATATTCAGACTAGTGGATAAAATCCTAATATTATTTCATTAATTAAATACAGAAATATATATAGTAGAAAACCCCATTCTCACGCCCAAATTGCTATTGTTTTTCGTGGGAAAAAAACTTTTCTGAAGCGGAGATAACGAGAAAATATTCCAATGGAAAACACGGAATTCTAACTTTGATCCTTTATATTATCTCCAAGTTCTCAGACTTCCCTGCGAGTGCGCGAAAGATGTAATGACGTTTAAAAGTGAAAAGGGGCTATACTGGAATGATTGTTGCTCAGTCAACCTTATTTTTCATACCAGACAGATGGTAGGCTAATCTGAATACAGGCTAGTCTAAGTTCTACACTGTCAGTAAAAAGTCATGACCGTGCCAATATTTCAATGGAACATTCACAATGTAAATTTTACGCAACAAACGAAATAATTGCAATGTCAACTTTATATTTAACAGGAATGGGATAAAAAGGAGCTATGTTAATCAAAGCGGCAAGCATTTAAGGAATATAATTCTTTTGGTCGAATCAGACTGATGTTAACGAATCGAAGCACTGAATAAATTCTTTATATGTATCAATGGAACCTGATTCGACTTGCACATTCCCAGAAGCTATTTGTGTGTCGATATTTAGATCCTCTGCTCCTATGCCTTTGTATACGTCGGATGTTGTTAAAAGCTTAACCTGTGGGGAAAGAATTTCCGGTGCAGGCTCAAACACATCACATACGCTATTACGAAGGGTGACAACATAATTTTTCTGAATATCTGTAAAAGAGAGGCCAATGGTATAGTTTTGATATTGACATTCAAGGCCATCTACTTTTGAACAAAGCATGTCGAGAACGCGACTGATAGTAGAGTCCTTGATAACGAATGCCATTGCCTCCTTAGTGCGAGCCAGCGAAATATTTTTCTCAATTTCTAGTGCGTATGTGAGATAATAATTTCTCCCAGTTGCAGCAATTTGTTCCACGCCAATTGCTTTAAGGGCGCTAACTTTTATCCTCTTTGCAACATCTGCTTTCTTCTCGTCTAGCAAATCAAGTTCCATGACTGCATCGGCCAGTTCCAACGCCCATTTGTCATCGCTGAGAATATGTTTTCCAGTAATGAGGTAATGCTGATGTGAAATTTGGTGAGATATCTGCGCTTCTTGCAGCAAAATTTCTGCTGCCGGTTCATCACGCGTTTTCGCATACGATACTAAACGTGCCATCCTTGCTGCATGATCTGATGCTGGCATGGGGTGTAAATCAACGGGATTTCCACTGAACCATCCCAAGTAGTTAGTAAAAATTCCTCTGACAGACCATGGTACAGAACCATAATGTTCTTGCAAATTCGGATGCTTTCCAACTCTTTCCGGCAGTCTAATTTGTTCGACAATTTGATCAGGAAAATATCCTTTATTGATGAGTCTTAGTGTTTGATCGTGAACATACTTTATTCCATCTCTATATATCAGCAATGTGTCATAAACTTCATCAACTCCTTCCACAGGTCTTGTGTGAGATCCAATTAAATATTTTCCTCCAAGTTCCCTGGTCTTGTCTAAACTTGTGTACCATATTTTTGCATTGCGAGCAGGACTACCTCTGATGGCATAAAGGTTGGGAAATGTCTTGTAAATGTTATCTCCAGGAAGAACTGCTCCAATTTTAGGGAACCAAACTGTAGTCTGATCTTTGGTTTCTCCGGGAGTATGAATGAGATCAAATTCAAGACCTGGAAATGTATATTAGGGATTCCAAGTTTTCAGCATTTTTACCACTTATTTCAATTTGCTAATGTGAAAATAATGGAGAATGTACACACACGGCATGCTATATCCTTTTAGACAAAACGTCAAAAAATTTATTTTTCATTGTATTTATTTTGCATTGAAGTATTGCGCGTAGCAAATTGATATTTTCGATTAGACGACGCGCTTTCAAAACCTTTTAAAATTCTACTGCCTAAAGACAATGTTTATACAACACCATGGATGCATTATTAAAATACATGCCTGATATCTGGGTTGTCCTCATAATTCAGTTTGAACGGTGTTCGGAGTAGTAATGGCAACCTAGTTATTTCTTAAACTAGGTAAAGTAAAACGAAATTACCACAAAACTAGTTAAAGTATTACTAGGTAACCTAGTTTCCCTTCATAACTAGGTGGGACGTAGATTAAAAACCATGCAGGTAAACTAGGTAATCGTAGGTTTTCTGCATTTAAGGCATTCTCAGTAGATTTGAAGGTTAAAATCTTCACAATTTACCTGGATTTTTATATTAACTATCTAGTTATTCAACCAGGTACGTAGTTGTAAAATAGATAAATTAACCTATTTCGCCTAGTAAATCTACTAGGTAAAATGTCAACCTGAAAACTCGGTAAAAGTTAAACTAGGTAAGTTATATATTCTTGAAACTAAGTAAAAGTGCTTTGAAAATAACCTTGGTATAGTAGGTACTTTTACCTAGAATTGCCAACACTAATTCGGAGCTCTATGTACAGATAGAATGATATTTTAATGTTTCAGCTAAACGAAACTATAGAATATATCTTACATATTTTGCAGTGAAATCATTATTTATGTCAAATTTTACGACGTAAAATTTGACATATATCATGATTTTGATGCAGAACGGGTCGATTTGGAAGTGTAATGTCAAAACGGAATTATTTTTTATCATAATTCTGTAGCTCCCGACTATCGGATAAGGGTAATCCTATTATGACTATGCGCCCTTAATCACCCCATACAACTGTTAAATATTTACCTGCAACTTTGTACGAAGCACGGTTTGTGTATGTTTTTGTTGGTGCGGTGATATATAAGTTTGTATCCACATCAACTAATAACAAAGGTCCTAATCCTGAACCTCTTCTTGCACCTTCAATTTTTGGAACAATAACTCCCAGTTGTCGAAGTCCTCGTTTTATTCCGATATCATATGTGTCCGCTAAAATTTTTTGAAATCATGTTTGTTAAACGGTTAAACAGTTACCATTTACGTCGGCTCAATGCGATTTTTCACAAGGTTTTTATTCTTATAGAAGTTTGCTCTGAGCAAGGCCAAAAGCGACGCCTAACAAGTCAACTCTAACGGCCACTTACTGCCCTTTAGGCGGAAAACATCTCGTACATGTTTTCTGCCTCCTCACCTTTTTTATCAAATTTTCCTGTTATTGCGAGTAATCAATAAAATTGTTCAATTTGGTGATTCGAATCGATCCGAAGCACAAATTATTTGAATCAATCGTGAATCATTCATAAGAACACAAGCTTGAAATAAAATAGAGGTCTCATTTTTAATGACAAAAAGCAATCGATTTTGGTGTAAATTCCAGAGAAACCGATTGTATTTTGCTGTTCAAATACTAATAATATAAGTTTTGTTCTCGAACATTTAGTGCGAATTGAAGATACATTGCATTAAAGTTTGTTTTTGTAACTATAAATTTCTTGATTTTCATGAACGAGACAAGTTGTAATTGTTACATTTGTTATTTATATGGAATTAGGTATTCGATCCGACTCAAAAAAATTATATGAATCAGATAAAAATTATAAATGAAACGGTTTTGCCCGGTCACTATCGAAAGAAATGGATGTCCGCTACGGTAGATGAGCGCCAGAGATCCATATATGCGGGATTATAATTACTAGAACTAGATGGGGACCGGTGTATGCAGCTTCTTCCGTCAACAGTTCTCATTTATTGGAATGTGACTGGTGAATAAATTCTAACCACCAATATAGAGCAGATAATTGGACGAAAGCAAAGGGCACACTTCGTGTAAAGCAGTGCAAAATCGAATCCTTGTGTATTCGAATATGATTCAAATATTATTTCGAATAAGATCGAGTTAGCGATTTTTCTATAAATACCATTAAAATCAAAAGTTTCCTCATTATCAAAATCAAGAAATCTGAAGTTACTAAATCAATGAAGTTAATACAAACTAATTGTTGATAATGTGCACTTGATGTCGCATACGGTTATTTTTTCTTATATACGTTTTGATTAATGTGTAGTAAATTTATCTTTCATTGTCATTAATTATATATGTCCAAAATTTCAAACCGCTCTGTTGATGATATTTATGCGGGCAAGTATGGGCTGATGATGGACCGTTCACAGTTTCATTGCAAAATAAATTTCGTGACTAGATAACATTGTGAACCAGTTATCATTGTGAAAGTTCATTTCTTTTTTATTTTAATATCTTCAAATAAAATTACTCTAAGAGAACGCCGATTTCATTACATTTTTGGTATAATGATATTGATAAATAATAAGTAGAAGTGGAAGCAAAGGTTAAGATAAAATAAATTACTGTTTGGACCGTTGACATCGAAACTACATGAATACTGGAAACTCGATCAATGTTATTTCTGACATTTAAAAAAATGCTTTAGCCAAGTCATCACTTCAGAAAAATTATGGAAAACCACCTTTTTCAAGTATGGGTCACTGATGAATCGCGCCTGTAGGCGAGGGCCATCTGTGGCACGGGCTTGAGAAAATAAAACTTTAGAATTGGCGTATTTCACAATTGAAAATTTCCAACCTGCCTTCCGGGAAAAATATTGATTACTTAATAAAAATATTAATTACGAAATTGTTTATTGTTGATAATAGTCAAATAATAGATCGCGCCGCCGATCTCCACGCGCCACAGAAATTGTTTTCACTTGGTTATGTTCAGATGCTTTGTATGAATTCTGGCATGCAAAAAATTGATATTTTTAATGTGCACTTACAAAATTCAAACATGAGTTCTTTTGTCATCTCGTGAGCATAAATATCAATAGTTGTGTTAGGACGAACTTTCTTCTCTTGCTCTAGAATGTAACTTGTACCCATATGATGATCTAGTTTTTTAAAACAAAACAAAAATAAATGAATAAAAAATAAATTTTAATTGTTTTGGAGCCTTCTGAGTAAGGTCTATGGTAAATTATGATCTTATATATTGGATCGTTTACTTTAGACAAACGTTGTCTCTTAATTTTTGGAACCAGAAATATATTATGCAATGTTGAAAATCGCACTGTGAAAATTGAATTCTTTACTGAATTTCTTATAAGCAAACAATAAAAAGTGCCCATATAAGAATTCTGCATTTATTGTTCGACGATCATCGATGAGAATGAATCAATTCTACGTATTGAACATATCATCTCCTATTTTAATATGAAAAACTACTGACTGAATATCACTATAATCAGTAGCAAGGTGCGCCGGAAAGAAATTCTGAAACGTGTTTGAGATGTATCATCTTAATCACGCATAGTTGAACACTGAACACTGGAATCTCCCTTTCGGTGATTTAAATTGTTCTGAAGCTGATAAATGGATTATGAGAGAAATATAGGCAGCCTGCATTCATGCAATTTGTTTTATGCTTTTGAAACGGAAGCACATATCTCGAATAAAATATTCCAATTGATTTATCTATATTTCACTTATCGCAATAACCCAACCTACCAACCGACTATATATTAGTTAGATTTCCGATTTCGTCTTCGTCAAAAAGCTGGATGCACATTACCTGTATGGAAGTGTGTGAATATAATAGCTTTTACTGGTTTGTCAGTAATTTTGCGAAATTCCTTCCAAATTTTTTCCATGCTGATGATGGCTTCTGTTGTATCAACAATTATAATTCCATCATCTCCTGCAAAATAAATTATCCAGATTACATAGTTTCGCTGTATAATACCTGTACATATATTATTCATGTTAGCATTTCAGATTTATAGAAGCATTTCACTTTTTAATGATACGATGATTGTCAATTCCCTGTGTTTCTATCGTATTTGTGAGATACGGTACCCTACCAAGCCACCTTCGTCGACCAATGAATCAAGGAATGTCCGTTTGAGGCTTTAGAATGTGAAAAAAACGAAATTTTAGGCTTTTTTTCTGCTGCTTTACTACAAATTTCCAAATGAAGTTGGGAATTATATTCACCCTCTTTTTTAATTCAAGTGTGAATGAATATCCTCTTTAAAGTCAAAGCCCGCATTTTCGAAGATCAAAAAACTGGATTTGTCAAGCACGAATCACAGATGAACCGCGCCTCGTTGGCACAATCCATCAGTGTTTCATACTTAACAAAATATTTTTGCAACAATATTTCCGACTGGGTCTCAAAGTCTCCACAATACCTTCAATCATGATACTGTTTCCTAGAGCATATCCGATTGCAACGTAAATGTTTTCGTCAACTTTGATGATTTCTGGAGTCAAAAATTCGGATTCTGTGAAAGCAACCAATTTTCTCGATGATTCTGTTTCATCAGTCATTTTTGCCAATGGTTCAGTAATGTATTGGAAACTTTCCTTTCCGCTAGAACCTTTGCCAGATTTCGAAACTGCTATGTACGTCACTGCAGTCACAAGTGCCGTGATTATGGCCCCGACTGCAACGCTCTCCTTGGCTACCATGTTGTGAGATATCTGCGTCTATTACGCAGAACGAAATATATACTTTAGATATATTTTAGAATAAGAGTAAGCTTACTTTAGTTTTATGATAAAAGAAATCAGAATTTTGTTTTATCAAGAGCGAAATACAGATGGACCGCGCCGAAGGGGCACGATCCATCAGTGATACATACTTAACAAAACATGTTTGACCAAAATATTTCTTCTGACTGAGCGGGGACGTAGGCTTTGTATTGAATAGTAATATCCATTAATTGGCTATTTCATCCTTTTTAGAATTTAGAACGTTTTTAGAATATTTATTTATTATTTTAAAAAAAAAAATTAACAAATACCAGGGGTATTTTGAACAGCGACCCGAATCTTCACGCACCCCCACCGCGAAGGATGCACAATATGTTACCAGTCACAATCGGCCACAACATACAAGCAAGCAAATGCACAAACAAAACATTCATACACAGACAGCCAACTGATTGCGACTAAACGTACCTCACAATAAAACATAAAATTCCTGAAGCCTCATATCTCATTCCCTTAATCTCTGATCTTTTTTTTCTAATAGACACTCCCTTGATCACCCTATCTTTCTTTCATTTTTTCGTGGATATATATTTTTCTTCTTTTCGTGGTACCGCTATTACGTCACGAAGCTCTGAATATATTATCTAGAGAAAGCTTGTGTAATAACATTTTCGATAATAAATGAAGTTGAATATGATTATCAACGCTCTACTTCTATCTTCTACTTGGAACCAAACTCACATACAGATCCATTTTCACATGGACAGTGGAACATAGGATGGGCAGTTCGTCACACGGCACCACGAGGCATATCTTGAATATATTAAACGTCGTACGATAATTTTTTCAATTCAATGAAAAATTACCCTTTTTTACTATAATATTTCCAAAACAAATTTCGGGAATGTATGAATCGTTACAGTCGTGTGTAATAGTTTTTCACATTTTCATCATATGCTTGTTATTTCATAGAATTATCATTATTATAATGAATAATATTATCATTAAGAATAAAACTACTGGCGTCCAGTTTTTTGATCGCACTGATTTGTTTCTTTTGCACTTACAGCACACGACCAAAGCTAATTCACTGAAGTTAATTTGATGGAAACGCTACAACGTAAACTTTAGCATCAGATTGTTAAGATCTGCCCTCCTTTGCCCCATCGCGACTTATACGATTTCCTGTCTAAAAATAAACAAGTGTTTGATTTAAAGGTATTTTTACTATATTTTGTTGATTGAAATTGTTATAGTTGGCATTTCGAGTTTTGCCTAAAATGCTCAACGCCATTGATTAAGATTAATTCTACACCAAAAACGCACACTAATGAATTGCTGTCATCAAGGGAAAACATTAAAATTTGGCATGAGATTGTTAAGATGTGTTTTCTTTTTATTTGGCATTATTGCGAGTGCCAAAATATGCGAAATCATACGTAATTTTGGTTAAATTCACCAAAAAGGGTAGATGAATGATTTTCCGCGATGAAACGATTTTTTTCTGCATTGGTTTTAAAGGTAGTGACCTGTGACATCAGTACGGCGCGAAGTTACTGATCATTTGCAGCAATTCAATCTTTCCAAAGTTCAAAACTACCTTGCTGATTAGATTTGTGACAAGTATGGGGTGTTGATGGACCACACTTTGGCAACGCATTTTTGTTGCAGTCTGCTTTTGTCACCTGGATACTTCTATTTTTGCTAAAATACAGTCTTAATGCGTTTGCATTCTCAATATAACATCAATGAGTTTTACCTCTATAACCTAATCAGAAACGATATTTTGTTAAGCATGAACCACAAATGGACCGCGCTTCGGAAGCGCGATCCATCAGTGCGTTCATCCTTAACAAAACATGTTCGATCAGAATATTTCTGACTGGGAAGGTACTTGAACAGTCCAATTTTTCAAATGCAGTACAAGTCGACACACTGCCATTTAAGCATTGGCAACCATTACTAGGGTATATAGAGCTATTTCACAAATTCTTATAATGAATAAATAAATAATTCGTGCGAACACTTTCTCAGCCTTAAGAAATCGATTATATACAATTAAATAATTTGGTGTTTCATCATTCTTTTTATGTATATTCGTGTATTAAATTACAAATTGATTTTTGAGCCTTTATTTGCAGCGGGAATTGCAACGCCATAAATGCGCGGGTAACATTTTTAAACCATGTACAATTTGCACGATTAAATGGAAACTCTTCTTATTACAATGTCTAGACATGATTTATACAATGTTTAGCCAAGTTATAATAAAATCATGAGGTGAAAACATTTTTCCCACTAATTTCTTATTATGCAATTATTTAAATGTTTTGCAAACACTTGCGTGATTATAAGAGAAGTAAAATAAAAATAAAATAAAACCAACTATTCTTTTTATATGGAAAGCAAAAGTTGCACATTACAGTTAATGATTCAGAAATATCCATGTTAAATTAATTGCTAATGCGAAAAATACTGAGAATATACACTGTTACAAAAGTGCATTAAATTTACTGGTCATTTGCAGTAATTACATATGTCTAAAATCAAAAACCCGCCACGTTGATGAGAGTTATGCAAAGTATGGACTGTTGACGGAGCGCACCTCGGCGTTGCGCTCCATCAACGAACCATGATTTCCAAAAAAAAACGTTTTTATTAGTTTTATTTCAATATCGCCAAGCAAAATTACTGTCAAAAAACTTTTCTTTTTATCGCAGTGTACTTCGACCCTTTCATTGATTCCATCAATATTGCGCTATAAGTTAGTTGAACGAAAAGAAAATCATATGAATGTATAACGTGATATGATAACTTGCTGTATGTTTCTCAGAAATTCGCCAATATATGCGGATATCAACATCTGTCCTTACCAGGAGCGCCGAGCAAGCAATTATCATGTAAATCGGTAACTTATTTTCGGAATTCTCTTTAAGCAAGGCATTAAGCAGTACCTAAAAGAATCCAACCTACTATTACATAATGGCTAAGCGCTACTACAAAATGTAGTAACGGCAACTGCACTCTAAGCGGAAAACATTCCAAATGGAACTGAGGCGCCATGATAAAATATCGTATGTTTGGTTTCAAGATGATGGCCCAAAATATTATATCCTGAACTTTGACACACTCCTTCGAATAAATCACAGCAAACGGCCTAATCTCGTACATGGTTAAATCGTTTGCTGTCGCACTTTTTATAAATCAAATTGGATATTGATATTGATCATTTTTCACGATTATAATAATAATACGCAAAACTTTAAATAAGTCAAATAATAGAAGGTCAAATAAAAATCAATAAAAACAGCTTAAAAAATAACAATTTGAAGGTTTAATGTGGTGACATTTGGAGCAAGGTGTTTGACACGCTCATTGAATTGTCAATGCACTGCTTCAACCACATAGCTTCTCATGCATCATTCGATATTAACTGCAATATTTTTTGTTCTTTCGTCTAACTCACATGTCGTTTCAAATGCTATGAGGCTCGAAAAGGTATTGGCCTATTAGTGAACAGTACTTCTGTCGCTCGCGACTTTCGGCTGCTTTAGATGCAGAATCATCAGCAATGGTCGACTCGATAACATTGCTTAACGCAAATGTGTCCACACAAGTAACTTCATTTGTTAGACACTTGCCTTCACTGTATGGAAACAACGTCCATACGGTCGACGACCATCACCTCTATCCAATCCGGTTTGCACGAGAACAGATGCATATCCCGACTTCTGCAAAGAACGTTCAATGATGTCGTTTAGAGCTGCGTGGCAGTTGTGCCAACATTTGCTCAGTCGACATGATAGTCCTTGGAGGCGTAATGCGACAGCAACATGCAGATGCTTCACAAATCACAGCGCCTACACGCAATGCAATTCCTATTCTGAGTTCCCGGTGTGATCATCAGACCTAAAGATGGAATTGAAATGACGCCCAACCATGCATCGCTTTTGGGTCGCATTGCTGCCAAAAGTTTTGCTCTATCTGGTTGGTTTGATTAACTTAAATGTTTTGAAATTTGTAATCACACAAGCTTTTGTTCCATTGATGTTATCTTTCTTCGGCGGATTCCAACGGACATTAGTCTACTTTGTTGTGGCAAGCTGTCTCCGTGCGTACTAAGTCGTCATCAGATGATCATCACATTTCATCAGTAGGATGTTTTGGAGCATAGAGGAAGAAAGATAGTATGATAAAGCAATATCTTCAGAGCGAAATGTACTGAGTCCTCCCATTCTTATTGAAAGCGCTGCCTGATTTCATTCATTATCTTCTAATTTAACATTGACAAGTTTTGAGGTAGCACAATGCAAATTTGTCGATTTCTGGAAGTTTCTGTGATATTAGAAAAGCGGGCGAACTTCGCATTAAATAAATAAATTTAGGCATTGCGAAGCAATTCTTAAGCAGAATGAACGCTGGAAATAATTGTTTTCAAGTCTTTGATTTTTTCAGATAAAGCTTCTGGAATTAAAGTTTGTAATACTGGTGAATCTAGAATAGTGAGATCCTGTGAATCTCATAGCCTTGCCCCGGGTAATATTTGCTCAATATCCTGCATTATATTTTGTTCATTTTGGTGCTTGCTTAGCGGTACGACTTCACATTTGGATGAATTGACGTTCAGACCGAGCAAGGCCAAAGCTTGTATAGTTTAAGCCAAATTTCGATGACGCGAGTTTTTTTTTCGTAGTAAAATATAGTTGATGGGGTTGAGTACGATTCCCATGTCATTCTGTACAGACAAGGAGCAAACTGTCAGACTGATTTGAGAAAAACAATTCAATGCATTTTTTTGGGGTCTATCCTGACCGGTTGCTAATGTTGGTCATGTTGTCTTCTAAATATTTTCTGTTTTTACTATAAAGCATGTGTTTTGAGAGCCGAATACACTCTTCTGCATTCTGTTCCAATTCGATGTCCAAAATGTTTCTTTTGTATTTAATAGACACACGTAATGCCACGACGTACAGACTTGACGGAAGGTCAAAGAGTTATTAAATTTTTGAATGTTTACGACTTTTATATTTGTTTTGGTATCTACGTTAATAAAAGTCGAGGATGGAAGAAAGATATTGTCCTATGCATATATTCCAAATCAGGGAAACATTGTCAAAACAGCGTTTGTTATGAGTCCGTCATGGATCGCGACACCGAAGACAAATTTGGTTTTTTAAACGGGTTAAGAATGTTCGGTATATTCTCGAGCACGAGTATGTAAAATACAGGAATCCGAATCCTCAGATCGACGTTTATTCTGCTTCGCGTAAGTATTACTTTTACTTTACGTAAATATTTTGAGAAACGTAAAGGAGACGTGATTCAGTGTGTCAATCGTCTAGTTTAATCTGCGTAGGTCGAAAGATCCAATATTCGCTTTGAACAAGGGCGAAAGCAATGCCTAAAAGTAGCTTACTAACGACCAGTCAAATGTCAGAGCCACTACAAGAAAAGGTACCTCTTCAAAGCAACTGCACTCTCAGCGTAAACATCGTTTAAAGGAACCACCAAAGTGTAAAGTGCAGTATAGGCCCTGGGTGATGATAGAATCCTCTACCACTTCACACACTTTACAATTTATATTTTCCACACGTGAGGCAAGCGGCGTATTCAAAACCGTCGAAATGTAAATTTTATTTTGTCAAGCATGATCCACAGATAGACCGCGCTTCCGGAGCGCGGTCCATCTGTGACTCATGCTCGGCAAAACATGTTTAGGTACAATATTTTTGACAAGATAGATTTTCGAATGCTCATTAATATTCTCATACCTTGATGATGATGATGATGATTATTAAAATCTAACGTGATCAAGATAATTATAATTGATAAATGATATTTTGCCCTTATCATTAAGATTTTTGTTTAATTCTTTTTGTTCTAAGACACTTTTTCACGTCATGGTACTTTTCGAGCTATTTTTAAATATTTCAAAACGTAAGTTTATGATTTTTGCATATTACTTCAAATGGTGTTAGGAGTGGTATCGGTTTTCGATAGCATGAATATATACTTTCTTATTTCTTCAACAAGACAACAAGTATTCAATTTAGTATTTTAGTCCAATTTATCTCAAGACGTTTTTTTGTCAACAAAACGAAAATATGTTATTCGTGGCATGATTACACAAATTTTCAGTTTCAATTGACCATGTCATTCCAAAATTCATGCAGGGATGGGAAAATAAAATCATTAATACGGATATTTGAAGCACAAATTATTCAAATCGGTCGTGAATCCAACGCAGGTGCTCAAACTGGTAGAATGAAGTTGAGTGATCATATTTTGACAACATAAAATTCACTCGAACTATTTTCGATTTAGTCAATTTTTTGAATATTCGATATAAATTGTGATTTAAAAGTACAATTTTATTAATTGAAATTCATTTGAGCGAGGCCGTGAAAAGGAGCTAATTATTGGCCAATCAATAACAAAGGGCTTGTGCCACGAGATGTGGCAACGTAGGGCTGGGAAAAAACGAATCATATGGAATTCGAATCTGATTCGTATATTTTTTTCGAATCGGAACGAATCACTAAATCTATGTATACAACAAATATCCCATTTTATCATTGTAGTTTGTCTTCATCATGGAAATGAAGAAAATAATAGTTTATAGTGTATTTTCAATTATCACTGAAGGCAACGATGTTCCTATTTTAACAGCGAAATATATTCGATTTTGGTCAAATTTAACCAAAATCGAATGCATTTCGTCATTAAAAATAAAAATCCTAGCTTATTTAACAAGTTTTTGTTGGTATGAATGATTTACCATTAATTCGAATAAATCGTGCTTCGAATCGATTCGAAGCACTGAATCGAATTGCCCAGCCCTGAATACGAGCTACTACTTTCTAAGCGGAAAACATTCCAAATGGAACTGGTATTTGTCCCGGACGATTATATATTCATTTCCACTTCATTCATATAATTATCAGTGAATTTGTAACTTGATATGAAACTGGATTTTTTGATGTGGGAGTAGTGACAATATGGCATCCCATTTTTATGAGATTCGTGATTTGATCCGATTCGACGAAATCCGATTCAGATTATAATTTCAAGTGATTCGGTTGTATGAGAGTATATCGTTATACACTGATATCTAGATAAGATTAATGTCGCAGTTCACATTTGCTCCATTTATTCTATTATTCTCATAATAAACATGGCAGATTTTTGCAACGTTTTTAAGCAAAAATCAAATAATGATAAGACCTATTTCTTTATTTCGATATTAAACGCGAGCAAATTTGTCAGTTCAATTCAAGTTGTAACTTAATGTTTGGTTTGGTTGAACATCGTTGACTATAGTATTTTATACAACCTAACCTGTATTTCGTCAACATCTATTTTACTTTTTGCTTTCTGGCATAGCTTTAAGCTAAATATTAGACTGTTTAGACTCACTTTAGAGATAGTTTTGACAATCGTAGAATTAAGTATTTGATCGAAAACGTGCGTTGTGAAAAATTTTTTTTATAAAACTTTTTCGTGTACTGTTCTAATTCATATTCCAAATGTTTCTTTTGTTGCTTGTTCACACACACAACAATAGAACAGCACACACACTTATACCCTGTCAGAAATATTTAGATTCAACGTGATTTGTTTTGTGCGAGTCACTGATGGATCGTACCGCTAAAGCACGATCCGTCCAATTGTGACTCATGCTAATTAAATTTGTGATCGGGAATAAAAAACAAAGTAATGAACTCGCAAATTATTCAATTTTAAAAGTTGGCCACTTTTAAACCAAGTCTAATAAAGTCAAGAAAAAGAATTGTTGCCTTACGCATCTATTCTCAATCTGGAAGATTTCATAAAAAGCGTCTTTTTAAGTAGAAGTCAATGGTTTGAGCCGCCGTGGACAGATTATAAATAATAGCGGTAAGAATTTTGATGTCATAATGGGAATCTTAGGCAAAAAAAACACTTTTGCTAAATATTAGCAGTGAAATTCAACTTTATGAAATACATATTGTGCGCCGAAGGCACGCGAGAAATTTTAGGTTTCTTTTATCTTTGTCTCAATGTACTTAAAAGGCCTTTTATGCTTTTCTGATAGGCGAGAGAAGGGTTCGTTACATATCAGGCAGACACTTATTAAGTTTTCCTTCTCGTCAGACAAAATTCCAAAATCGTGGCGAAGCCGTGTTGCAAAATTTCTATTTTTCAAAGAAGTTGGAGTTCTAGACAGAGGGGGAATTTTTTGTGGCTGAACTTGCCGTCTTATTCGTTCGCAACACTAATGAACCAAGAATTGTCCACAGTAGACCTGTAAAACTTCTTATAACTATCGGATATATTTTGTCGAAAAACGTTATTTCTGTCAAAGACTAAATTAACATGTTATAACTACATATTTACATGCATCAAGTCAACCAATACCGAGTACTAGTAAGAAAAACCTCTCAATTATTGCTTTGTCTTGCATGAGTCAATGATGGATTGACATGCTTGCCCATGCTTGACAAAATACAATTTCTGATAGGGAACACTATTCAAGTGTTTACAAGTTGCTTCATTTGTATTTATTGTTGATACATCAGAGTAGTAAAAACAACGGTGTGATGTTCAAAGAATTTTCACCTCGTTTCGCTAGAACTAAAAACGACAGATATACTTCGACCAGACGTGATCCATCTGTGGCTCATGCTTAACAAATTGAAATTTGTGATTGGCTCTTCTCTCTTTAGGCTACGTGCTTTTCTGCGTTTCTAATTCAACAATAACAAATAGTAGCGTAACATTTTAATGCGATTAACCGGATTAGACAAGGAGATTGAACGCTTTCCGGTATACGCATTAACGATTTCTGGCAACACCAATACTGTTAATGTTGGAAGATCTGAAATAACAAATTCTTTATTATTTCAAGTTGGGTCTCATGTGATTGACGTCCTGGGGCCCTTCCAGGACTAATTAAGTGCGGATACGAGGAATGGGGTTGTAGGCTATTCACAAAAACAATTATATATTGCAAAGTCACGGAAAAATTTCAAAGTTTGATTTGGTGACTTTCTAATGCCCAAAAAAATGCCAAATAAACCATAAAATATTGTTTCTTAATTTAATTTGGAGGATGTTTCTAGTAATTTCGGCTCGTTCAGTTATGTTTATCTATTGGCGTACTCTACAGCTCTATGCGATAAAAAAGAATTTATACTTTAGCCAACTATTGAATTAGTATCCGCTGGGTCGTGATAGAGAGTCAATAATCTGGCATTTTTGTATTTTGTACTCTCCATCTTGAGACGCGACGCCGGGAGGTATTTATCCAAGGAGCGAATTCTCGTCTTTAATATTTAGCGTTTTATTTGTGCTAATTATAGAGAAAAGTACGAAGTTTTCCTAATGAGGATGTGATTGAATTGTGCCCGGAGAGGATTATGTGTCAATTTTTCGAATATGCTCAAATCATTTCATGTGCTTGGAATGCGACGGTTTGATTATTTTATGAACCGCCTACATTGTCTTGTTTTCTTTTTTTTACCTCAATTAGCGTTCGCATTGCTGAATTTCCAGATTTTTGTGCAGCATTATTACAAGGAAAACCTGGATTTTAAAATATAGTAGAATCCCAAGTACTTGTATACAGTATATATGCCTGGAGTCGCCAAAAACAAAAAAAATATGCATTTCATTTCTAACGTTTGCAATGAAAATAAAATTATGGAAATGGTATTTAAGATGTGCACGTAATCTTGTTTTTAAGACCTTGAGTGAATCAAAGATATACCTCGCCCAAATGCATAAATCTACAAAAAAGACTGTGGCCCGGTCGGATAAATCGCAATCGTAATGCAATGACTGATGCTTTGACGATTTAGAGTGTACCCACACCAGGATCGGTATGTATTTTACCTAGGTACTTCGTAGGCTGCTATAAATATTTCGCAGTGAATAAAATCGCGGTGGAATGCAAATAGCGGCCGCTCGGTGATGATCGTGAAACAATTTCTGAATATTTTAGCCCAGTCCTCCGAGTTCTCTTTTTCGACACTCGGAGGCGATAAAGGGCAATACGAGAATTGTAATATTTGTAATTAACACAGACAACCATTTTATTTTCAAGTTGCTATTGTTTTTTGCTTTTCTTTTAAACAAACATGACTAGATAATCGGATTAAATATATTTTAATAGTCGAATCGTTCCAGTGCCGTTGCAAATCAACTGTTTCCAATGAAAGCACTTTTTGACCCCGCTATTGTTCACCAGGTAATCTATCATTTAAAAAATAAATAGAAAAAGAATATTGTTTGTG
Organism: Styela plicata; assembly: GCA_963675895.2. Classification (NCBI taxonomy): domain Eukaryota; kingdom Metazoa; phylum Chordata; class Ascidiacea; order Stolidobranchia; family Styelidae; genus Styela; species Styela plicata. The sequence goes on along the minus strand of OZ023139.1, from coordinate 12,582,037 downwards.
ATAATTGTCCGGTAATGGTCCGTCGTTTATTCCATGGTTTTTAAATGGATTACTTCTAGTGGGATAATCACTGTTCGTAATTACCTGAATTTACCTTTTGCAGGTAACGGTGTGAAAAAAGTTGGTTACGTGTTGCGTCTGATATACGTAAAGCCGGAAACGACTATATATGCAGTTTGGTTTATCGCACATCGACAAACTCAAAATGCGGTTTTAATGGCCGGTCTCAAAACACATGATTATAACATTGAAACAATCAAACTTGTCAAAATTATAAAATTGTAATGAGGGAATAAAACTTAACAAAAAACTGTCACATTTCAACATTTTTTTTCTTTTTCAAAATTGTATGTTAGGCTTATTTTTATACAAAAACAATTATTTTTTGGAAAATAAATAGATAAATAACTTTCGACTTGGTAATTTATTCATTGGATGTGGCTGTATCTGTCTCAAACAATTTTAGGAATAATTAGAGGAAATTTTAAGCCAACCCGATCAGAAATTTTGTTTCGTCATACTTGGTGTGACTATTGTCAGAAATTCAGAAATTTTGGGGACAAACATGTTTTGCCAAGTGTGAAGCACTGATGAAAGGTGTTTGACTGAAAGTTCCCGGTTTTTGATAAATTTCAATTTCTGATTGCCAGTTTTCTGCGAAGTTCCTCCGAAATTTGACTGAGAAATAAACCTAAAAAGGCCCTAACCGGAAAATTTTTGTCAAAGCATATTCTGTCACGTATGGGTCACTGTTGGATCGCTAGGAGGAGACCCGGTCCATCTGCTAACCAGGTTTGACAAAATAAAATTTTGAATGGGTGGACTTTATTATACTGGACGAACAATATTACACTATTGTACCACCAGGATATAATCAGCGCGCAAATACTGAAAAAGTAGAACGAAAATATTAATCGGCTTTTTGGAACATCTAACCTATATGTATCTTGACATCCTTTTTCGCTTAGAAACTTTGATTCATATAATATTTCACATTAAAATTAGAAATGTATAGGAAAATCATGATTTTCAGGTCATTCATGGACAACAAATGGTCAACGATTGGTGTAAGCGCTCTTTTCCTGGCTCATACTTGGTTGAATTTAGAATATTATAGGTAATTCGCTGATTTGCAGCCCGTGTTATTTCACGTGATACTCTATATTACCATAGTATTGTGAAATATGGATTGATATCTTTGCTTATGCCTCCTGTGTGTTTAATGTTTACTTTTCGAATAAATTATACCAAGATGGTGATAAATTTAATTTCCCTAGATAAAACTTGCGCAAATCAAAACTTATCTGTTTGGGAAGCGCTTTAAAAGTCGGATGGATAATTGCCGAATCCGATAAATTAGATACAAGTTTTTAAAATACTGTTTGAACGTTGCTCGTCCGCGCTCTATATTTTATATTCTTATCCAGCGCACGGAAAACAAAAGAGAAATCCCAATGAAAGAGAGAAACCGCTGCGAGCAGGCGCGAGTGAGATAAAATTCGACCGGCGACCTTTTTTCTCGTCTGTTATATTCCCAGCGCGAAGCCTTGATCGTCAGTTGAGCGATGTGGCCGATCTGCGTGCGCGCGGTGGGTGCAAGGCTTAAGTTAGAAAATTTTGCAAAGTGTTATTTATATAAACCATATGATTTTGAATTGAGTTTGAGGCTGCATATCGTGGGAATAAGTTAGTATGCGGATGAAATCTTATATCGTGCATGGATTTTACTTTATTGTGTGTTTTCTTACAGAAAAAAGATTAAATAGCTATAAGCAAGCAACTTGACTTGCCGAGCTCGTTCTTAAAAACTGCGAGTTTTATACATGTTTAAGACAATCGAAAGAATATCCAACGCAACTGTTAGTCGACCTACATCGTTGGATACAACATCATATACCGGCACAGACATTAACCGCAACAGCTGCAAACAAGCATCACGACAAAACTCCGAAATGGCGCCAGAAGCTCACACACGTTTCGGCAGTCAATATAAGGAATTGCCGGCCTCCACACCCGATGTTATCCCGAACTCTGAAAAAAGTGACTTTAACCGGGAAACTAGATTAAAATGTGTATTATTGGGAGACGGCGCTGTTGGTAAAACCAGCCTTGTCGTCAGTTATACGACAAATGGATATCCTACCGAATATATTCCGACAGCTTTTGATAATTATTCAGGTGAGAATTTTTTCAATTTCTTGATTTTCGAAAAACTCTATAAGTAAATTAAAATTAAAAACTTAATTTTTATAATATGAATATAATTGATTGTTCATAGTCAAACAGATAACAAAAATACGAAAACATATTTCTGTAAATTAATTTTTACATTTTTTGCAGTTCGAATTCAAGTTAACGGAAATCCAGTTCGACTTCAACTGTGCGACACCGCCGGCCAAGTAAGTAATCTTAATAATTTAACGCATTTTTTATTAAAATCAAGTGTGTTTCATTAAATGCGTTGACGTTGCGCTTTGATCGGCTATTAAATTCCTGATATTTCAGACTCGGGATCGGTCTCTCAAATATTGTTTCGCATCCTACCTTTCTGCCTTTATTATCTGCGATATTTACGGCTTGGAACACGAAAGTTTAACTCCGCTTTACTATCGCCTTCAGCAAATGTCAAATTTGGTATTCATTAACTCAACTTAGATAGAAAGGTTTCAACAGTGTTGCGCGCCGCCTCTTATTTGATGCAACAAACCGAAAGCGGATTTTGGAATCGTTCGACCGAAATCGAATTCTGGCATATTTCGTTTCGCTAAATTAGTTAACTAAGCATAGTATCCTAGGCAATCCATGAACAATAAATCCATTAAATATGCATTTTGAATAATAAAAATTTTGAAAATTGTATAGGCGAGTTGTTCCGCCAACTTTGAAGCGTTACCGTTAAACGAATCGAGTTCCATAACGGGGATAATTGTTTTACGACTCTTGTTCCCAAGAGAGCTTTTCGGTACTGCTTGACGATTTTACCGCTTCGTTGTCGATTGATGGTTAATGGACTCGCAATTTGCACCGGTATAATTTTTGAATTGAGAAATCAGGAATCGTTTTCGAGTATAACCCACAAAAGATCCTGGTCTTTATGACGCGATATATTAATAGTTAACGCTCAGCAAAACGTCTATGAAATTTTATAACTTTGTAATGCACTTGGTTGATGTATGTATTTGTGTCGTCTCCGAGCAAGAAAAAATATATTACTAGGATATGTTGTTTCAAAGTTCTTCAATAATTCAACAGTCTACTTTCGCGATGGTTTTGTGGATGTCTGTTACATACATTACGTAATTCTGTGCCAAGTTTGCCACCAAATATGGTGAGCATTTTAGGCGAAATTTGAACGTCAAGATAGCTGAAAATAATTGGAACTCCAAACAATACGCGCAACAATACTGAATTCGTTGACAAATTGACCCGTCGAGGTTTTACAGCTGCTGTCATGATATAAAACTGATCTCGTCATTAAGTAAGGATTATGTAGCCAAATTGTAATATTATTCTAATATTAGTCAAATCCAGAAACTTTTCAATAGGTTTCACGTTGGATTAGGTCGTTCCCGGGTAACCTTGTTAGGTAGATTTATGACTAACCGCTTATCGGGGCGATATCTCCTGTGCAAAGTTTATTTAATTTTATGATTTCATTGTATTGCATGATCGCTTTGAGCGTTAGAATCACGTTCTGTCTCAGGTCCGGGATATCTCCACACATTATCAGCAAATGATAATAATAATAATAGTTGAATCAGTAGTCCAAACAAAAAGAATAAAACACACAAACCAAGTCGCCCGAATGTCAACATGACGGACAAGGCATCCATCCACCTTTAGTCTTGTTCGTATTCTTGTCCAAACACGATTCATGGATAAATCGCGTCATCATGACGCGATTTAACCATGAACCGCATTTTTACGAATATAATGTTGGCGGCTATCCCAACTTAAATAAGTACCATCGATCAGAAAGCCCATTTAAGCTTGTGTTAGCGTTTCTCAAAATCGGCTATTGTCGTTGCGAAATCTGCTTCCGCTTGTTTCATTCGACAACGTTACGCTCAGGTGGTAATGTAAACTTGCCTGGGACAAAAGAACAAACAAGACCGGGGACGTTATTGATGAGCCGCCGTGTCGAAGTTACTTTATTTACATTTCACGGATATTGGGGTTCGATGCCTTTTCAGTCTTTTGTGACGTTCAAGTCACAATCATAAACGCCCTTCTTTTAATTTCCTGGGAAGGTAGATTGGAAGTTTCGCTTTGCAAACATAAAGAGAATAAATTATGAACCTATCTGGCTTAAAAATCAGAAAGGTCATCTGTAATTTGCAAAAAGGGCAAAGTCGACGTTATAGTAACTTTAGCCCCGAGTATGAATTAAAATTATAGGGATATAATGGCGTTGCGAGGAGATGTAAGCTGTGTTTAAAAGTCATAAATTGTCTCTTTGTTCGCAATAATTTTCGATACACCTCCTTCCGTTTAGGTATAATTGCGTTGCCGCGAGCAATCCGCGCACTCGATTTGGTCGCTCGAACACCAATTGGCGGTTTCCATGTTGGATATGGAACTTAATTTGATGTAATAATAACCTGTGCCTTTATGTTCCAAGACCAATTGCAAACCAATGTTTTAAAATCCTGTAAGCCTACCCGATAACTATTTAGCAGTTTGAGCTCATCAAAAGGGATTTTGAGCGCGCGTAATGAATTTAATCACTGCCGTGTTTCCTAATAGGCTTTAGTGTGTTTTGATATTATCGTTGTATACAATTCCATACCTCGCGGGCTATTTTAACCACCGAGTTATTACATAAGGCTCAATACTGGATATTGCATATTCGAATATTGATTATTAGGACATTCGCTTAGCTTAACCAGCTTGCATTAATGTATACAAAAAAGCCATATTCTTGTTTTTTACCCCTTATATTTTTTCACTGCAAAATAAATCCAATCTGGTCTCGTTAACTGAATTTTCACATTGTCGATAACCATTTGTGGCCTAGTCATAATATGCTGTTACAAAATAAGCCTGTTTTCGCATCTTTTAAATAATTTGGTCAGATTAATTACTGAAAATGAGCAGCATAGGAGATATGATAATAATATAACATAATAACACCATAGGGAAGGGACAGAAGGTGTCCGAGTGTTATAATAGATAGAGGGTCGTCCAGTGTATTATCCGATGATTATTGTTTACGGTAATATTAATTGTTGTTTAGAAATCTTTTTGTCCAGTCCGCCAAGTTAGAAGGAATGAGTTTTATAACAGCCCGATGCATCTTAGTGTTCCAATTCCCCCATTGGCGCGTTGCTTGTCAAGATATCTATTCTATGAATTTGAACATAGGCCGTAATTAGCTCGAGTCTAATTGTCCCTTTCATCAACGGCCCATACTTAATTGTGTTCCTACTTGAGTAGCTGTCATAGCGCAGTAACTGTCAATCAGAAATCCTATTTTGTTAAGTATGGCTTAATGATGGACCGAGTGTCGTCGACGCGATCCATCAGTGACTCATACTTAACAAAATATGCATAGGCAATTTTTCCGACTGCTGAGCTAATACTCCAGCTGGTTATTTTCAACACGCTGATTTCGCACTTTCGTTCGAACCTAAATTTACACCGATGCCGTTGTTAGCGCGTTATCAAGAATAACATTGCGACGAGCAGGGTGACCTTTTCGGTGTTCACCAGCAACAGGTCTTTCCTAGACTTGTTTTGTGACATGAACTAAATATAACACATCAACAACGACATTGGTTTCGTCAGCACTGTCGGTTTCACACGGGATAATTTCTTCGATAAAAAGTCGTTAATGTGTAATTAAATTCATTTACGACTTTTTAACGGGACAGGTTGTATCTGCCTGATGACGTCACGCAAATTTAATGAAAGACACACTCTGTATATGCCACCAGTGACTATCAGGTATTCGAAAATACCTTGTTTTTAAGCGTTATAAGTGTTAAAATAATCTTTTATTGAGTTCAGTTTTTCATATGTTTCGTATTTTGTTCTAACCGATTTTTCCTTTCCTTCCAGGACGAATTTGATCATTTGAGACCACTGTGTTACTCCGGCACCGACGTATTCATCGTTTGTTTCAGCGTTGTTCGACCTACATCATTCCACAACATCAGAGAAAAATGGTGGTCAGAAATCAAACGTCACCACCCGAAAACTCCAGTTGTTTTGGTTGGAACACAGAGTGATTTACGCAACAGCGTCGATGTCTTGATCGACTTGGCACGCTTTAGTGAAAAACCAGTTTCGGAAGAAGAAATCCAGCAACTTGCCAATGATATTGGAGCCGTACGTTACGTCGAATGTTCCGCTCTCACACAAAAGAACTTGAAAGAAGTTTTCGATACGTCGATCGTCGAAGCCATGGAACGTCACGAACGCACATTACGTAAAAACGCCAAGAAAAGTCGATCATTCTTACATGGTGGAAGCCGCGAAAGAGCACAAAGAAAAGCTAAAGAAATGCGTCGTATCTCGGTCGCTTGGTGGAAAAAATATTGCTGTATGGCGTGAGATAACACCACAGGACTGTGAAATCGCAACCAGCAAGAATGAGCTGACGTTGTGTCTGTTGAAGCCTAAGGCGCGAAAGGCGCCGGTGCGGGATCGTACCGTAGCATCAAAGTGGGGACATTTGATGGTGTACGGTAGTGGCATTTCTTGAAAACATTTGCCTATATATCTTTTCGAGAATAGACGAAAAGAAACTTTGAAGTTTAAGTTTATTAACACTTTCCGACCATATGTTCGCAATTTTTAATTTTTCGTGCATGAAATATCAAGCTTGTTTACTATAGTATTTGAAAGCGTGTACCGTAGATACTTGGCATCTAGTAGGCTTGATGTATCTACGGTACATACTTACTACCAAATTGTTTCAATTTTAAATTTTCGATAATTTTGTGAATGCTGCTATAGTTTACTGGCCATGGTCGATCACACCAATCAGGAAATGGTAATATTTTGTCTAGTATGGACCAAAGATAGACCGCCCCTTGGCGGCGCGATCTATCAGTGGCTCATACTTTTGTAAGACAAAACAAATCTGATTGGATAATTTATTATATAAATTTTCACTGTGTCACATATTCGGTCAGTGCCGTTCCGCTGTAATTAAATTCAGGGCATAACAAATATTCAAAAACAGTTTTACCCAATTTGGAATTTCCTCACATTCTAATGCTAATTCTAATTACGCTTGACTGAATATGAACATCATGTGACCGTTGTTTGTAATATTATGAGGTAACGTGTGTATAAATGAATAAATATATAAATGAAAGCCCAATGCTGGCGATTTGGGCGACGTCTGGCAAGTCCAGACGTTACACTGTGTTTTACGTACTGCTATTGCGTCATTTTTACCCAACACGCAAAAAAAAAAAATTTTTGATCAAACATGGGCATACTTAAAGCGACTTTGTTAAACTGAAGTCGGTTTATAGTCGGCATATGCATGGCCAAACATGATGCGGCTGGGTATTTTACTTGTCTTGTCGCATGGACCAAATTCACTTGATGGTATACCCAGTGCCATTTTGTAGTATCATTTCGTAATGGTGAAGTTACACGTCAATGCAATGACGTCATCGTATTACGAGGCACTAAGTTATTTATTTTTGTGTTTTTCTCTTCAATATTTTTGCGGTTTTGTTCTTTTTATTATTATTATTGTTATCATTCTATTTCTCTTTAATATTTTCTGTGGCATTTTCTTAGTACGCCCAATGCAATCTCTTTTTTCCGTAAGTACTTAATTCTGCTGATAGCAATCTTGCAAATAAAACAAAAAACAATTCAATACACAATGTATGGTGCGGTATCAGTATCTCTATGGGGACTAGGCTTGTGGGAAAATCTAGGGTTGGAGACTTTGCAGATGGGAATTTATATTATATCCATTGTGTTGTGCCATGTAGGCAACTTGGAGCTCATGTGGTCCATGTCCAGTAAATATTAAATAAAGAAGATATTAGATTATCTCTTATAAACTCATCTCAAGCTCATGCCCAATATGGACTATATAAAAAAGCGTGGTAGGAGTAATCTTTGCAGTATGGCGGCGGGTGTCCATTTTGAATGAAATTCTGGGTCTGTGAAAAGTACTTTGGACAATAGTAATACGGGGCCCTCCATTAATTATTTGGAGTCAAAAAGTAGTACAATTCTTATGACGGCTGTCCATTCTGAATTTCGCGAAATATGTTTTGTTGAGTATGAGCCACTGATAAACTGCGTCGCCAAGGCGCGGCCCAACTGTGGTTTGTGCTATACAAAATTAAATTTCTGTTTGGGAGTACAGTAGCTATGCAGAAATCGGACAAAGTAGAAAGGCCTATGATTGAGGGCCCCTATGTGCCTATGACACGTAATTATAAAACATGACACAACAAATTCCCTGGTGGGTAGCATAGTCTTATGGTCGTAAAATAAAAATCATTTGCTCCACAATATACGATCGATAAATTGCATTTCAAGCATCAGCTACAGCTCACTCAATGGTCAAGACCAATCGATATCAATCAACAATATATCGATTTAAATATGGCTGTGTCGGTTTAATAACCTATTTGTGATTACTGGGCGAGGCTCAATAATGTTATATCGCTTGTGGTTCAGCAATGCGAGAATGTAACGTAATTACATCGACCTATATGGCTGTGCTTCTGATGGGCTAATGCCTGAAAGTTGCCTTCTAAATTTATTATTGCTGTCGGCGAGTACCTGACTTGAAGAAGTTAAAATACGAGTGAAGACCCAAGATTTAATACCAAATATAAGAGCGTTGAAAATATCTAGCACGCAAAGACTATAACGTTTCAGCGTAAACAGCAAAAATTAGCCTGTCGGACGCTATCAGTATCAATCACACAAAAACAGAGTTGAGTGTTATCAAGCATAAAAATTTTTTTTTCTTTATTGAACTTTCTGTGCGTGATCAAAAACTTCGGTAATGTTGTCCACGCCTTCTGGACATGTGGATGCGGCTTGTCCACTATGGTTTGAGCACCAATCCACTTTGTCTCGACAGAAGGAACGCAGACCCTTGAGTACAAAAAAGAAGCCATATGGGGAAACAGGTCGAAATTTAAACGACGCTCTCCACATTTACTGGTACAGTTTTCTGAACCTCAAGTCGAGTTGGAAAATACGAACAGTAAGTTTCACTAAGCTCAGTGGGCGCAAAGGCCTAGTGGTTAACATGTTGGCATCGCATGTTGCATATATCGGGTTTCAGTCCAGGCGAGTGCGGCTCGATAATCCATTACCACCGCTCAACCCAGGGTCCAATAACTTGAATTGGGTAGGCTAAGCCGAACCGCAAAGATCGTTCCAATAACTCTAACTCTGTACGTCTATAAGTGGGCGCTAGTACAGGACCTTGGCCAGGTGATCCACTTAAAGAAGTGGTTATAAAAAAATTATCTTAGAATTAATTGAAGCTACTCCCTTACCACATACTGATAGGTTGTTCAGTTTTGTGGGTTATTTCACGCGAAATGCCCTCTGTTAGAAGGAGTTTTCAATTCCGATTTTAGTAACTCTGAATGCTTGGGCGAATTCTGCAGTATTTAAAGCTGCACGAAATCTTACGTTAAGTAAACTCATTTAAAAACAAACCCAGGTAAGGAATTTGATGAAATCATTTTCTGATCCAGTCAAACCAGATTGGGTTCCTTGTACATGGTAACACACATTCCAACTAGTCTGATCTATCCTATCAATGATAACTTATATTCACAATATTTCTTTATCAACTCGTACTTAAGTAATTAAGCATTGGCCATGGTTAGATCGCGCGAAATTGCGCGACTTATCCGTGGCCCAGGTTTGAGTGAGAAACACTTATATCACAGAATCAACCTTTGATATTGTCCTGAAAACATGTTGTTAACTTGTTCAACAGATGTTTACTGATTTTGTACGGTCAACGATTTTCACGGAGTAACTCCGCTTGATAAATTGATTAGTTGCTGTCTATTAATCGAATTAAAAACCACTAATGACATAGAAATCACATTTTGTAAATTGAATCATAATTTGCTAAATTATTTATGCCCCTGCACTTGTTGGGATTGAGTAATAATAACGATTGCTTACGAGTACAGTTTTCTGCGAAAAACTTCAAAGTTGTTTTTAACCTCGCTCAAGCGCTATCACAATTTTCATAAAGTCCCAATTCAAAGGGGATTAATAATTTTTCAACGTGTTTGATCAAAGACAATTGCTGATTTGGTTTATTCAAAAGGCATTTTTCAAATCCAACGTGGAAACCAATATATCGATACCCGCCAAGATCTTAATACTGGAAGTCAAGCGATTTCAGTCGTCATAAGTGAAAACGGAAACCGCACGATTTCTTTGGAAATGACAATGTTTTTAAACTGACATCAGAACATATTGCTAATAGCAATGTCACTTTACATTTTAATTTAATGGAAATGTGAATGCTGAAGTATTAAAGAAAATTTCCTAGTAGAACATATTTTGTGCATAATCTATATTAGTTATGCTATTTTTGCGACAACATAACACGACCATAGGGTTTTGGGGCCGGCCCAGATGCTTGGTTTGACAAATTATACTTCAATTTGGGAGCTTTAAAATTGGCTTCAATGTCCTGCAACCTATGTGTTAGGGATTGCTGCCGATTACTGTCGTTGTTCCTCATATGAGTGTTTCAGTCATACCACCAGTATCTAAGACACACCTAAATGGTGTTGTTAAAAAATGAATTCCTTAATTTGCTTCTTTTGTTGAAGCTAGGTCGAGGATTTATCTGTGCTGCGACTGCGTAAAGGCCAACGCCCATTTCAGCATAGCCTACATATTTTTATGACTCCCATTTTAACAAGAATAATTATATAGATGCTATGACATTTTTTAATGGGTTTTAATGGGTGAACTTTGAAATTCATTGTTTTCATTCCATTTATGTATTCATTGGTTTCCAAAACACGGTTGCTATTGATCCGAACCGCTATTTTCCAAATCACCTTTGGACAAACGAACAAATCTATTATAAACCACAGATAATTCGCGTATGAAAGCGTTTTCTATCAGTGGCTCATGCACGACCATTTTCATGTTTCACAATTTGATTTGTAGGATCTGAGAAGGCAAAAAGTTCATTTTAAATAATCGTAGGTTCTAGAATACTAAAGTTAAGTGCATACGTCATGTGATATCTTGAGAGATAAGTGTATGCGTGGATTGCAATTTGCAACCGATGGGCAATTATGTTCGTCAATCAAAACCGCTTATCCAGCCAGAAAAAGTTTGTCCAAACAATTTTAGTTGAGTATGAGCCACTGATGGATCACGCCGATGAGGCGTGGTCCATCTGTGTCTTATGCTAGACTGGGTAAGAGCCGTGAAATAAATTAGAAAAAGAACTCGAAATTATATGAGGAATAATGACACATGATTTTTGTAACTAAAAGTAAAACGATTGTGCACTGAAGCATATAATAATGCCAGCAGTGAAATGAAAGGCCTTTATGGGCAAATATGTTTTGTCAAGTATGAGTCACTGATGGATCGCGCAGTTAAAGAGTCGTCCATCTGTGAGTCGTGCTTGATGTAATGAAATTTCTGATTAGATAGAAAAGAATATTGTACTGAATTGCCATCGTTTGATTTAGTTAGTGATATCTGCTCTGGCAGAAAGGAAAGCCGCTATACCGTTTCTTTTAAATTCGTTATACAATTATTCTTTCTGTAGCCTTTCAGCGACCAACTATAGAATAATTCGCGCGTTTCAAGGTTTCGTTGCCATAAGCTAGGCAAAGCGTCATTTTCAAAACAAATACTACTATACCAGCAGATTCGCCATTGGGAGATACAGATCCCCCTCCAACAAGAAATAACTTAACCGATATGATATATTATTCATGGAGATTATTTTCTCATTGTCATGTAGATCAGTGGTTCTCAACCTTTTATGTTTGCGGACCAGTAAATTTTCAAAGCAAATCTTGCGGACCGGTGGTCTTTTAAAATCAACCCAAAATGTAATTACGATAAAAACTATGCAATGCAAAAGCAAAGAAGTATGAAAACTTTAATTTAATGAGAAGTTTTCTACTGTCTGTTTGATACCATACGTGTTAAACGCGGTTCTAATTAAGTTTCTACAAGGCGAAGTAGAGCGTTGTCTTCCATACGATTGGTCTTGATATCCATAACAACATTGCATGATCGTTTCAAGCGATGGTATAAATTTGAAGCAACAGGGCTAGTTTCTTCCTCTGTGCTCACCAGTACCGCTAACTTGATTTTCACTGTTGGTTTTCTTTTGAAAGAACTTGATAATACTAGTTTGCTCGATTAAATTTTAATATCGAAGTTTTTTTGCTAAATTTTGCACTTTTAAACATTTTGGCATCATACTTACAGCATTGTGACGTACAACAGAGTACAAAGTAGACTCTGAACTTTATTTTACGTCACAATACTGCAAATTACGTAACGTGCGAAATTCTAAATCAGTTTAAAATTGGATGCTTCATTTCTTTAATCAATGGACAAGCCTTCAACGTATTGCATTTTGCAATTGAGATAAAAAAGTGTAATATGTTTGTCGGACCGGGAGGAAAGTTGACGCAGACCGACGGTTGAGAACCACTGATGTAGATGAACATAGCTTTCGTGAACCAGCTTGAAAAAGAAGCACTATATTATGCTTAATCTGTGTTCCATATTTATTAACAAGATGTGACAATTGAATTACTTCCTTACGACCCCATGGCAAAGAACTTATCCCGTGGTTGTATGACCTTATGTTTTTCTACTCTATATGGTCAAAACAACGCCTTGATTGTTGTTTCAATTTTCTTGTATATATAATCCCTATGAACAAACAAATTATTTTTGTCAATTATGAGCCATTGAAGGATCGCGCCTTTAAAGCGATCCTTCAAAGGCCCATACTTAACAAAGTATGATTCAGCATAAATAATCTTTTTCATTAGTCATAATGTCCCGCAGTGGTCTAAAACAAGTTTGTTTCCCTTCCCACGAACTGTGAATTAATAATATGAATTTAATCCGATAAACAAGAGTTTATGAAGGAAATAACAAAACTAATTTTAATCCAGCGTGTACGACTGACCGAACATGACCATCGCTACAAGTATTGCCTGTTGCTTGAATGTTTAAAAAAAAATTATTGAATTCACAATTGGAAAGTTTCAGATTTAAAATAAGATTCTCAAAATCGCTGAAAGAGAAAAAAAATAAATAATTTTTGTTTTCTTAATATTGAAGTTTCTTATCATTCAAGGTTGTTTTTCTAATTCTTAATATTATCTGCTTGGATTTTAAACTCACAAAACGACAGTTTCTTAGAATGTTATTATCTCAAATCTCCTGTTTGAGGTTTTACGTGGTTCCCCATTTTGGCATCTTACATCACAATCGACAACAAATCTTTCTAAAAACATATCCCTTTCTTCACAATAGAACGAATTCCAATTCGGTTCCCCATTTTTCCCCTATTTTCGATCGGAATTCTAATAAAAAATATTTCTTACCGTTTCGAGATTCTCAAGACATTAAATCTTCGTTAAAGGCAAATCACTTGCAACCAAATATACTGTTGAAAAAAGACAACCAATTCAATGTTATTCTGAGTGATTTAACCAAACTGCTATTTACATATAAGTGATATGCTTGTATTCGTTTAAAATAAACTGTCTACCATGGGCCACTGATCGATCACGCCTCATCGACGCGATCCATCACTGGCCCATAATTGACCAATAAATGTTTTCCAAATGATATTTCCCTACTTGGGCATATACGGTTACACTGAGAAAGGTATTTTCTTATGCGCATTCTCCATCAATGTGGAACACTTTTGATAACTATTAAATAACAGCAAAATAAATTTATAGTTTAATAGTGGGTCTTTGACGGGGTTTCGAACAAACGTAATAGGAATGACGTGATAACCGCAACAAATTGTTGTCTTCTTACGAAAGAGAGAAATGTGTTCCACCTGGATATCAGCTTCAAAATTGGGGTTCCCATTGTGAGAGTTATAAAAAATGGTATGATGTAATTGCCGTTTTTGAGTAGTGACTAAAAAAATATGAAGGTATGTTGTTTTGAATGTCCAGTCGACATTGGTTTAGTTATATTAGTACGTGTTGTGACAAATTTAATGCGTTAGTATGTGTGTGTGTGTGTGTGTGTGAGAGAGAGAGAGAAAGAAAGAGATTTTTGAATATTGTTTGACATTAGATGATATCAGAAGAAATTGCAGATACTATATCATAAGGGGCTGGATAATTTACCCAGACGAAGTGGAATCTGTTTGGATGCGAATACAAATACACAAACAACACTGCAATACAATTTAAAGTCACGAGTGACGAAAAAATATTTTGCTGTTGAATGACAGAAAAATATTTTGCTGTTGAATGAAAGTTTGACCAGACAGACTATACCAGAAAGTTCAAAAAGCCCGAGAAAAGAAATGAACAATCTTTCGAATAAAGATATAAATTACTTTTGTATCGAATGAAAACGTTGAAAACAAGCGTGAATCAGCCTACAATAACAAAACTGACTACATCACGAAATCGCTTTATAAAATGGTTTGTTGACAGTATCTGGCAAAGGTCGGAAATGAAATTTTACTAAACGGGAGATTAAGTAAATTAAATTTGAAACGGTGATGACGAATGATGATTTAAACCTAAACATTTGTGACTTTCTTAATTAGTTGACGAAACTTAAATTAATGACGACAGTCTGGTTGTTTTTGTTTTTGTGCTCACTCGCATGAAAACGATAAAGTGATTTTCTCCATACGTTTTACACAAAAGATTTAATTCCCAATCTAGACTGAGCGTTTGAAAAACGAGAGAGGCCACATCGAGGGTTTACGCTTGACCATTAGTGACCGCCATCATTGGTCATGACAAATAATAATATTATATTTTGTGCAGCATGAGCCATGTGTCATACTTAACAAAAGTTCTTTTGACAAGAATTTTCCGATTGAGAAAAGTTCCAGCGAATAACTGAAGTCTACTACAAAATGTAATATCAACAAATGTACTTTAATTGGGAAACGTCCAAGAGAACGACTGAACCACTATCATAAAGCACAGTGGGTGGTATCTGGTTGGTGATGGCAAAATCATCTGCCACTTTTTGTTTACCTAACCCTTGTCCATCAGAAAATGAATTGACCAATTATATTTCGTTAAGTATGGGTTACTAATAAATCGTGCCGTTGAGGCGCGATCCATCAGGTGCCCATCCCTGACAAAAGACAATTTCTGATTTGGGAAGTAATATTTCTAAAAATGGAATGGTCAATAAATCTGGAAAAAAATTATTCCAAATGCCACGAAATTGATTTTAGAATTTGATTATTATATTACGAGGATGCGCCATTTGAATTCAACTGGAAGATTAGTGTTTTTTAATAGCTAATATATCATTATTTCTGAAAAAGTTATTCCATCCATAAGAAAGTCAAGCGAAAAAAAATCCGGCAAAATTTACGATTTTGAATGAAATAAAAAACCAGCATGAAAGTCCAAAACGAAAAATTTCCTGTTGGGTATTTTTTCTAATTGTCTTGTTTCAAGCTACTTTTACGTAAATAGATGTAATGATGTCTAAAAGTTTGCGGTTCGTAAGGTTGAAAAATACTCACTATGGACTATGATTTTAGTAATATCCGTTATTAATTATTACATTGTTGTAGCTGTATTTTTAAGCTTTGCAACTTTTTGAAGGTTAATTAGGAGCATTTTTGTGTCCAAACCAAAGCACTTGTTTATTTGCGTATTCCCTCAAGATTTAAAAATAGTATTTTTCCCGCCTTGTTGTTGATAGAGACGTCTGTATTCTGGTGTTGAATTACTCAACTCTAATTTGAAAAGTGCGGATTTGTAGAACGATGTGTGGTTCGTGGTTTTTGGCATGAAATCGTTTTTGTTTTAGTGGGAAAGCGTACTTCTTTATGTACTAATTTGAGAAAATGTTGGAAAACGAAAACAAAGCTGAGTTTGAGTGTGTGTTCAATGCACAAAATAGCGCTTTTCAATAAAGTTAGTCATTTTTAATTTCAGGATTGAATATTATATTGTAGGTAATTCATATTTTTTGGATATTATGCATGTGTAAATTGTTAGCGCTTTTCCTCACTTAGTCTTTTACACCAAGTCCTGACTTCGCATCCAATATTGTGTGATTGTATTTTACCTGTTTAATCTATAGTGGGTCCACAGATGGATCACGCCGCGGGGGGCGCTTTTTTCTGTGATACATGTTGTACTAAAGCAAAATTGCTGGTTTAAGACTTAAGCAGAATTTGAATTTAATTCAATGACATCACAAGTCGATTTAGCAAAAAATTACCAATTTTTTAAGTCCTATCAATGACTGACTGATTGATCACCCTAATTTTTTATTTTTTTGTCCAAATGAGAAAATTAATAACCGAAAACTCATAACCATAAAATCTATTACACAGCACAGCTTTTCAAACAATAAAACTCTTTAGTTACACTTTATGATTACAATTAGTTTGCATGGTGTCTCTACATTGGACAAAATTTTGAATTTTCCAAGCATGTGTCACCGATGAACCGCATCTACGCGGTGCGATTCATCATTGACTCACACTTAACAAAGGATGTTCTTAACATTTGTTTTTCTTGTTTTCAGAGAGATAAATTCAACGCACTTTCCCAAGTGATGTACCGCAAGTATCACGCTGGGGGCACGCTGTCGACGACGGCCCTTAGGCAGCATGTCCCTTGTGAGGGCTCTCGACCATTCAAAAAGGATCATAATAAAACAATATAAGCATAAGCATCTGTCAGTCGAGGCGTGAGAAAATGTCAGTTTCTGGCATCGTTTCTCGCCCGCTCTGAGACAAGACTTTGGTAATTACATGATTGACAAGGATTTCGTTTACAAATACTAAACGATTGACATCTTCGTAAATCACGGACAACGAATGGACCGCGCCTCAAAGGCGCGTTCCATCCATTGCCCATGCTAGAACGGAGATAGTCTTTTTTAATTATGACCTTTTTGTTTATTTATTCAAGTCTACACAACTACCAACACCTTGCGCCATTAAATAATTTGTCGCTCTAAAATACTAATTTTTCTGACGAATTATGGGGCCGTAAATTATTCGAAATAGTGATTTGACGAATTGCGTGAAATATAAACAATTTAATTTCATTTTCTAAAACAAACACTATTTTTTAATTCCCTAACGTGACAAATAAGTAAACGGAAGTGCATGTGCGTATATGCGATGTCGTTGAATTACGTTGGTAAACATCACCTTTCTTACGCATACGTAACGTTCGGGTCGCGTAACGTTACGGTGCATCGAATTTCCTGAAATCGTAACAAAAATCGACCGTTTTGGATTAAGTTGCGATTCTCGTTACACGCAGTAAGAAGAAAATTTACTCTTTTGTCAAACGCATGTCTTTGTTTGGATCATGCAAAATAAATTTTGAATGCTTCATTGATATCGGTCAAGAATAAATCTGCAATTTGTTTTTTGTAATACATCGGTATTTCTAAGCTTTTGCCAACAATGGCAATAATAGAATATTTTTTTGAAAAAATTTGCTAAAAGGAACCAACTAACAGTCCGCAACAAGGCAAATAGCAACTACAAAAGTAATGCTAGAAGCGGCATTCAAAGTGGAAACATTCTTAGAACCGAACTGATATAATGAAGAGCAGCGAGTGGTATCTGTCCGGGGTGATTGCTGAACGATCTACCCCGTCTTTTGTTTTCTTCACCCAAACAAAAATGTATTGCCAAAATATCATTGACTGGGTAGTCAGTCGTCTCTGGGGGGACGAATGGGATACGTGAAAGCTATTTCATGGACGTACCTACTGGACAGCCAAGCAATGTCCACGGATAAACATGCCCTATGTTTGTGATTCACTGATACATCTTCCCAAATTGAGGAAAATTTATCCTGTCAAGCATGATTCACAGATGGATCGTGGATCATTGTTTGCATTACTTGACAAAATCATATTTGAACTCATTTGTAACAAACGAACCAAATATACGGTAATTTTCTCCCACACTCTTTCAAAAGCGACCACTCCAGTAAATCTATTTGTCGTTTTCTCAAAAATCGATTCTTTTTGCCAAAAAGTAAACAATTAACAGATGGGCAACGACCATATCGTTCTTCTATTGATATTTACCATTTGGATTTAATTTTATTTGAGAATTTTGAAAAATATATTGAAATAGAAAAATATATAATAGCAAAAATGACGTGACAGAATTGTTGAGTGCTGTATAAACAGAAATCATATCGTATATAGCGGAAATGCTCAGTTGTTTTAAAATGATAAAAAATTCTGGCAAATTAGTAGGAAAAAGTCTGTGGCAGCTGTCTACATCCACATATTATTTTAAATAAAATGAAGAAAGTCTTCAGCAAAATATTTTGAATGCGTTTTCAGTTGTTGTAAAATTTCCCTATCGTACGTTTTTTTTTTTGTAATAATTTGTTGCAATATCGAATAATGAATAAAACTAACCCACTTATTAAAAAATTATTGGTTGATATGACGGGTAGTTGGTGAATCGAACAGTCATTGCGATATGGAATCTTTTTCATCGTTTATTGATTGCCCTGTTATTAAGTAAGTTAAGAGTTTTCCAGTTCAAAGTACAATTCTATATTCTGTTTATGATCAGACTGGCTTATCGGCAAAAACATTCTCAGAAATCATATTAAAATACAGAACAGTCTAACTGGCGACGTGAGCCAACCAGTCAAATTTAACAACCGCTTTTCAAAAGCCATTCAAGCCGTACCAATTTGCACTAATTACACCCTCTGCGTCCTTCGCTGTGGACTGACATAGTCTTTCCTCGTTCCATAACGGATTATTGCGCTTCACGAACACGGTTCATTAATGGCACAAGTTCGAACTGCTAACGTTAGTTCTAGCATACGGGAAATGGTGATTGATCTTAATTTTGTAGTGTCCTTAACTTGAAGGTCGACAAGCTATTAATGATAAGTGCTAGGGAATTAACCAGACTTATTCAAGTGACGTAATTTTAAAATGACGTAATTGGTATAAGAGAATGTATACCCTACCGCTATACCCCATCATTTTGTATTACCATGTTTGCCAGGCATGATTCACTGATGGAGCGCGCCTGAATGCTCGATCTATCTGTGTCTCATATAAGGTTTAAATAAAATGTAAGATTCGATATAAGCATGTTCAAAGTACACTCGATAAGATGTACTACACGCGAGACAAGTGGAGCTGAAACGAGTTTTAGCGTTTAAGTTTATGTTTAATTAGGGTTTATAGGATATTGTGGTCCCGTAGTCTGTTCGGATCTGAATTACTGGAGATGAATATTTAATACGACGATAAACTAAGCGCTTCAAATCGCAATGGGTCGCACGTTGTCATCGCAGGTTGAAGATATCTGGCTCACAAACCCATGTTCGATTGGAATATCTTGAGTGGGTTCAGTTCGTATAATGTTATGCCTGTTATTACAGGATCAAGCTTATATGGTCATGTATCTAAAATGTACTGACCACGAAAGAAAAATTGCTACAATTGAAGTGATATGTTGTCTAAATTTCAACGGATGTAAATAATTAGAGTAAGTTCATTTTCCATTTGTTTGATAAACGTGCGATAGCGCTTTTATCCATTTTTTTACCCAGATATTAAGGATTCTGATTCATCTAGAGTATTTGTATCAATATCGTTCAATTTTGTTCTGAAGTACATAATTACCATGTGCAGACGTTTCTCCACTGTGCGAGGTGGATTATAATAAATTGAAACTTTGTTTTCATTCGAAAATTCTGTTGTCATACATGAAATAGGCGTATTTCAATTTTGGATCAGGCCAGGAGAAGGCTGCAAATAGAATGTTAAGAATGGTTTACGAGAAAAGGTGACTAAGCAAATGATTTGATATTTCGATTGTGGTTACGTATATACTTATGTAAATCCTAATACATAAATTGAAATATACTGCAATAAATGAAATGTTGATGAATCGCTTTCGATCTCTATTGATCAAAATTATGCCGATTAGAATATTTATTTACTGAAATTAGTTGTTGAAAAATTATCGCATGCGGGTATACGAAAAATCCTCTTCGCTGAAAATATGTGATAAAACAGTTGCAACAAAGACCTATTGACCCAATCGAAAAGTTTATTTTGCCATGCATGAGACACTGATGGACCTCGTTTCGTCAGCGAGATCCATCAGTGACCCATGCTCAACATAATATGTTAGATTTTCTGGTTATATTTCAATTCATTAAATGAGCATCAAACAAGTCCGTTTTAAGCTCTAATAGATATATCCCAGGGGAATTTTTTTCAAACATTGTCTTAATAATGAGGTTTCTGATTGATATTATTCAAGTCTTCGACTATAACATCAACTTGACATAGATTTCATAAAAAAAATTAATGCCCAAGTCTCATTCCGTTGACTTTTCATAACAGTAGCCTCTTGACCTCAATGGCCATCCGGAAGCTACTCTGACGTCAGATGATAAGTAGCCCCATGTTTGTACTCGATGCTAGTCATTAGTTTGCTTTAAAGATAAAGGTTCGTCCGATGTCCACACGTAGCAGAATTTTATCTGCCATTTGAACAAACAGGACCTTGTTGAAAACGTGCATTTTTTCGAGTATGGTTCCAAAACACTGAAAAATATTGGTAAAAAGTAGTCCTGTATTCAAAATTTTTGGCATTTCATAAAATACCCAAATATTCATTTTTTAAACTGTATTCAATGGCGAAGTGGACATTTTATGACCTAATAAAGTTATATGAAATTTCAAATAATCTAGTATTAATCTACTGATAGTACCCTAATCAAATTCTTATAATGTATGGTCCAAATCTGTTCAATTCTAATTCTGTAACTTAATTAACCGAATTATTGATAATAATTTCTTGTTTTTGTTTCTTGTAAGCGCAGAAAGTTTATCAACAATTGAGATGTCACCAAAAAATTCAGTATTGCAAATCTCTATAAAGAAGAAAGTATTACTTCATCTATTACATAGTTCAATAATATTGTGTCTGAGTCACTCTGTCTTCGATAAAACATTATCAAATATTCATTCCTTTCCCAATGCGAAAATTCGTACGTGTGTACGTTTTGTAAAGTATGAACCACTAATGGAACGCGCCGTCTAGGCGCGGTCCAGCTGTGGCTCATGCTTGACAAAATAAAATTGTGATAGAATTGTCGTTGATAAACAAAGACTGTAATGCCTGAATCATGTAAAAGAGAATCTTCAAAAATTATTCGCAATTGTGGATACATAAACACACTTTATCGATGTCTCGTGTCCGCCAAACAAGTTATAAAAAACATTCAAATGAAAGAACTTGACGCCTTTGCAAAATTAGAATTTTTGCTCGCAGGATATTAAACTTTTATAGTTCGTATATAAGGCATTATATCGCTAACTTTAGAATAGTCCTAACGTATATCCTGCGTGTCTTAAGAAGCGACTTAAGGGAAACAAAGAAGTAGTACATGGTTTTACCACAATCCAGGGCAGATACCACTCATTTAATTTCAATAAAAAGTGGTTAATGATTTTACCGTCTCCCAGGACCTATGCCACTAATTGTACTATGTTATAATTGCCAAGTTCTCTTTATAATGTTTTTGCACTTAGAGTACATTTGCTGGCACTACATTTTGTAGTTAGCCATTCGCCTTTAAGTAAACGTACGTATTCTCCTCTTACGCGCTAATTTCGGCATTGCCATGAGCAAACTTAAATATAGAAAATAAAGTAAGACGACAGTAATCTTACTCTATACGACTACACGACTATTTTCTGTATTTAATAAGAGAATATATTAAACATGAGAATTAATAATTATTCTATAAACTAAGCCTAGGTTATTTAGTACCCTTATTCACTCTGGGTGGTTTCTTTGAATAGGTCTTTGAAAATTAATGAATCATTTGACAACTCATTAGAAATCTAAAACAAATTGGACGGAAATTTATTCAAATTGAAATGGATAATTTCCTATGATAATAATGAAAATCAAAACTAACTAAATCCAAAGTGATTTTGTCTGGTCGTTTTGTCAAAAAGGGGAAAGACGTCGCCGGATGTCCTGTTCAACATAAAAGAACACTTTTTAGAGTAAGCCACCCATGTCAAATTGATGCACCCATTTTGAAGTTCACTTTGTCACGTATGAACCATTGATGGCCCGCGCCTGCAAGGCGCGTTCCATCAATGGCCCATACTTGACAGAAGAAAAAATAATTGAGAAATTATTAATGAACGGGAACAAATACCAATTCTATTACTTTGATATGTTAACAGATTTAATTGAAGTAGGAGTGCCGGGAAACCGCCGAGTGTGATTTTTATCTTTTTCCACACACATTTGGTTGTCAAAAGAAAAGGTATTTTCTCCCGTTTTTATTTTGTTCAATTGTGTTTGAATAGTGTAACTCGTGAATGGACTTGAAATAAAAATATCTTGCCTGAAGAGGAGTTTGTTAAATTTCCAATCTCTCGATGAAAACAAATATATGCATAAAATATATGTGTAGGAAACCGTTTAACCCTTGCAAACGTATATGTTAGGATGGTAATTCAAAATAATTCGATTTTGATTGAATACAATATATCACATGCTATTTCTAAATCACTAATAGAATACTGAACATGAAAATACTACGTTCAATTGGGAGTTTGTAAGTGCCAGAGCATCAAATATGCGCACTGTACGGTACTTCACGGGACATGGGATGAAACATTTATTAAACTTGTATTGAAGACAATTAAGTTTGTATGTATGTATTGTTTAATCAAATAGGTGGTCGAATGTGATACATTCTATTGCTTGTGACATTAAAGGAGAATTTTATTACTTCTCTGAAATTGTAGTTCTGGATTTGTATAATTTAATATTCTTATTTGTTGGTTAAGCCGCATACGATTTTGAATTAAGCCCTGGTACACAGAGTTGGCTGTATGTTTGAAAATGCAAATTCTAATCAGAAATGTTATTTTTTTTAAACATGCGCCTCAGATAAACAGAGTCTCACAAAGATATTGCGACACAATATTTTCAAATGAGACACATTATTATACCGTTAGGCAAAGACTGCATCAACCGCATATTAATGCGTTAATATGACGGAGAGCTATACGTTAAATGTAACAACCATTCCAGCAACTGCATTCTAAACGGAAAGTTTTTTTTTTATAGAATTGAACCCAACGTAGTAAAGTGTAGTGAGTGGTAAATGTTCCTTAGAGTGTTAAAGCATATTACTCAAATCAAGGATGTTTAAATTAGGGATGGTGCCCGTAACAAAACATATTTTGACATAATTTATTATACTGATTCGAGTATTTTACGCGTGATTATTTGATTTGAGATGTTATATTGGATTTGTATTGTTGCTCATTTCCATTATAGCAAATGACTTGCATATTTTCAATGAAATGCCATTCCTCTTACTTCGGAGAGGCTGATTTTAACGGCCGACGATCATGTAGATTCGTATCGAAACAGCGCATTTCGCCTTTAAATTTTGCTTTGACAGGTATGGGACACAGGTGAATCGCGCCGCGTAGGCGCGATTCATCTGTGACTCATACTTGTCAAAATATATATCTTTTTAAATATTTTTTATATGGTGACATCATTTTTCGTAGTTAAATTTTTGAATAAAAATATATTTAAATTTTTCATATAAAATATTAATACTGTCGTTTATCGGAAACGCGAAAGCGATCGAGGACAAAAATAAATTAGTCTGATTGATTGATCATGTGATAAACATTGGTACTTTACGACTTATGTATATGCGCATAACATCATTGCGCAAGTGAAAGGAAGTATATTTTGCGAACAGGCAGATACGTGAATCCGTTGAACTTGAGTAAGGTATCATGAATCATAAAATGATAGGAAAACTCATCCTGGTGATAAATAGGCGATTCGCCGATACCTTACGAATTCAATTCGGTGATTCGAATCGCTGCTACGAAGCGTAGTTGCTTCGTATCAGTGGTCAATAGGCAATAAGATCAAAAGCTTAAAGTGTAATCACGTAAATAAAGTGTAATTTTCATATCTTTACAGCAAAATGCATCGAACATATTTCCGATTTCTGCCAAAATTTTTTCTGGAGAACAATTGTCAGTTGAAAAAACATTATATCTTACAGTGTTGTTTATATCATTTCTGTTTAATTCCTATAAATTTCTCTACTTTGATATTCGAGACAACTTGTCGTAATAAATGGGATCCATCCGAATCCAATTCGAATTCAAAATGATTCGCTCACGCTCTGCCCTAAATGTGATAAACAAAAATTCAAAAAATGAGATCACATTTACAATTTTGTTAAATCAAAGCTAACTCTTAAAAGGCTCGAAATTAAGGTCATTTTATCATTTGGTACGGGGAGGAGGACACTCATCTAAGCCGTCGGAAAGAGACGCGCAATTGCATTGCGAAAAGCGCCTAAATATTATTTCTTGTTTTACTTACCAAGTCGCAGCAGCATACCAATTGTACCAAAGGGGAGAAAAAAAACTAATGTTATTAAAAAAGTTTTTTAACCGCAGTTTCATCAAAATCAACGGAGTCAACCTCTTTTAGATCGAAGCTCAATTTGTTTGTCTTCACCCCATTTGTGAACCCACTTGAACCTTTTTGGGTACCCCACTAAAATGATCTATAGTTCTGTTTCATGTACCGCAAGTCATGATGGACTGTAGATAGGTACGGTTCGCTGCAACTAAAAAGACCCTCTCGTTATCGAAATCCAGCAAGTACCACGGATAAACAGCACCTTACAGGTGCTATTTATTCGTGGCACATGCTTGATTATGCGATATAACTAAACTGCTTTATAATTTGCTGGAAAATTTGCCTCGCGAACTCTTTGCGAGGTTATTTGTAAGCCACAATTTGGTCCTAAATCCGATGTTTAGCTCTTAAATCAGCAAACGATGAAATATCATCTGCAAACGCGGAAATTATTGAAAAACACACATGTGGGTGTTCCCATACTGCAGAAAATTTACAATAATGATTTATTTCGAAAGTGTTTTAAATTCAACTCGTGTCAATAGATATTCGTCAACTATGTGTGTATACTTAGTTCCCATCTCTACATTTCATTTAGCTCTTTGCAAAGTATTGGTTTTAGAAGACGTTTCAAATATGATATGCCTCTTGTAGCCTGGCGAATTTTAATAGAAAAATGAATGTAGTCGAACATCCTATTTAGATGAGACGGTGTTGGGTGCTCCAATCGGAAATTCCAATTTTCCAGTCTTGGGCCCCAAATTCCATAATAGGATTCTAAAGCTGGTACATAAAGAGCATATTTACCTGAAATATTTCGTACTATTCCAACTGTGACATTAAATTAAAACGTTGCTGTTTAAGAACAGTTCTATAACCGCTCAGAAATATAATTTTATCAAACATGAGCTACAGGTGGACCGGAACTCGTAGACGAGATATTTTGTAATAATTTATCCCACAAGGTACCGAAATGAAACATTAAATTTTCTTTTTTTATCAGGAGAAGTGCACTGTCAACATACGAGGCTATGGGGGAAAGTCAATGTCACTAGATTACCTCTCTTAATGTAATCCGAAAACAATATTTAAATATGAATCGGGTAAAGATTGAGCAAGAAATAATGACATAAAACCGTTAAATCAATAACAGATATAGCTTTGGATGACTAATTTAAATGGGGGGCTTAAAATGCACTATTCCCAATCGCTAATCTTATTTCATCGAGAATGAGACACAGATGGACCGCACCTCGACGGTGCGATCCATCAGTAACTCATACTTAACAAAAGATCTTTGGAAAAAACATTTCTGACTGAATTAAAAATGACTTTAACTTTTAACATAAAAATTGAATTTATCTCTTTTATTTCGAACCCTAAAGTAAAATTGTGAAAATTGACTTCCTTAAATGTTAAAGTAATCTTACAAACGCTCAAAATGATATATTAAAATCGAATATTTTCATAACATACAAATTAAAAGAATCTAAATTTAGTAACTTTTAACATAAAAATTGAATTTATCTCTTTTATTTCGAACCCTACAGAATTTTCATTCTTTTCATTTGTATGTTAGGAAAATATTCGATTTTAATATTTCATTTTGAGCGTTTGTAAGATTACTTTAACATTTAAAAAAGTCAATTTTCACAATTTCACATTTGTTGTTATTACAAAAAATATATATAATATAAGTTATTAGACCACCATGGACGAACTAACGTCATAAATCGGATATGATTATGTCAAAAATATACTGTTATTAATATAATAATAATCATGATTCCCAGCAACATAAACATATATCAGCTGGACCGGGATACAATCTTATATACGGACATGTAGTTAGAAAAATCGTGAAGTTTTGATTATTTCATTGTAATTTATTATAAGATGTACCCGCAATTTTTAATACACTACAGTCCAAGCATGATGCATAAATGGTGTGCGGTATTTAAACTCCGATTATCTAATGTTCATGATTAACCGAACTACACCTCACATTTAATTCTGATTTGAATCTCTTAACTACAAAATGCAAGTTTTTGTGCAATTTTTTTAACAGTGTAAGACCACTAATGGACACCTGTGTCGGATCTTTTAAGTAGTGTCTTGTAATACGTAAGCACAATCGAACCTATCATCACGCTCTTTCGTAAAGTCGAAAGCGACAAAGGTAAAAAGCGTAGGCAGCTTCCCATTTTCATCTTTTTTTACTATTTTAATGTCATGTATGGATAGAATAAAATGAAAGGGTCCAGTAAACTAAACCAGCTGTTCGATACACTGTGACAAATTTGGTACAAATTTACTGCCCTTTTCCAGTAATTGCATATTTTCAAAATTCAAAACCGCCTTTTTGATAAAATGATGGCCAATTATAGGCTGTTAAGGAACGCAGCTTGGCCGTCCCTTCCATCATCAGTCCATGATTGGCTAAAAAACTCGATTTTGTAGCTCTATTTCAATATTATCGAGCAAATTTAATATCTAAAGGAAGTGAAATGAATGCACTTTTATTACAGTGTATAGATAGCTCCATACATTGGGGTGGGATATGCCTTTGAAATTGCACAATAGAGATAATTCATGGTTATATTGGATATGGCTATGGTGAAAAAATAATAATGATATGTATTATCTTGATATGAGTTCCGGATCACGTTGCTCTTTGTATTATTATTATTTTTAATATTGTTATTACTATTAAATTGCGCGAAGATGTGTAAAAGTCCACGAAGACAAAACAATGTTAGAGGTTCTACCCCATAATTTTTTCGGGAAGACATAATGTGAGAAGTTTGTGATTATGTTTATTTTCACCAAATTGTACGCGGTGCTTTAAACCAAAGATATTTTTTTTACAATTATATTATGTCAGCCATGGGTCGCTGATGGACTGCACCGCGTAGGTGTGAACCATTTGTGACCCGGGTGGACAGATCAAAATTTGTGACTGTAGAGAACCCCTAATACTCTATTTATTTAAAGAGCATTTATATAATTTATCTCGGATATGAGGGAGCAACCATATTTTTATAATCTCATTCAAAGAATTGAATCTTCCCACACCAACGCAATATGTAACACGATATACGTAACGTATATAGTTTATTATAGGCCATTGTTAGGTGTGAGAATAAATATGCCGTTTACAAATGAAACAAAACATGATTAACCACGGAAAATTCTCAAAAAAGTAATATATGCTGTTGTCTATAAATATTGTTTCTCTGTTCCACAGCCGTGGGATAATGCTTGATAACCTAACCCTCTCCCGTTGCCACATTGTTGTTTCACTCAGGGTTTGGCTGCATGAAGCATCGAAATGAGTATTCTAACTACGTGAATGGGGCACGTATCCCGAGTATTCAAATCACGACGTCTCTGATTTTGATGCTAATATTAAACTATATTATGACTCTTACTTGAACATAATATAATTTTTATTGTTCACGTATTTGGAGAACATATCAATTAATTTTGAAAAAAGGATCAAAACAGACATGATGTCATTTTTCTCCAAAAAAAAAAACAGCAGGTCGTTAAAAAAGCTTTGAAAAAGTTGCAAAACAAATCAGTTGTACCCTTGATCAGACAAAGTGTGGTTATGCGTTTACCAAAACCACTTAGTATTTGGACCAAAATTACCGGATATTTAACCGACATCTATAAATGATAATCATTACAATTACCAGGCTATAAATTATCAGTTTCTTTCTGAGTAAAAACATATAATCGGAAGTACACATAACACCTCGTTTGAATGAAAGTGGAAAAACGGGGCATTATTGTTAGAGATCGAACTTTGCTATGCGCAAAGCCGGAAGCAACGTTACTAAAGGCCACTTATATTGTAAATAGATACTACAAAATGTAGTGACATAAACTGCGTATTAGGAGGGTTCAGAATAGTTAACTATCGGAATCCAAAACACAAAATTTCGTAAGAACAATAGGATTCTATTTCAAATCATAAATTTTTCGTCCCAGCATATTTTTATCGGAAATTTTATTTTGTCAATTATATGAGTCACTGATGGATTGCGTCGACCAGATGCAATCCATCTTTGACTCAATTTGACAAAATAAAATTTCAGCTAAAAATAAGTTGTCAAATAATGCAACAGCAGTATAATAAGTGTTATGATATTTGGCTACTGAGACTTATTTGATGCTTTAACCCACACTATGTACACTATTGGGAATATTCAGTAACGCTTAGGGTAGGACTCCTAGATTCGATCAAAGAATTCTGATTTAGTCCAGTATTCTGTATTGTCCATCCTCAATTATTGAAAGAATAAAGACTATTTACACCCAAAGTTTTTCAAACTTTAATAACACGGTTGCCCAGGAAGAAGTCCTGACGACTTTCTAGATAAGAGTTATTAACCAAGATCTACATGCATACGAATTTTAGGAGTGAGTCAAAACCACTGTACCTTGTATTTCGATGGCGTTAATAATGACCGATTTGTCATTGATTTGTTATTCAGGCGGTTGATATCATTTGAATACAACCAACCGATTGTAGTTCAGTTCTGATGAACTTTGTTATCAGTGACGCAACGCCGCCGCCACGTGACTTTTAGGAAGGAAAATAGAAATAGTAAAATCAGTTGTCTGCGTCTCTTCTTTGTTCCGATGTTTTTGATTTCCGAACTTTGTAAATTTGATACAGAGACGGTGTTTATTTTCCCACGTATTAGAAAAGCTCAGCCGCGATATTTTGGACTACCCATTGTGTTTACCGGCGTCGGGGTCTATATTGAAAAGTATCGATCGAGTTATTTACGACCAACTTTGACAGTAGGATAAATTTCGTGCATCCGTCCAATGTATCTATCGGCCCTTCTTGATCGCACATGCCTTACCCTAAATGTTGACATAATCGACCAATTTGGTTCAAAGAAATGAAGATTCTCCAGTTTGTCGTCAAAAGTTGAAAAAATAAATACTACTATAAGATTGTATTTCAAAGATTGATAGCGCAAACAATGGCGACCCTTCACACCGATGAACGTTTTTGATAGATCCACGATACGTCTTTCACGTGTCAAGCGGTCTGTGATTTTTCTCATGGAAATTGAGCGCGCGTCAGCCACGACGTCTGTTCTACTCAGCGTTGGTATACATTTTGAACAATAAATCCTTAATGATGGCCGGCTAGTCCCAATATTGATGAAATTTCATGAATTACTAATGTTCTTTAGGCTCAGGTCCAGTTCGAAATTTATGCGCGTCGCTCTTTGTCTTGTACGAATTTGCATTGTAAAGGAAAGTTTTATGCGAGCACAAGTACATATTTTGCATTTATAAAATAATTTTTATGTTATTTTATCGCATTTAAGACTTTTGTGGTGTCGGTCAGTACCATATTTTTTTCAAAATAAGTTTTTGAACAGATTGATTTTGTATTGAATAAAAGGCCACTTTCATTTTGCAATTTTTCTCACTAGCATCAAAACATACAACAAATATTTCCAACCACCCAATCCTAATTCATAAGAAATTCCGTTTTGGGCGATCGATTTGTGACTCGTACTTAATAATTGTTTGTCGACATTTTCTCACTTCCGAAAGACATAAATTTTAAGTTCGCGAACTGAAACTAATTTTTTCTGTTTTAAATATTCGTTAAGATATATTTCGAAATTTGATGACACAATAAACTCGTATCAAAAGTTAATCAGGACATCCTACCACGATATCCTTAAAAAAGTTTAGTAATTGTTCGTGAGATCATTCCATTATGTCATCCATTTACAAATTTATCAAACGGGCGCGATGTCTCTAAATATCTTTCGCAGCATCTTGGAATAATAAGTTTATAATATCAAGTTACACAAGGCTCAAGTATGAGACATTGATGGATCGCACTGTTAAAGCGCGGACCATCAATGTCTCACATTTGGCTACAGCTATCCTTGTCCTATGGGCGTCGAACGGTATTGTCAATCCGAAACTAGGCTGAGGGATTCATAGCACGTAATTATCGATATTTAAATATGATATCTGTTTTATTTGAATGATTTAATGTAATTTGTCCAAATAGGCGCCTTCAAGTCAGCCGCCAGAAGTAATATATGTTTTGCTTATGGATGTAAATTGCTTTATTATTTGAAATTTCCCATGGAGGTTGAATTTATTAAAAATTAAAATTAAACATAAAAAAATTCCCAGCCAATTTGAAGGGCGCCTGGATTTGGGCTGGTCTCAATGCGTCAAGTCATGACCTTTTTCTGTTATTTAAAGTTGAATTTGTTTAAAAGTACGTAAAAATACCTTCGATATTGTTAAACCTTTATATATATCTCAACTCAGACGTATCAATTTCATACGCACTATCCGTTTGAGTGAGTCACCACGAGCAAGGCCCTACCTGGTTCGGCGGCCAATAGACAAACACAGTTGGTTTCTTCGAAAATGAGTATTTCAACCTCCTTTTAGGTAACCAAGGTATTAGAATCTCGACTGAATGCTAGAAAAAACTTTGACAAAACGACCTTTTTTCTGGCTTGCGATGTCAACATGATAAGTACAATGTCCTGCCTTTTTGAATTCGCGATTTAGCCTTTTAAATTTCGCGATTCAAATACATTTAGTATTCATAGACATAGACATACTTACAATTTCGCGATTTGTGTTTTGAATACCTCTGCAATATTTTCTGTGATTCAATATGATTTAACAAAGATTTTAAGCAGAAATTTTATTGTACATGTCGCGATTTTAAATATATTGCCAAGAATTTTCAACAATATGAAAAATAAGTTAAAAGTTTCGACGCTATATGAAGTGATTTCAGATTCGATTCGAATGTATATGAATATAAAAGTGGCAACCCGTCATATGAAGCATAAGAAAATTTGCGTCAAAAAGCTCACAATTAATAATTTCGTTTTATCAATTATGAGTCAAAGATGGACTGGGCCTGGACGACGCGCCCAATCAGTAACCTATAATTGATAATTTTTCTTCATCGAGCAAGGCTTATTTCTGTTGAGTTCACTTACTGGGCGTATCTGTTATTTAGTTTTGAGTGGGAGGAACCAAAACAAACTTAATGAACTGATAACACCGTCCGTATAATTTAATGATGTCATATTCAAGTATCATCTTCAAATCTCAATTTAATTATTTTGATAGTTGTGCATGACGTCATAGAAAATTTTCTTATAAAAGTAACCAGAAATAAAAGCAATTTAGCTAAAAACTTCTATATTATAATAACATATATAATAAACTTTTTGATAATGTGCAACTAATGTACATAATTGTTTTCGACAA
Source organism: Styela plicata (assembly GCA_963675895.2). Taxonomy (NCBI): domain Eukaryota; kingdom Metazoa; phylum Chordata; class Ascidiacea; order Stolidobranchia; family Styelidae; genus Styela; species Styela plicata. The sequence goes on along the minus strand of OZ023139.1, from coordinate 12,550,080 downwards.
TTTACATTGATTTTTTTCTCTTTTTGTCCAACACATCATCGACAAAATAATATCACGTATTTATAAAACCTTCTAACCCAATTGTGGGTTTGATTTTTATATTTCCGAACCTTGTGCAGTTTGGGTTTTTCCATCAATCCAATTTTCAAAACATAAAAGACATTTGATTCATTGCAAAGTGCATTCCGATGGTATTAAGAATCCATATAACGCCTGTTTGATTTCCAATTTTGTAACTCGATATTAACATTAACAAAATATTGGAGACTTTTATTTAAGAAAATTAGCTCAAAACCATTATTAACGATACAAATGGAGCTCCTTTTATGTCGGTAAGTAACTTAAGTTTCAATCAATACCTTGTACAAATCAGCTGTATCGAATGTAAAAGAGATTGATATCAAAAGTATCTTAGTTAGAAAGCAACTTCCTGTCCCACGGTGTCGGATACCACTTGTCGTCTGATAGATAGGACGACGCGTGTTGACGTAAAACGTAAACGTAAAAAACGTAACAAACTAAGTAAGTACGTGGAAGAGTTACTTTGTACGAAATTTATTTTTGTCAAGCATAAGTCACAGATGGACTGCGCCGCCAGTGACCTATACTTGACAAGAAATAGTCAAGCAGAATATATATTCGAGAGAGGTAAATCTCAAAAGCGTGCGTTTCAAATTTCGTTTTTATTATTGCCCGGGCTTAAATATACATAATATTTACTGCCGATTTCAAGTGGATTTTACGAAATTTCGTAGAAAATACTCACATAAAAAGTAGCTAATATACTGATTTGGAGAGAGTTGCAAAGGACGTAAACGTCATCAAATTAGAAATACCCAAGGTGAACTCAACCATAAATATGGATATCATCAATTGCAAATATAAATAATCAAAATAATCAAACTTCACCTGTCATTCTTTTAAATGTTCATAATTGTTGCCGACTTATTTGTACATCTAGGCCCTAACTTTTGCTACTAAAACTTGTTTTCAACTGACGCAGATTGAATTTTTGCATTTATACTTCTATTTATCCATTAATGGATCCATTAATTTTCCGAGCAAAAACGGCGTAAACAACTTTGAATTTTGCAAATCCACCTTTTTTTGGAATTTCATAATTTATCGCCATTATGTCCTAAATGCGTTTGTCTATAGAACCGCACATTGCTTTACCATGGCATCAACGCATTAGCTGAATAATAAAAAAATTCATTCAAAATTTTTCAAAACCTCGTTTGGGCAGTTAATGTTTTGAATCGATACCCTGAATAAAAATGATTAGATATGCGCCATATACGTAGCCAGCAAATATAGATTCTTCTAGTCGATAATATTTTTCCAATATTTTCGCGTACTCAAAGATTTTATTTTGTCACGCATGAGTAACTGACGGATCGCGCCTTGGCAGCGCGATCCATCAGTGACCCATACTTGACAAAAGGGCAATGATCACGTGCCCGTTTCTTTCGAACGACTGATGAAATACACTTGTTTTGATCGTGAAATCTAGATTGGTTTTGATCAGGTGATTTGCGGTCAATTACAGCACTTCGAAATGGTATCGTGGTTTTATTCAAATGTACTTTCGTTCTCCCGTATTGAGTGTTTGTGTACAACCATTATAAAAATGCATTATCGCAATTAATTATGGTTAGACGCGCCCACTACAAAAGCAGTACCGAAAAGAATCTCATTTTCAGATGTGGGTTAGAGGTTTCAACCCAAACAAAAACTATCGTGTTTCGCATATACTAAATACACGCCCACGGTATGAGAGAACGCCCTCCGGTTGGAAGAAAATATATTCTAAATGTACTTATCTATAAATGAATTTATGTAGGAAATTATCTACATATAAAGCCCATCGGGGGTGAGACATAAAATAAGATTCCGGAAATTTATTTGGTCCGATTGACCGCAGTTGGTGGTCAGCGTCATTTATGTATTCCATGTCATTCATCAGCGATCTATTCTTAACAGATCATGTTTCAGTCAATATCTTATTATGGTATTATATCGTTCAATTTTGAGCCTTACTGCCGAATCGCAAGAAAGTTATCTATAACTCTAACATTAGCCTTATTTACGCTCATTGAATATAACAATCTATTATAAATAAAGCCAAATATGTATACTGAAAAACTTAAACAAAATTCCAAATGTTGCAGACATTCCGTCTAATGGAAATACTTCTAATCACCCATCAACATAATATTTTACACCCTTACACTTTGTCACAAATACTTTCAAACACTTTTAGTGGCTGTGAACCATGGCCATCTCATATGAACTTTTAGCAAATGCATCGAGAAACTTCAATCCATTAGCCGCGTAAAGCTGACTTGTGGGCCTTGGGTCAGGGATATCGAAATGTGTTTATCTTCAATGTGGTTGATCCAGAAAAATGCTGGTCATTTTAAAACTTTTACTTTCTAAATTTTAAGTTAATTTTTGTCGCGATGTGATGACGCGAATGATAGAAGCAGAAAATAAGACGAATTTATGACCAAAGAAATATCTTTGTTGGTCAAACAATTCTGCTCCGATTTTCCAAATGAGTCTAGAAGAGATCATGGTACGAATCTGACTCGTTTTTAATGTAGACGCAATTTTTTAATAAAAAATCTAGGCCAATTTTGAGGCAAGATAACTTTAAAACGCATAAGAAGAGCATTGTGCTGCATAGTCTGATGTTTGCTTTATCCTGAGTTAACAGGCTTTTGATATCACACGTTTTGTTCCATTGAGCACGAGCGCTGACAAAACACTGTAACACAAATGCAGTAAAATCACTGCTCTTGACAGTAATTTCACTCTGCGATATTGAAATAAATCTTTAAAATCGGATCCTTTAAGTCATATATGGACTCGTAATGGATTTGCGGTGCGGTCCATCAACGGTCCGTCCATACCTGACAGATATTTCATCAGCAAGGTGGTTTTAAGTTTCGAAAACATATAATTGCTGTAAATGGCCGGTAAGTATACTCGATCCTACTAGGTTGTCAAAGCATTCATATTCTTGAATAAACTTGATAAAAAAAAAATTAATTGAACAAAAAGTATCATATTCGTAATATGATAATTTGACATAGGTATTTGATTTTTTATTTATAGTTATATAATTCGGTGACTGATCTGAAATGTTTGTTTTCTGGTTTCATAAATGAGCGTAACCTATTAGGTTTTCTGCAATTACATGATCTACTAAATTTCAAAAATCACATAATACTACGTACGTGCATACATTTTATACACATATGAAAATGACGCTATTGAAGTATTTTATGAACATGCAAAAAGATATAGAATCAAAGAAACTCTCCCTGTACTACTCTGACTGCGTGCGAAAGGTAGGGTCAATTACTCAAAGCATCATTCTACGAGGAAAAAAATATTAAAAATTTACTTTTTGACAGTCAAGTAGTGTTCGCTGGGCTAGTGCGATTTTTGCTACAGTCACTAATAACATGATATTTTTGATTTTGCAATTTTTCACCTTTTTTGTTTGATTCAATCCATGAATGGCTCTTGCTCAACTATACACCCCTTAATGAAAATATTCTATTACTTTTGCGGCAGGTTCCAAGGCGTGTTTGTGTCGACAGCCAATCGAGTGTTGAAAGGTTTATAAAAACAAGACTGCTATAACATTGGAAATGGCGGTCACACTGCCAAATGCGTAATAACAAAGCTTATTTATCTAAACAATGGCGACTGGCGCTGGGTCGCTTGTTTGGACTGACATTCTTGCTTGCAAATCGGTTAAAAAGCCATCTCACTAAAAATCTATTTTTCTCGTCGGTTTTCAACATAAAGTGTCGGGAGGAAAGTTTAAAATAATTAAAGTAGGGATAAATATATAAAACAATGTTTTCCGGAATTCTAGAAATTTTGTGGCTCTTTGGAAGTAGGATAATGTTTAGCATAATAATTTCTGGGTCTTTGTTTGAAAGTTATGGCATACCACCACTCACAGTGTTAATATTTGAATGCTTTACATCAATTGGATCATCAATTTGGACATTACGCTGAAGTTTATACGAATAGCACTGAATGTTGCCCCGTAACCAACGGATAAGATTGTGAAATGGTGCTAATAATCGTCTTAATTATGGCAAATGAAATTGGGCATAATAATACCGCAGTGTTTTTATCTAGTTGAATCCGTTCTACTCTCTGCAAAAGACACACATAGCTTAAACATTAGCTTTGGTGCGATTTCGTAGAAGCAGTCCACGGTGATAATTCGCAGTATGGCATACTTTAACAGTGGATTTCTGTGCCACAGTCCGAGGTGTGCATTCAATGTAACGTGTTATAAAATTGTTCTGAATAAGCCATAAAAGAAATTTTTTAATAGGAATTAAAATTAGGCAAAAAGGAATTCCATTCTACCCCTTGCATTGATGGATCAGAATAAACCGTGAAAGTAATATTATAATGTGAATCTTAACTTAGCGAAAAAGGAACGGCATACTGCCACTTGCAGTGCCGATATATGGATGCGCCGCCGAGGTAGATCTTCATCTTGGGGCTTCTACACTTCATCTGTATTCTGAACCTGATAACGGACAAGACAACGACGGGAAGATTAGAATTAGATTAACCACTAACTTCTCTCGATCTTGGATTTGATGAAGCGGAGGCTTCGTCCGAGCGCTGGGCATCGGCGGGAGTGGAGGAAGATCCTACTTCGTCTATTTATCACAACCAGATCTGCCTATTTCAACAGCGATCTATGCTTGCGGACATCAGACCTCGCGGCGCATCCGATTATCTCGTATTATAGCTTCGTATACATACTGATGTATTTATTCTAATCTCCCATTTGTGGTGACTGAAAAACTGACGTGACACGCATTCTATCCAGTCTCAAAAACCACGACAGACAAAAATATATGGCGACGTTTTCCTAGTTGGCGATTTTATTTTGTCAAGCATGCGCCACAGATGAATCGCGCCTCAACGACGCGATTAATCAGTGACACACGCTAAACAAAACGTGTCTGATCAATATATTTTGACTGGGATGTCGTGTATGTGCATAATCATTGCTTGGATATGAAATAAAATACGTTTTGAGTGGATTTTTGCTGCAAGCGTGCACGCGCGCTCATACACTCCGAATCAAATAAGTGCTGGAGACAGCTGTTAGTTTTGTGTGTCGCGTCATTTTTATTGGTTGCAACACAATTTTCGCTTAAAGCAGTACTGCTCATTAACTAATGGTTTTTGCTAATTTTGCAATCAAGTGATGTAGTTTTTACAATGTTGTATTGGCTGGTTTCAAATGTCTAAGCCAAAATCGTATATAGTTCTTGGGTTCGCGTTACTTTTGCCCAAAAACAAATATCCCATTTCCTGTTGCCTCCTGACTTCATCAAAATAAATTTTCAATATAGACTGCTTTTTAGTACATACTACATTTGTTTATATAATTTGATTGTTTTGGTATGTCTTACAACTTGACTTTGATCTTTTTATAAAAGGCATAACTTCAAGTTTCGGCGTGTTTGATCTAGCAATACTGTCGGAATATTAGCCTTAATTATATACGATATAATTAGTTTTAACTACTAAATAAATGAATTCAAAATTAGAACACTATTTTAAAGCACCCGAGCGTGCAGATAATTGAGCCGTAGAGTTATGAGGTTACCGCTCCATTGTTATTCTAAAATTTTCAAGACCGCTGCTTGAGGGTTCAATGTTGGGCACTTCATAAAAAAAATGATTTTGATGTTCCAAGATAGCTCGTTTTTTGTGCAGGAAACTGTACCAAAGTGATGGTCAATAGATTGTCTATGATAAACCAAAGACGTTTTGACATATACGGTTAGTAGTTCAAAACTTCGCAATTATAAAATGAGCGTGATGTACAATAAAGTTCTGAAAATTCACCCATGTTTAAGAGACGACAAAGTTTTATTCAGTGCATACGGCAAAAGCTGACACGTAAAAGCTGGCATACAATAAAAGACTATTCACGACACGAATATTATGGGCGGACTTGCATGAATTGTCACAGAAGGATGCGGTCGAAATTCGAATTTGATGCTTTTTTAAAACTCGACATAGAGCTCCATAAATTTCGGATATATCTTATCTCAAAAAGAGTTCGTGTTTCAATTTATATTTGTTCCCTTCAGTCGCGCCATTTAATTTATTTTTGAAACATACGTTTGCCCACCAGCCCATTTATTTGAAAGTTGAACATGCCAAAACACTTTTCTGATATTGTGATTTTCGGTAACCGCTCTCTATGCTAGCATTAGTGAATAGTTTCAAGTAAAATTTATTATTTTACACTCATTAGGAGGTGTTGATTGAGCATAAGTCGCGGGATGACAACAACATTCAACTTTGCCTCGTGATCAAAGCATTTATAAAAAAAATACTCAGTCAAATCGTCGTAGTTTCCACACGGAATGGATCAAGTTCGTCAAACATGTTGTTTTCTTTTTAGTAATAGGTCGTTAAACGCGTAGGTGTGGCGAGATAATTACATCGTTACGGCACTGATGTGATTCACTCGTGCCTACTTGACCTACACACCTGCAATCTCGGAAATAAAATTAAATTTTGTAACATGCTTCTAATTTTCAAATGTGATCATACTTATTTCGAATATATTTCGCCAAAAGCTGAGACTTGCATGTACTTTGCACCGTGTAAACGGTTCAATACACACTGTTATCAGTACTTTGTTTGGCTTGCAGTCGTTTGAAGTCTGCTGCCTATTATATGAGTTGTATAAAATAATTAATGATATACTTAATCCCACAATGATACTCGTCCTTGACAAGTGCCGGTTAGTAGATCGATGCTCAATCATACATTTACTATTGCTAATTATGCTCGATTTAGCAATGGGCAACACATGATTAAACAGGAGTTGTGGAAATCAATGAGCAAACGTTGCATTATATGTGGGCTGTTGTAAAAAGTACCGTACAGAAGTTAAAAGGCTACATTGGATGATACGGCAAACAAGCAACCACTTAACGCATGGTATGACTGCGTATATATGAGCCTTAGCACACAAACCGTCAGATAATTACTCTACGCTGCGGCACTTTTGATTTGATAATGCTTTTAATTTTTCAATTTCATTAATGTTAATATAAAACGTTTGATATTTACTTTGCCTAGACTGCTGATGGCATAATACTTCTATTGTATGCGCTGTCTATGTTGAGACATTGCGCAATGATTTAATGCATGTTTGTTATGAATGCGCATTGTGGTTGCATAATATATTTCAATATGTTGGGGCATAACCAAATAAATAATTGATATTGAAATAATTTTATTTCACCCAGATCACACAAACAACTTTGACTGAAATTCGTGAAAGATTTTCGATTTGTAAGAAAAACAACATGGAGTGCTTCGACTTGCGATAAATGACAAGCGAATTGGCTTATTACAGGTAATTGAACAGTGGCCCGTTTTCCGTGATTTAAATGTACTACGTATTATATTAATAATATTTTATAAATATATATAATTGATTATAATACAAACTACCTATATAAGAAGCCCTGGATCCACCCAGAAATTTTATTTTGTCAAGCACAAGTCACAGATAGACCGCACCTAGGCGGCGCGATCCATCTGTGACTTATACTCAACAAAAGATGCTTCGACAATATTTTTCTGACTGGGACATACAAGGAAATGTCACATTTCGCAATCATCAGAAACGAAACAAAAGAAGTTTATGACAAATCCCCTTTGTGGCAATATGTTCTCTTGGGTTCAGGGTCAAGTACCTATATAGCTTTTGAGAGCAACTAGACGAGTGATGAACGCATGTTTATCATTTGAAATTTTGAAACAGTTTATATGATCGTTCAAAATTTTAAATAATGCAAATTTACTGTTTAGTTTGTGGACAATTGTCAAACACATTTGTTAAATGATAACGATAGGTAACACAGTGGCGAATTGTATTACACGTTTATTATTAACTAGGATCAAAGAATACTACTACTTTATGATCGTTAAATGTGGCAACCTAACCCACTTCCGGAGGACCCGGGCTTATTTGTGCAGAGATATGTTCCACGTGACTGTTTGTATATCATTTTATGGGACATTGCGATGAAAATGAAGTAAGACGCCGTTATCAAATAATAACTTTACTAGTTGATATTGAAACTTATCACATATTACACTTTTTGGCCAACTTTGGAGCCTTGGTGGAACGCACCGCCAAGGTGCCGTTTACCGACAATGCATACTTGGCATAAATCTACCTCATTAACATGGCGGTTTCTAATTTCGAAAAAGTAGAATTACTTCAAAAAAGCAATCAATTTACTGTACTTTTTCGCAGTGTACATAACAATGATAATGCCTTCATACTAGATACTATATTTTATAAAACGATATTGTTGTTTAAAATTCATGTGATATATGGAACACATTGTCTTTCACACATTGTCTACCTCATTGTCTTTCTAAGTTCTTTCCCTTCTCTTGTTCACCTTGTAAGAATACAAGATGGCGTTATTACTTAGTTGTAATGATCTCATTACAGGGGTATGTTTTTTGTGGCATGTCGTGTTCTAGAATATTACAATGAACTTCTGTAAAATTGAAAGCATGATATTTTCCTGATTAGTTTTAATTCCATATTATATATATTTGAAATGTTGATTGACTGGATCGGCATGGTGTATCAAAATGAAACCTATCAAAAAATGGTTAATCTCTTTCAATGTTTAACCGAAAATTGGTCTTTTATTTTGTACCACGAACATCACGCCCTCGATTAACAGCCCAATCGTATTCATCGTGACTATATTTTATAATCTGATATTCATTTTGTTATAAAAGGGAAGGGCAAATAGATTTGGCTGTGAGTTAATGGATAACTTCTCCATTTACAAGATCACAACGTATGTGCATTTAACAAATAAACTGCCTTCGTTCGAGCATATATCATTAATAAACCGAGTTCGATTGAGCTCGGTTTATCAATGATTTATGCTCGATCGAATAAAGTGAAATGCAAAGTTTGCCTATGTGACACAATCAGTTCTGACGTGTATCTTTGTTTACATACGGTACATAAGCCAGGATAATACTCGAAACCCGTATTGTCTGTCGATCGACAAAATGCGCTATAGCGTGCAAAACCTCTTATTTTACGCACCTGTTGATGACAAAATTAAATGTCTGTTGGGTTTCTGGGAAAGATTTTTCCCGAAAAGATGACCCGGTTTAATGAATTTTTCAATGAGGGGCTAAGTTCTTTGCTGCTTTTTTATTTGTAATGTTGCATGTGAGTACCCCACTCTGAACAAGACACGGGCGGATAAAATTTAGAAATTTGCACATGTTTTTTCATCTGGTGTCGTTGCATGATGACCTAATTGTTGCCCCCTCACGAGTGCCTTAACATAATATTGTTTCTAATTATTATAAATTATCTAATGCAACATGTGAGTTAATTTATGTAGGAAGAAAATTTCCCTCGCCAAATTTTTACCTAAAAACGCGTCTGCGACAAGTCGAAGAAGTTTGATCCTTTATCAATATATTAGGAGTTATGCTTTCCCGTTCCTTGGTGGTCCACATTTTTGTTTTATGAGAAACAAACAGCAAAGTTCAAGAGAATGCACATATTTAATATTTTGATTGAAACAAAGCTGCATTCAATCATTTGGAAACAAAGTTAGAGTTTGACTATACAATGTTGGGGGTAATTTATGCAGGAAGAAAATGACCCTCGCCAACAGTTTATTATTCTATCGTCGATGCTATCCAACATGGCATTAAAACTAAAAACGCGCCTGCGACAAGTCGAAGAAGTTTATTCCTTTATCAATATATTAGGAGTTACGCTTTCCCGTTCCTTGGTGGTCCACATTTTTGTTTTATGAGAAACAAACAGCAGAGTTCAACAGAATGTCACATATTTTATATTTTGATTGAAACAAAGCTGCATTCAATCATTTGGAAACAGAGTTAGAGTTTGACTACACAATGTTGGAGGTGCAAAAATTTTGAAAAGCTATTGTGCAGGTATATGGGCGTCGCCTTGAACTTGATAATTATAATGGTCTACCGACAAGGATGGGTGGGTTCTCCGGGTGTCGTTGCAAATATATAGAATGAATAAAAAGACCCACAATGTTTAAAAACGATATTTTCGGAGCGAAAACTGAATTACTATAGCTCTCATTGTTATTTACCAATGGCTGTCAAATGGCAATTTTTCTCCTTAGCGAAAATTATCAAATATTCCAATACTATAGAGAAATATTGTTCGATTGTAGTGTTTCTCTTTTTCAGTTTAGACATCGTTGCTAATAATATTATGATTCAATAAATATAAATTTATTCTCAGCATGATCCCACACCACCCACGTTCATGCTTTTACAATGTGACTACTTATCATTTTTGCACTTTGACATCTGCATATTTTTAGTATAGTGTGACAAAAATAGTTTTGGTGTTTTTTTCAATCTTCCAAGTTCGAGTTTCTGGTAACATATACGCTAGTTAGTACCAATTATGAGCTGTAGATGCATCATGTCTACAAGGCGCGGTCCATCTACAGTTCATGCTTGAATAATAAAATGGTATTGACTTCAATTACCTTCATATGTTAGTAAAATACACAACAATTTTAACTGTATATGGCATCCAATTATATATATTTTAATGCTGGTAAACATAGGCCTGTGAACGTATAGGAAGTTTCGAGATCTAAATAATCCTTTAAAATGTATTTTTATTGCGTTATTCAAGGGATTGGTCCTTTATACTATTTCCTGATCTGAGATTTTTTTTGGTCAATTTTTAAAATCCTAAAAACCATAAATAGTAGCTTATAGTAGAAATAGCGTTGCTGAAAATAGACATGTACTGCCATAACGTCGAATTTTTTTATTTCGGTCATAAAAACAGCCAATTTGGTAGATGGAGGTATTGTATTTTGTGCACAAATTTATTAATGTTTTGCTTATAAGTAATTTTCAAACCATATTTCATGAATTGTAGGAAGCGTAAATTACATCATACCCATCTAACGGAAAGTTCTGAAAATACAAAAATAACAAAGTCTATAATTAGGAGTCGAAATGTGTCACAAATATTGCTGGTACTTCAAACAGAAATTATATTCTTTCAAGCAAACGCACAGATGATGCGCTCCTCAGCAGACGAATCATCGGTACCTCATGCTTGAATATCTCAGCTTCTGCAAAATTTTTGTCCGCGAAATAAGTAAGGCAAAAGGCATAACGTATGGTAATTCGCGTTAGCTCTGATGCCTTACAAAGGAAATTTTCCGTTGTGTGTTGTATCGACCGGTTGTGTCTTGAGCAGACAGGGTTGTCTGGAAAATTACGACATTTTCTATTCAACTTTAACCAAGGTCGCGAGGAGGGCTCGTTTACCGATGTTTTGTTTCACACAAAAGAGTTCGTGCAAGTATTAAAATTATAAAAATCGTTTTAAAAAACGCTCACAGGTTTTATAACGACCGAGCTTGGATCTTAAATACCTCACAGATAATAAATTAGTGCTCCCATTTTATTTTATTTTGCTAAGTTGCTGAGGTAAAAGTAAACACCGATTTCCGAGTAGAATGAAATTGTGCAAATAAAGTCATCGATCACGCGTTAAAGTTATAAATTTAAACTTTCAGATAACATAGGAAAAAGTTACACTGTATAATCACCACACTATGGCAGTAATTATACTTGTTGATATAAAAACTATAAAACCGTCTTTTTTGCTAATTATGGGGTTTCTCACCGGTGCGCTCCATCGAAAGCTCATTTTAGGCAAAAATCTCGTTAATAAGGCGGTTTCAAGTTTATAGAATATACAATTACTGCAAACAACCTTTAAATTTAACTTTACTTTTTTATAGTGTAGGTAAAGAAAAAACCAAAGTCAATCTTCTTCAAATGTAAATGCAGTCACAATGTTTATCTGAAGTAAATGCAAATATTGGCTGTAGTTTGTTAGGATTTTACAAAGGATTTTGCTGAACAACAGACTTTTCTATACGCGTTAATCAAGCGACAAGTACACTCTGAGCGGCGCTTGAAAAGGTATATTTAAGAACCGTCTCTAGCAGCGAATGTCAATATGTACACTCAAGTGCAACTCTAGTACGAGTAACCATTTGTCTACTTTCTACTTGCCTGTTATAGCGAGATAAAAACAAAACTGCTATAGAAATTTTACTTTCGAGCGGTTTACCATCAATCTGTCAAAATCGAAAAGTAAATATAAAATCATTTTAATTGTGTTAAAAACAAATTTTATAGCCAACCATAATTAAATATGAGCCACAGATGGACTTATTCTTAATAAAAACAAATTACTTTGACATGGGTATTACTATTGAACTACCCGTATTACTCTCCATATTTCTATCTCTTTATCTTTATCTCTCTCTTCCTCGCTCTCTTTTTATCCCTGTCTCTCACGTATGTATTGGAACGTAAAATCACTCCAAAGTTTATCGTTAAAAACTTTCAGTATCGTTTTGAGAAGTTTACAAAAAGGTAAACTAAACATCTAAGCATCATTGATAATTATAAAATCTTTTCTCAATGACATGATGACGCAAACGATTATTTATCAACGCACTTGATACAGATATTAATTTGTACGGAAATATTATGTCATTTATTTGTTTTCGGATAAGACATTATCGAAAAATCGTTCTTTTTTCTTGAATATTTATAAATCAACACTTCTGCCATTGTTTTGTTTTTCGGAAAATCACTATCTGTATCTGAAGTTTGAATTTTGTATTGCCACACCTTGGAGTGAACGATACTGGCCAGGCTAAAGTAGCAGCGGTCACTTATAGACGTACAGGTTTAAAGTTGTTGGCAGGATCTCTTCGGTTCGGCTGAGCTTACCCAACTTATTAGACATGGTGTCGAGTCGTGGACATGGTTTAATTACCACGACTCGCGGGACTCTAACTGACAATGGCGTTAAAATAATATTGCTGCCGTCACCCATTCTCAGTCATCGGACGGTTGTTAACATTGATTAAACTTGCGAAAAGCATAAGCTGAATTGCAAGTATCATTATTTTTATAACCAATATATCTCTTATGTTAACATTATGCCATAGATTATCAAATGTCGTTTTTCGTATTGCGGTTTTTTATTTTCTCTGCCATTGATGTATGTCTTTGCTGAAAGACAGATGGGATAACCCTAAAGAAATTTGACTTAAACATATACGATCTTTAAAATAACCCTTAACCTATTGATTTTTCACAAAACTTAATATCTGGTATGAGTTCAACACTGTTGTTTGTTATGGTGTTAGGCTTTTTAATTTTACTAAATTCAAGCTATGAATTTTGCCCTCCGTGTCATCGATGCCAAATAAGGGCATACAAAACAAGAAAATCTTCATTTTCCCACAAAATATTAAGATCCCCGTTCATGCTGCTTGACTTATCATAACGCAGCTTGTAGTATTCCCGAAAGTTGCACACAACACCAGCTCAAACTTGTTCATTCGTGAATTTAGATAAATCGGGCTTGAAGCGCTCAGGTTATCTATAGCCTACGCATTAACAAGCAGAACTTAACCAACGTAAATACATAGTCAGGACCCGCCAATAAAAACATTCTAACCTTAGATCTAGCGATGGTGACTTTGTCGACAAGTACAGCTTAACCGCCTAGATTTACTGTATAAATAAATATCTAATGGGTGGCTTTTATTATTGCTGAATCTGAATGATATTACAAAAAAGGCTGAACTGATAAACATAATGGCGTTTATTATTTTTTGTTATAGTTTGTGCACATAAATTTGCTGGCAATTGCCGCGGGCAGGTAAGAAGTCTTTAACGTGAACAAATTTTGGCATTGTGCCCATTTGCTCCACCCAAGTTGTCATCTAATTTTGGCGAGTAGACATTGTAGGGTTAGAAATCACATTTGATCATGGGGGTTTATGTTTGTTGCTTCGATAAGGATACAATTCAGCAACCCACTTCATCCCTAGTTGAAATGGTACAAACAAATATGCAGGAAGAAAGTAAATGGATATAATAAAATATGCCCGATGCGGAGCGGCAGAAGCGACTGATAAAAAGACAGAAAATGCAGTACTGTACGTAGAAAAAGGGAAATCTTCTTGATTAAATATTTTCGAATCAAATGAAAAATTCTATCGCTGTTTGCTAAAAAATACAGAATTCGCTGAAATTACATCCATAGTTTCAAGGTTTTATCAATATCTCTGGTCCTCCATTTTTATTTTAGAAGTTCAAATTAACGAGGCTAGATGCCTTGCGACGAAGAAAGTACGAGTCGCTAAGCAACCTTGAATCGCTGCACTTGTTGAAAAAACTCGCCATCCAAGACCATGTACATCCACATGCATAGCAATTACTTCGCCTCCGAAATTTCAGTTTTGATCTCATCGGTTGCCGACGCCTAAATATGGAAACCTCACAATATGAAGTGCAAGGATTATTGCTTAGAGGCGACCCTTGTAACCGATTTGTTTCGTTCGGAGTAATCTCCTTTTTCTGAAGATATGGCTTAGGTAGTCGTTCTTTTGTGATTTGGGATGATCTTTAACCTCTTAACCCGTTTACCTGTGCTGACTTGTTCCATCTTATACGTAGAAAGTTTTTGAATTATTCTGTCGTTAACAACATTTGATTGTAGACGTAACTAAATATATAGCCTATAGGACCACATGGGGCGTAGTTCACGATCATTCTAACTTTCAGTTATTAAGAACTCGTTTGCCATATGTCAGATATCAAACGGTGGAGTTAAATTTTACAAATGAGCTTTCCAACCATAGCAACGCTGTATAACTAGAGCTGAGCAATTCGATTCGGACCAAAATCAATTATATTTCGTAATTCATTTATGAAAATTGTTGTTCTTAGTGCGAATTGAAAATACACTATAAACTATAAATTTCCTCATTTCCGCAATGGAGAAATGTTATAATAGTAAAAAGGAGATATTTGTAATTTACATCGATTCGAAAAATTATTCAAATCAAATTCGAATTCCAAATGATTCGGCGTTGCCCAGCTCTACGTATAACTAGCGTCGAAGGCCGTCCAGTTTGTACGACCATGAAATGTTTTGTTTTATTTCAGGACATTAATTGGACAAAATCTTTACAGCTTCGTAGCTCATTGTGTCATGAATTGATGACCACAAAATTCATATTTCATTTCATAATTTTTACGGTTCTATATACAAAATATATTTGCCGACCATCACGAAACCGTTCGTGTAGTTTGTAGTTGGTATTTGGACAACGTATGCATATTTAATGATCTATTAGTAGCATATATTCGAATCTTAAGAAATACATGTTTGGAAACGGGCTTTCGTGCTTAATTTTTTGTGACATTTTCTTTTCCGTTTGCAGAGATTACTTGCACCATTTACCTGGTCCTATCCGTCTGAGCTGAATAGCAAGTTCAATTACGGGACCCACTCGAATCCAATAATCCAGGATTAACCTGTGGTTAAACTTCTAAAAGTAGCTTATTTGCCTCCAGATTGGGACCAAAGCGAAGTTCCGAATCCCGATTAGGGCAAAAGACTTCCAAATTTGCTTTCTTGTAGATTTTGACGATAACCCAGTTTTACATATAGTAAATACAAAAATGTCTAAATTGATTATGTCAAGCTTGAACCACTGTTGGAGGCGCGATTCAACTGTGGATCAAGCTTAACAAAAACTGTATTCTAATGTGAGAAGTTATAGCGAAACGCTTCTGAACTAACCAAGTACTTATGTTGATTCTAACCATTATTTTCACTAATGTACCCAAAATAGAATTTGTCAATGGATTTTCTAAATAGCCCAGCATGCTACCAGACGTCTTGCACGTCGACTTTCAAATCTTGAATCGGCCATACGCGATGGCAATGATAAATTGATTAACTACGTGTATGGAGGGGCGTTTTACAATCCTTATGACGGACTGTTTATGCATTGTTGAGAGACTCTACAAAAACGCAATAAAAAAGACCTTTGGGAGCAACGCAATTTGCATCGCAAAAAACATGAATAAAATATTTTTGAAAACGAAAACAAAACGGGGGAAACTGTTATTAACTTGTTGCCCGTGCATCCCAGAAATTTTGTATTAATTAATGGAGAGAAAAAGATTGTTAATAATTGTTATTATAAGATTAGAACTGAAAGTGCTTAACATTTTCCCAAAATTTTCATTTTTTGTAAGTTTAAAACCTTGCTACGTTGACGAAACACGTTTTGTCGGTCTATCAATGACCCTTACTTATTTGCAGGACATTGACCGTTTAGCTTGAACAATTGGAACACATTTTCTGTACATCTTAAATTGATTCATGCACTGTAAGGCTTATCATTCATTTGCAAGCAAACGATATGCAATATGGAGACTAAGTTTATATCTATGTTTATATTTAAGATATATTGGAGAAACACAAAAAAAAACATACTTTTCATAAAGCGCATTTATATTTACAACATTTCATACATGGTGACGAAAATCGTGAAATACCAAGAAAACATTCCTGACAATGCTTCATTTCGTGCCGGGAGAAAATATATTCATCATTATAATGAGTTTTTAATGCTTCTGGTTTTGACATTGTGCAATGTAGTGCATATTGCAATATTAATTTAGCAATTAGTATATTTATATTCCAATTTGGAGGTATACACACAACCATTTAAATTCGCAATTGTCCCTTAAGTGAACTGTTAATGATATTGCTCATTGTAGATGAATGGTTCGCCTTATGCATCACCACTGTCATATCCAGAAACTTGGGAGTCCGAAATATTTATGTTAAGAAATATGCTAACCCAGCCTGAAAATTCCTTCAAATATGTTTTTATTTTAACACGAGTCACTGATGGATCGTGCCGACGAGGCACGGTTCATCTTGGTCTCATGATTGATCAAGTTTCATTAGAAGGGCTCGAAATTTCTGAGTTGTTTTTGTGGTTGCGCGAAATTCGTAGATACAACAATTAACATAACACCATTTACGGGAGGGGTGCAAAAGACCTGGCTGCAATGGAGTGGTGGGTAGCATACTTTTATATTGTAGGTTAGAGATTTCGAAATCCTGTTGAGAAATCTATGCCTACCACACAACCAATTTGTAATTATTTTTTAGTAGGCTCGAACTGGAAACTAACAAGTTTTCTCGACTGTACTTACCTTTTACATAATTTGATTGACTGTTAGCATACAGAACAAAGTCCAAATATGTCTTGTTAAAAATGGTTCAGTGATGGATCGTACGACGAAGCGTAGTCCATCTGCGACCCGTGGTTAGCAAAATCAAATTTCTGTTAAGTAGGACGCGAATCTTCGTTGGATTATGTTGTAGCTTAGTTTTGCATTTTATATATTTCTACGTAAAGGCTGAAACATAAAAACACAATTTTTGCCTGTGCAGCATATTAAACATTAATTTTGTCGCTTTTGTTCGATTTAACGAGTATTTACATAAAGGTTGTTTGAATTCAATCGCTCTGGTGATTATCAGACTATACATTCGTGTATTTAAGGATGATGGCGAAAGAGAAAACCAACATGGCGGTGCAAAACAACAAAAGAATCGGTGCTTGCTCGAGGCAAGTAGAAACTTGCCGGTATATCAAATGAATAGCGATATCTTCGATCGAACATGAGACATAACTAAATGTTACCTATCTCACATGCTTTATTGAAGATAAGTTGGTTAATATTAAAAGATTTGCTTTAACGAATCACAAAAATTATGCTTCCGGTTGTTGAAGTCTATCTACCAAGTGTGGCCAAATGTAGCATATAAAAAATTCCACCATTCGTCTGGGCCATGTGTGGGCATTAAATGATGCAATTGATCAAGGCAGGCAAACTTAGTGGTTCAGAATCTGTCAAGTCATATATTTTAGGTTTCCATGTGATACATAGGCGTAATATAGGCGCTGCCTATAATTGTGGTAAATTTGAAAAAGATAAAATTTATGCCCAAACATATATTTTCAAATAAGATTCTTTTATTAATAACGCCGTCGAGAAACGAAAATTTTAACCAAACAAAAATTAATGTTGCTGGTTTCTACAATTAAAAATCACAGAAGAGTTGACTCAATGGCGCCTTTAACGTACTTCAGGCACACGCGACCCATTTGGAAAACGTCGTTTATTCTATTAAGTAGCATATGTCTATGTCTCTTCGAGATGTGTCGAGATAGGAAGTGAAAACTCGGTCAAGAATCTTATATGAAATTAGGATTAGGGTCATCACTATTTTTTATTCTTATTATATAAAGACGTCTGAACAAGACAAAATGTCAGGAAAAACTTTCCACTTAAGATTCGCATAAGAAGGATCGAGATACAATCAAAATAGGCCCGCTAGTAAGCCGGCGTCTTGTCTTGGCCTTGAAGAAATATTGAACTCATGCTTAACTTAATTTTCCACAACATTTTTACGTTTTTCGAAATCCGAAATTTTAAACGTCTAGTAATGAAATAAATACCACGCAACCGATTCCAAATCTTAAGATGGCGGTTTCCTGACTTCCAAAACTCAAATTCGGTGACTCAATCAATTTATCACTGTATATGCTAGCAATAAAATCTATTCTTATACCAACAAAGACGTTTCAAATCAATCTATTTTATTATATCAAGGGCGTTCTTTTACCCGACTCATCGTTAATTGACATCAGACCCCACACATTTGGTAAAACAAAGAAATGATCATAATGATATGAGACACCTGTTCCCGAGGTCACGCAGAATAAGCACCATACTCTGACTATGACCAACAGTCACGTGATAGAATCGGTAATCTTGTACTACTTAAAAAACCAAACCCACAGACATAGCAGTTTGTACCTTGTAATGTACCCTGTTTGTACCTTTTAATAATTTAGACAAGACGAAAAATTTAAAACTTTTTTGAAAAAAAAGGAAACCGCCATCCCTAAATGCCATCCTTGGAAACCTTAAAAAATGAAAAATATAATATTATAATATAAAACTAGTTTGTTGACCGCGATAACATTAACAGTCTTATTTCAAAAAAGTTTAATTTTTATAAATTTCCTGATAAAATCATCATTTTTATTAAAAAGATTTAAAATATAACACAGTGATAATATATTGAAACTCCGCGGTTCGTGCAATACTGGTAAGAAAGAATCTAAACAACAAAGGAGCAATTCATCATTACTAAACCTTGCTATTCCTTAGTGTTTCATAGGGTCAATGCTATGTGAGATTATCAATATTTACAAAGCAACAACTTGTTTTTTGAACGTGTAATTGATATCCTGCCGACACGGTATTACAAATTGTTAAAATCAAGAAATTCATAGTTTTTAGTGTATTTTCAATTCATACTCGATTTCTGAGCGCAACAATTTTCATATTTTAATGGCAAAATATAATCGATTTTGGTCAAATTTAACCAAAATCGACAGCATTTTGTCATTATAAATGAAAATTTTAGTTCAGTTAGCAATTTTTGTTCCTATGGACGATTCACGATTGATTCGAATAAATCGTGCTTGTAATCGATTCGAATGACCCAATCGAATTACCCAGCCCTATATTCGTTTGAAGAATTTTGACGTTACAAAAAATCAGGTCCAAAAAGAGTTGGCAAGTATGAGGAGCGACTGATGGACATGCGACATGCGGTCATCAGTGTCTCATACTTAAAAAGATTTGACTGGAATGCAATACGATACATTCCGTCAACACCCTTTTATCACATTTTCATGTTGCCTGCCCCCATTTTTAATAATTCCAATTCGTTTCGCATATCTACGACTACATTAATCAAATCATTCGGTACTTTAGAGTGCATTGTTGTTTTCTTGACAATTTTAAAACAATATTCATGTATATTTTCATCCCTACTAAATGGCATTGTATATAATTATATTAGTTCCGGCTTGACTAATATGGCACACCGGCATGGTCAAGGTCACCTAATGAACCATGAAATATATTATTTCGCGGATCGCTGCACTCTCGAATTTATCTTTCTCTCAAATTTGTTATAAGTCTTGCTAATCCACGGGGACAATAGTATTACTGTTTTCGCGGCAATAAACGATATCGGAAATCTTTTTACAGCCCTCTGTACAATGCTAGATATTATTAGTAGATATTATTAGTCGCCTGAGCTTGGGTTGGAGATTATACAGAAAATTTTATCCAGATTCATCAGTGGATCAAGGATGATGCAACAAGACATTGTACAAATAAGTCACCACACAATAAATAAGTTACCACAGTGCCATGGATTAGAGACAATCCCACTTGTAATAAAAGTTTTTTCACAAAGTGTTTTGTAAAGTATGGGTCACTGATGGATCACGCCGTGGAGGCTAGGTGCATCTGCGATTTATGCTCCACAAAATAATAAAATTTTCGATCATTCGAACTATTAAACTCTCTTTTCGGAAAGGAATGATCATAAAAACTAATTTCCGGAAAGCAAGTTGAGTTTGTCACGCATATCATACAAAGTGAAGAGATAAATAACAGCAATTTGCCAGCTGTCAATCACACGCTAAATCGATCATGCGCGAAACTCCCAACGCCAAGTTAAGCCCAAGCAGCTGTATTTACTAAGTATGCTAATAATTGTGGGAAAGCGTTGTAAATGGAATTGGTGACAAGAAGACAAATGTGAAAAAATGTGACAGTTTTATTTTGAAATTTGGACAGAATATTCAAAAAGAAAAATGAAAAAAATCTAGTTTTATAGAATTTGATTTAACAAAACTTTAACAAAATATATTTTTATTCGACGCGGAACATTTTTTCGTAACATACAAAACTTATGAAAGCCCTAAAAATGAACAAAAATATTTCTGATGGAAACTTATTTTTGATAAAAAAAAAACGAAAACAATCCCTGTCTTTGTTATGCAAACTCAAGCCCCGAAAACATCAACATCTTATCATGAAACATGATATAGGTCTTTTTCCCAACGTTCTTCATACTGTTTAGGTCCAAATCACAATGCTTTAGTGTTGCCATTAACAAACTTTGGTTCGGTAAAAGACTTTGGAGTTTTGCCACCAAGCGTGACGTGTTTTTGACGTCACGGCTTGAGCTACAAACAAATGACAACGCCACGCATAATAGTTTGTATCAACTACCTCACTGTCGCGTGGTGTAATCTGATCTGGCGAATGTCGATAACTACTTATGACTAACTTGGCTAAGCATAGCGTTCCAAAATATGTAAGATTCATCTAGGATTTTACCTTGTTTAATGTCAGTTTTATCTATGTTCGGAATTTGATTGAATGCACTATTGGGTTGATTTTGGCAGGGGAGTGTAGAGAAAAAACAGACCCTTAAAATATCATTCAGTCATTCGCTGGGTTACATTTGACACTATAAACAGTAAACAGACAAATGAATCGCCCTATTTAAATTTCACATATAGTTTACCAAGCGTGATGGGTCAAAAGATTCACTCTATAGATAGGAATATTCCATGGGCCATGTTTGTAAAGGCATTCATTCCTTTAATGCATCGCCCCATCGCTTAGACGGTTGACCCTTTAATTTGATTTGGGTCGTGTGGTACGGCGTCGAATGAAATCCCTCGCACAAGACCAAATAAGGAGACATCCATCATTCGCAAATCATCAGTGAGATCGTCTATGTTCTTAATGAAATATGACTATATCTTTAATCAACGGACATTTCCCTTCGCTCAAATGAATCATAAAGCCTCCTGGTGCCAACTTATTCAAATTTAGCTTGTTTAATGACGTCATAAACAGATCGAAAGTAATCAAAGCTAATTAAAGGAAGGGAGTGTGAGATATAATTTGACAAAACCACAGCCGAAAATGTTTGTAATGAATTAGTAATAGTTTTTGATGAAATAAAAGCAAATAAGGTCATATCAACATCAGCTCTATATTTTTTAGGTAATGACCAGTTGAAATAACGTAACTAGTTAAAATGCGGAAGTTTTACAGCGTGTGGGAGGGTTAGTCCAGACGTCTCTACTTCTAGAACTTATTGTCTGTCTGTCTGACCTAATCTAAAATTTATATATTTTAAATGCAATAACTATAGATTTCGATGTATTTGGATGGTTTTTATTTTGATTCTTTTTGAAAAAAACATTTCATGAGTCCTGAAATTCAGAAATTTTCGATCTTGACAACTTGCTTCGTAACGAAATAATGATTTTCGTTTTATCATTATGAAATGAAACGACATTAAATTTGAGCCTCAACAAAAGTAAAGTTGTTTATGTTCTCCTAATATTAAAAATAAAACGGCAAATATGTTGTGGACACCTGGTCGTACTCTCTCATGACGTCACATGACGTTTCATTCGAGCGAGAATGTTTTTATCTAATAATGTTGTAATCGTTTTAAGTGGTCGAAAAAGAAAACAAAATACGAAAAGCCAAAAACGCCTGTAGTCTACGTAAGGCACGTATCCCAAGTAATGCCTACTACTAGAAATTTCTCCTCGACAAAAAAAACTATTTTTGTTTACCGTTGAAAAAAGAGAAATTTACAATGAAGTGTAATTTGACTACCAACATGTGTTGTTTCGGTACCAACTATTGGCCATATATAAATCATGCTTAAAAACACGTCATTTGAATGGCCTATGCTTTTTAAAAAAATAAAACGTCACACGCCACGCATTTTCTGTCCATTCTTTTTAAAACACCATTAAATGCAAATAATTTTGCTTCCATTTTTTAAACAATTTAATAAGCCTGTAGGCCACCCACAATTACAGACTCTAATTTCAATGACCAACGTTTCTATATAAAGAACTCGGTCACCGAGTGGTCGACGGTAAAACGATGTTTACTTGAGAAATTACCTTGAAGTAATTGACTTGGTAAATAGAGAAAGCTAGATGACCCCTCTTCAAAGGCCGCTACCCCGTCGATAGAATTTGTTAAAACATATTGTGTTATGTATCGATAAGCCGCGGTCCATCTGTGTCTCATGCTTGGCAAAATAACGAGCGACCATAATGAAATATGAAATGAAATAAATAAAAATGCACGCGCAGTACTGAATAGAGCGATCTGAGCGATCAGGAGTCGTTACGCCATGTCGGGAAATGTTATTTTAAATTTGAACTTTGACCTTTAGGTACAAATATGAATTAATTTCTTTGTTCCGTGTGTGATTATTATAATTAATCGATTGCTACCCTAAGTGATAGTTTGACGATTAATGTGTATAATCAGTGGTGTATTTAGAATCTTGAAAAGGGAGGGGAGAGGTAACATTTTTCGCGGTCACAATATGACTTCATAATGGGCGTCGCAGGCAAAGAATTTTACCTAAATAATATGTTTTATATCCGGAAATAATTCGTGCCGGAGGTGCAAAAAACTTTTCCGTGAATCTCGATATTCTTCTTTGTATGATTTTTTCTCTAATTGAGACATATACTTTCAGAAACCACAAATAAATTACTCACAGAGTGTTCACAGGTGGTAGTAACAAAGCTTCCAACCAACCCACTTTAGGTTGAATCATTACGCTCTCTATACCTTCTCATAGTTTAAGCAAACCTTAACCACATGCTAAGACAAAGAAAACAGTAACGACAAAAAAAACTTAAATTTGCGACCAACGGGGTGCTAGTAACAAGGGAGAGATGACAAATGAGGGAACAGTAGCCTCAACACGCCCCAACTTGTTGATTTTTTGTTTACTGGTCGACATGAAATTTCCGAAAATTATCATCAATCGCTCATTCATAATGTTTTTATCACGTGACCGCTGTCGCATGGGGTTTTCGTCCCTGTGGGGCTTATAATGATCGTGAAATACCTCTATTTTCGGAAAACGGATTATTTCGTCACCAAAGCATGACGGTAGAGAATCAACATAACATTTGTTTTGATGGATTGGTGTTTTTCACTAGAATCCACTCTGAAGAAGTAGGCAGCAGTGCCCTAAAGGCTCCAGCCAATTTATCATATTCTAGTTATAAGTTCAATCTAGTCGATCCACCCCAGTAAGTTTATTTTGTCCCGCATCTACCACAGATGGACCACGTCTCATCGACGCGATCCATTCGTGACTCATGCTTAACAAAAGTTGCTTCAATGAAAAATTTCTGATTTGAACAAGTTTGAAAAGTTGTAAAATAACATAGATTTCATCATTACATTATAATCAGCAAATATATGCCCAATGATAGAAAAACCTATCTCATAAAATGCAAAAGTATATATTTTATTTAAATGATTTTTAATCCTCATACACTCATCGTTGATGGGCGATGTTTCTACCCCACGCTTGAGTAACTGGTGGATCAGGCTGTTGAAACGAGGTCTATTTGTTTTTAACAAAACATGCTCAGAATAAGGCTGCAACAGGCACATCATACTTGAAAATTCTCTTGAAACCAGTAGTGTGCAGAAAGCTACAGAAATGGGAAAGAAGGAATCCCAATCTCTGACAAATGTCCATTGACGCGAATCTTTTAAGGCCATGCAGATCAACACGACCAATAAAGCAATGGGAAGACGAAAAATTCCAAAGTTAGGCGGATCATGTTTACCAAAATACCCTCTCTGACTAGAAATCGAACAGCGTCTTAATTATTCAAGATCTATCACCAATTTATCAAATGAATAATCATATTTCATTTTTTATCTCTACATAAAAATGTTTATTTCACTTTTACGCTCACCCGTGAATCAATCAAATCCTATTCTGATAGTTTGGGCATTATCACATCACGATTCCAAAGAATAAGTGGCGCTTGAAATGAAACAGAAGTGTTTTTCGAAATGTGCGCACGTTTTTTCTAAACCGAGACCACATTTTGAGAATTATCGGTTATATTATGTACAGAAATATTAAATTTGTTGGAATTGTTGTGCAGGAAAATTGTCAAAAATATCACATTAGAAAAAATAACATTAGATTTTAAATACTTTCGGTGACAAAGCGATATAAAAAGATTTTTTTTTTGTAGTTGCTGGCCTCGAAACTATCACACCCCTCCAAACCATATTTTAGTAAGTATGAATGTCAGATAGATTGCGCCGACAAGCCATGGTCCATTAAAACATAATTAACAGTTATTCGGCAAAAATATGGCAGCTTTTGTAAAACTGAACTAATAGCAGATTAGACGATTTTATTCAAGGTACTACTACACTGTAACTAGGGCTGGGCAATTTGATTCGGTGATTCGAATCGATTTGAAGAACTATATATTGGAATCAATCGTGAATCGTTCATAGGAAGGAAAGTTAGAATTGTTTTTTTAACGACAAAATCCAATCGATTTTGGTCAAGTTGGACCAAAATCAATTGCAGTTATTCTATATTTCCAAAGTTATAAAAACGCCATCTTGATGAGATTTATGCCAATTATCGGCTGTTGATGACCGCACCTACGCGGTGCGTTCCATTCCAAAAAAGGCGATTTTGAATCCGCCAAGTAAAATTGCATTTTTGTTACAGTGTATAAGTGTGTTTTATCATGCTCTTCACGTCGCTTATATACGGCATATAGAACAGTACAAGCAAAAGGAGGGGAATTGGGTTTTACCTTTTTCTATCCTTCATACATGAGAATTATTACTGACGTACGATTTGCTCTGAATCTGTATTTTACTGCCAATAAAAAATCTACCAAAATAGGGTCTGTGTAGCATTTTAGAACACATAAACACAAAATAGTTCACTGCCAATATGACACAGACGAATCAACTTCGATCAAGCAAGTAAAAAAGAAAGTATGTTCATTAATATCCGAAATTCAGCACTTTTGACCACTTTTACGTCATTTATACAGATTTAGGTGTTTCGCGGGATAGTCGACGCCATATACACTTAACCCCATTCTAAATGTATTTTTTTCTATTCAATTACTATATTTTTCATTTTTATATTCAACTGTTCTGTTTCCTTTTGGACTTTGGTTATAGTATACATATAAACACTTTTCTAAAATAAGTTTGGTGTCGTAATTATAGTTTCACGCAATTTCAAAATGGTAACAGAAAAACCCAAAATGATAAAACTGTTTTGAAAATGAATTTTGACGCCGCAAATAAGTGATGAAAATAAAAGGCGCGAACGATTGTGGATATCCTGAACGGACACCAAAATATGCCCTTTTTCCGTTTGTCACGTGACGCGTGGTGTAACTTTGGATCATGTGCAAGATAAAGATAAATTACGTTTCCAATCTCGATTTATTTTTGTGACGCGCATGATTGTCTTATTTTTCCTCTAGTTTTTGCCAATACCAGAAATTTTATTGTGGCAAGCTTGAGCCACAGATGAGTCGCCCTTTATAAGCGCGATACTTCTGTAGCCCATTCTTAACGAGAAATGTAATGGTGAATTCTGTTTCGGATTATGTAATAATAATGGAATGTTGATATTATATTGGTAATGGATTCGGTTTATAGATTTGAATGACTTTTGTAATTTGCGAAATACTTGAGAATTTAAAAACCATGGTGAAGTATCAGTAATGGGTTTTCAATGGGTAAAATCAAAAAGTTCAATTTCTATCCTATTTTATTTATTTTTTTATTAAGTAATGTCGAGTGTGAGCCACAAGTTGTGTGTGCGTGTGCGTGCGTGTGTGTGTGTGTGTGTGTGTGATGCAGTTGGTAAAGTGCAATCAATCGGGAAGCCGAAGCAATGAATGAAGTATGAAGAAACCTGCTTACGGGCCAAATGTCTTGTCTTATCACGCCGACGAGGTGCGGTCCGACTGTGACCCATGCTTGACAAAATTCTTGAACGGATATGTGCATTGAGGCCACTATTTGATCAAAACAAAAAACCTGGCCCCAAAGAAAACATACAGAAGTTCTTTTGGTGGAGTCCCATTACCCTACCCAGGAAAGAAAAGTAAAAGTAAAGTATACATGATGAATAGTTTACTTAATATGACAAACATTATCTCATCTCCGATATGGTACACTGTTAGTAAAAAGGCATTTTTTTTATTCTAGGTTATATACTACATACTTTTATATAACAGCAATAAACTCCAAAAAGACAAGTATTCTTGATTTGGCTTTAATAGGAGGGATTCAACTATCATTTATAAATACTAAAAAACAAATGGAAAGCATTACGAAAAATTTGTGTCATTGTTTATACATATTTTCAAAACCAAATGTACTCAAACATCACTTGATCTGCGTCAACACAATCAAAACTTTTGTCAAGCATAAGCCACAGATGGAGCGCGCCACAGCAGCTTAGTTTCTAATTGAACAACTAAGATGTACTGAGTACTGCCGCCTTTCAACAAGCTAGTTACGAATATACATTTATATTGACAATACATTTTGTGTGTGTTAAGAGGTGTAGTATATATATATAATGTGATATTAATAATATTAATACGTCAGTGCTGATAACTGTCACGAGAATATGGTTCGATTTAGAAATAAATGACAAACATATCCCACACGGCCGAAAATATATTATTTTATATGGATTTTCGATTCTCATGTCTGTGATTCATCAAGAAAATAATACAACCGAGAGTACAACCGAGACATCACTCCTAAAAGATATCAAGTTATTCAGTAACGACTCGAGTCCGAGCATTATTGTCCACTAGCGAATTTAAGGGGCTGATGGTGTCCGATTTCAACCAAAAAATCGCCTTATAGCGATTTGTGACGTAAGACCTATAAGATTTCGGCGCAATTTCTTGCTGGTTTCAACTCAACGTTCGGATAAATGAAATTTCTTTTACATCACTGCTGCCTTTTTTATTAATTCATCTTTGACCTAATTTGCTATTAAAATGTGAGTCCCAACTTTATTTACACTTCTGAATATTCCTCGGCAAGAGTCAATTTTAATGCCTGGGGGGCGGTGCTAGTCTGGTTTGAAGAAAAACAAAAAGGCAGCTCCAGTCGGAATTGTTTTCTATATCCACTTCCCAAAGTCAATTATCCTAAATCACACTCTTTTCATGTTTGGATTAGACTACCCAAGTTATTACACCTTAAGTTGAGAGGTAGGCATGGATTAACGAACAGAACTCGCCAGAACTCGAAACCGAGATATTCAACCATCGATGCCAGTCAAGGCTCAGTCCGTTGTTGGTTTTCTCCCGAGAGTGTTGTATTCTAACCACATGAGAAATTGTATTAAATGCAACAAAATATCATCCCAGCCTTACCAAAATTTATTTTATTTAACGGGCTCCACAAATAGGACGCGCCTCACATGCGCGATACGTCAGTGATAACGTGCCATGGCAAAAACACTAATTTCGGAGAGATTTCCATATGCTTTAACCACAATTCATCTTCCAGTACGATTAGAGGATAAAGTGGTCGAAACAGGTTTTTGGCGGTTTCACCAGTTATCCATGATTCATAAAAACTTACAATAGATTGTGCGCTCACTGCGCGCGCACAAACCACTAAATTACGCCATAAATTTAGTTTACCCACGCGACGATACCTCCAAAACAGTCCATGAAAGTTCCCCTTGTCTGGCCGCAAAGGGACTACTTCCAAAATGGATCTGTAAACAATGACCGTGAAAGCATACATAAGCTTCAATTCGAAAATGTTTGATCTTGATATCAAGTTCTGTGTTACTTCGAAAAATTATAAATATTTGTTATTAACTGGTGAGTTAGAATAACGATTTTTTGAAAATTAGAATACGTAAATAGAAAGAAACTGGCGCCGTGAATGCCTTTTAAGTTCCTTTCTATAGATTTGATATACACCAATTAAATCTATTGTGATTGTTAAAACCTGTATCGGCGAACGAACCCGCAGTTAGCTATGCTTATTTAGAACCATCTGACACTTCAGTGTAAGGGAAATCTGGGTATAATCCGGATTTATTAATATTTGGAAAGCAACATATATTTCTATCAACCATTACATAACACCAGACCAAAACATATTTTGAAAGTCATTTATTTCAATAAACGATTGCCATATCAATAAAATTATCATTAAGGGAAAAGGTATGAATCATAAGTTTATCCAGACAAATTTACGTAAATATATTTCAGATAAACCCACTTCAAGTCGATATTTGCTGACGTTGCACTATATGACGTAGTAAGATTATGTATTGCGTCTAATTGAGGTGGAGTTCTTATTCAAGAATATCTGATATAATTTTCACGTTTTTTGGTGTAAGTGACTTTTTCTTCAAGTGAGTTGAACAAAAATAGAGTGAAATCACCGTTATTGAAATCAACGTAACTTCAATTTGATAATATGTTAATTTCGGGGTACTAAAATAAAACCCTAAATTCGACTCTTTCGCCAAATATGAAATGTTGATGGAACCGGCCGCCGAGACGCGGTCAATCAACAGTTTATAATGGCGTAAATCTCACCAACGAAGCCAATATCAAAGTTTGAAAACATGAAATTACTGCAAATCGAAAACTAGTGAAACACTAGATTTTGAAATCTGTAAATCACACACAGAAGGGCACACACAAGGAATATACGGATAATATACTGATACCAATACTGCGTACTGAATTTATCAAAAATCTAATTATTTCATTATCCCATTAAAAAAGTTGGGATTGAAAATTCACCTCGTCGAACAAAATTTAAAATAATTGTTGTCCCCAAAATGCAACGCCAGAACTTCTCGAGGTCAAGTGGGTTCTTTTTTCGATTTTGTGTTGTTAAACATCAGGTCCCAACTAATATATTATGAATCACCATGATTTCCCCTAATCATATTTTCATTTGTGTGCGTTTATGGTTGTAAATATACTATTAAAAGTGTTTATTCTGGCAACGGGGCGTTGACGATCCCGTTTGAACCGCATAAGTCACAGCTGCAAAACAAGTTAACGTTGCGTTTGTTTGGTCGGTTTTAGTAATTTTTATTCTTGAAAAATTATGTCATGATGAAGGATTAATTCACTGACGAATAAACTTATGCTTTCCATATAAAAGTTCAATAATTTACTTTTACATATTATATTTTGCACGATCTGCCAAACCATACATTTAATCAAGCATGAGTTACGGATGGTTCCCGCCTTACATTTTTTAAAAAGAGAGCCATATATCAATTGCCCATGCTTGGACAAGTGTAACTTTATTTATTTTTCTAATTCTTAATTTATGAATCTGATAAGATGTGGTTGATTTTCCCAAATTTTATATTTACATTCAGAACTAACTAACTTGTCTAAATGAGAGCATAAAAATATTTGTCATGCGATTCTTCTTCCTAAAACGGGGAATTTTATTGTTTTTCAATTTTGCAGTAAACGTAATCTTGGGACATGAAAAGTCCGTTTTATTTAAATAATGGGTTTTCCTATACCATGTTTTATGTAAAATGCAGGTGATTTTAAATTGAAAGAGTTAGTTTCACTTTTTTAGACAAATAAACAAAGAGATAGACTGAACACAAAATTGGAAAAACACGTCATATTCATATCAATACCATATTCTCATCAATGCAATAGTATAAAGCAAGTTCTATCGATAACTGATATATAAAAAAAATGCAGACGAACTCAACGAATAAATTATGTTCTGCTCTACAGAAATAAATTGATCAGTTTTCATTGAAAATCGGGTTTGTCAGCAGTGTTTTCAATTGGCCCATCTTCCCTCAAATCGAAAACGATAATGTTCTATAGAAATTGGTTCGGGCTGAAGCTATTTTGCTTTCAGAATTCGCGATTGTAAATTAAGTTCAAGTAATCCCAGAGTTAATAGAGAGCTCTTACTTTGGTCCAGGCTTTTCAGAATCAGAGAGAATGCTTTCGTAGAATTTCCGGGAAGCAATTTTTGGTTGTTCGTTCTATTTTTTAAAGTCAATAGTTCTGGTCACTTCTAAAGACAAAAAGGTTAGTGTTGTTAAAACGTCGTGAGAGGGTAAGAGGTTGGGAGGGGCACACACCTCACTTGAAATATATTTAGCCCTCACCCCTTCAAACAATGCATTTTCCCACTTGTCACCACGTGCTGACTTTTGGGTTGGACGAGGCTGCCCAAGGTATTACAACCTGCACCGAATGCTTTTATAGGCATAGATCGACGGGATCACTGGGCCATCTTAGGAGTATATTTTGCACATTTTATTTTTTTTTTAAAGTTGTTAATACCCATCCAGAAAATTGCACATATATTTTGGTAGGTATGAGTCATCGATGGGTCGCGCCGTCAGGTCGTGGTCCATCTGTCGCTCATGCTTAGCAAATAAAATTTCCGATTGGATGGAAATTATAATAATAAAAACGAGACATGAAGATAAAATCGATTCCAACTGTTACCATCATTTTTACCTCATTGTTTTTCGCCAGACAGATTTCAAGTGAAAGTGGTTTATTGTGTTTATATGAATTTTTAATGATATTATTTTTTCACGTACAAAATACTCAAATAAAATTTTAATCCTCGTTGCATCAAAGATTTCCCGATAATTTTGATTCTTTACTGTTATCCACAAATCTTAGAAAACACTTTATAACAATCTGAACTTTAACAATTATTCTGTGAGTATGTATGGTCCGAGTTTCAATGACTCTAATCATACTCAATCTATACTTAGTCGCAACTGTCAAATGAAGTTCAAACACATCAAAGAAGTACCGAACCTTTGTCCTGGCAGCGTGGGTCTACAGCTCAAGAAAATCCGCCTTTTCGTGTATTTTGTGTCATTGTATTGTATAGTTGATATATTATTATAGTTATTTAGTCATTGATATAATCTTCTGGCCGGTGCATGAGTCGATCGATTTCTGAAAAGGGGTTCAAACCACCCTTAGGGTTCGATATTTTTATTCAAATGTGAAAACTTGGCAATCAAGGCTGAAAATATTAAAAGCACAAAATGGAGAAAAGTAAAAAATACTTGTCGGTAAAAGATTTGGGTATTCTGCGCAGTCACGAAATGGAGAAAAGTGAAAAAATACTTGACTTTTTATTTATTCTAAAAGTAACCTAAAACGTTGACATGATTGAATAAGGTTTCCCTAATTTGAACTGCAGATTTTCCAGTTTATTACCATACTACATAATTTTTATTGCAAGTCATCGATTTTGCAATGAGTAGGGTTATACAGTATCGAGTTGTCTAGTGGTGTATCGTTATACTTTTTATCGAAATTCACGTCAAATCTTTATGTATTTATATGGGGACATTCTAAATATCCAAATGGAAACAATATACAACTAGCATTAATTTCAGCTATTTGGCATATTCTTAATACCTATTGTCACCTACCAGCAGTGTTTTACCGAATGTTTCTGGTTTCTATGTGTACTGCGCAGTATTCCGAAAGTTGACAGTTATAATTTTATACAACCCATTTAACCACAATTCATTTGGATTAATTCATTAAATTTCACAATACAGCTGACAGTCAAAACGCGGCGGTTTATTTTGAAGTGTTGAGCAAACGACGACTGTGACAATAGAGCAAACACAGATCTTATGCCCACATGATAATTGCCACTGTTTTGTGTATTCTACACCCCGGCGCGACCCGGCATTCGCAATCTGTCAAACACAGAGGGGGCATAATAAAAGGACTCCGACGTTTACTAGAGAACCGGACTTGTCGTGTGTGTGACATGGGCTGAAACCTGTGGTACCTACTTCATGCTAATTACCAAATGAGAAAAATTGCGCCAAAAGGCATTTAGTCAAGTAGGGGTCACTGACGGATCGTGCCGCCAAGGAACGGTCCATCTGTGGCTCATGCTTGAAAAACTAAAATCTTTGATTATGTAAAGCTTTCAAGCGCCTAAAATAAGAGCGTACTTTGATAATTTCATAGAGCGTTTGATTTTTTTTTTGTTTATTGAAATTTATTGAAATAGAAGCAGTTCCTAAAGGAAATCAACTAACGGCCACTTAATAGCAAAAAGCTGCTAAAAGATGTAGTACCAGCAACTGCATTCTAAACGGAAACAGTACTGGTAAAGTACAGTGAGTGGTATTTGCCCTGGGTGATGGTAATGTTGTATGATGTTACGGCCAAAATATGAATGCCAATAATTAGATTACAATGATCGAAGTAATGATTTTGTTTATTTTAAAACAGTTATGTAACGAACATTTCTATCTTGTCAAGCATGTGCCAGAGATAAAATGCGCTTCTTGTAAAGCGAGATTTGTCTATATCACATGCTTGAACAAGCAATAAATGTAATTTCGCATCTACAAATATGTATACAGTAGCATATAGCGTGAAAGTGTGATTAATTTCATATTCATAATTCACCATATGACTCCACACATTTTTATAATAAACATATATCCTGTGTATTTAAGTCATCTGTACTGTTATACAAATATCCCCCGGGTCGGTCTAATCGGACAACTGCCGTGAGATCGTTTTTTGTTTTCGAATTGATGTTTGTTGCACAATTCTGCGCGATATCTTTGTGACAGGTATTTGTGGAGCACTGAGGTGGAAATAAGAAGTGGTGAAATATAATCACCGCGTGTCTTTCATCATATAACATTGTCATTCTTGAATGCTTCTTTTCAATATGTTAAAATAAAAGGAAATTCAAAGAACATATAATTTAACTTCTTCAGACAAGATCACTTTAATCTTGTCTGAAGAAGTTAGACTATGTTCTAACGAAAGCTTACAAAAAACTTATATTTCTGTGGAATGAGAACATGATATTTTTGTATATTAGCTTGTTATTATCTCATTCGTGTATCCTTGTGAATTCTCTCACACACGGATCCAGGATTGTAAGGAAACAAGGAGGAGGGATAGGTAGTTCATTGCAAGATATCAACGAATCACGTAAACATATAATTGTTATCAATTTTTTATTGGCATTGAATTAGGCCTTCCAATTCGACGCTCTTTGGATTAGACTATACTCTCTGCACTCTATCATAGTGGTTCAGTTACGTTTTGGATGTTTTCCAATTAGAGTTCAGTTGATTTAAGCGGTCAATAGTCGGTTCCTTTTTGGCATAACTTCTGTTCTTGCTTGAAGTGAAATTTAATAAAAAATCTTATTACTATATCCAGTCTAAGATGTGGCTATGAAAAATATATTCGCAATGCGACCGTGAAAATTACTTCGAGCTCACAGCAGTAAAGCGATTTGCTTTCTTGTGACACTATACAATCTTAAACGTCAAAGAAAGTTTGTTTTGTCTTTGTGAGTACCATTTGTGCACTACATCCTTGTACAGCAGTACTTAATTTTAAAATCCCCTCCCACATCCTGATATTTGACCTTGGATGATAATAATCGTGCGAGCAGTATTTGGGTTTCGTTTTGGTTTAAAATAATAACTGGTGTGTGTTTACTCATATTTGTCAAGTATGGCCATAGATGGATCGCCCCTATCAGGCGCGGTCCATCAATGGGCTTTAGTCGATTAAGCAACATTTAAAATATCTTGATATTTACAGGAAATTTATTTTTCAGGGCTGAGTGAATATGATATTATCGTTAAAGTTATGAGTGGGGAAAATATTAAACCTCAATGATGATCGAACACTCCAATAAAACCCGTTGCTTAACTTTTTAAAATGTGAACTTATAAGGTCAATGTGGCAACTGAAGAAACAGAGGACTTTGATTTTTATCTCAAGTCATATGCCATTTACTCTATCACATTACGCAGTTCAAGTTCAAGGCTTTATCAAAATTGAATGTATCAGGCCTGGGATAAGGTTTATGATTATTAATTTACTTGTTTGTATGATCATTTTCTGGGTATTTCTGACAAACAAACTCCGTTTCAGTCGCCCAAATGCTTTAATGAGTTTACAATAATATATGTGTTCCGTTTTATACGCATATACAAATTGATGAAAAAAACATTTATGCAGAATAGGTTGTTTGGGTACTGGTTTAAGTATTTTACGCGCTGTCTCTGACGATATTCAAAAATGCTAACTGATATGCTCATTATGAACGAACAAGAGACAACTTTCGCGATAGAGATGTAGTAAAACGTTAATTGATTTCTATTCCGATTCGTTATGGACTCGATTTCACATCAATCGACTCAACGCACTTGATTGTTTAAAAGTCTTTAACTTTTATATAACTCACGCGCATTAAAAGTATATGGCTGTTTTAAAATTTGTGGAGAGATAGAAAATTACATTGGCTTATTAAGTTGACTACAGTACTGAATACAGAAATGCTGAGTACTCATTTTCCCCTGCCCTATTCATGTGCTTAATCTCTTTTTTCGCCATGTACCCCAGGGTTGACGGGCCGGATTTCAATCATTTTCACTAATGCCATACTAGGGGGTACAATGACAATGGTTGGTAATCCATAAACATATACTCAAGTACCGGTATGTTT
The DNA here is from genome assembly GCA_963675895.2 of Styela plicata. Taxonomy (NCBI): domain Eukaryota; kingdom Metazoa; phylum Chordata; class Ascidiacea; order Stolidobranchia; family Styelidae; genus Styela; species Styela plicata. Next base: position 12,514,752 of record OZ023139.1, on the reverse strand, counting down.
TGATTACCTCCATATGCGTGTTGAGGAAATCATGGCTTATACCGTTGACACATAAATGATTGTTGACTAGACTTGTTCAAGTTGTTATTATTTTAAACGTACTTCGGGGTTTGTGTCTTTAAAAATTTTTGACAATTTTTTCAAGAAATTCTCGAGTCGAACAAATGGTATTACAAAGGATATTCTATCTTAATAGTTTTTGAGCTATTTGCAGTTTCAAATCCTTTATATAATCATTTTTATTTTATTTTTTTTCGATGTTTCATTCAATGTCCCTGGATGATGGATGAACTAAAACCACTCAGGCGACCGAGATGGCAATAGCTTGGTAGCTCGGAAGGATTAGAAACTACCTGAATCACAATACACCCGTATGTGCCGCCTTTAACATTATCTTCGTATTCCCTGCATGTTGTACGAGGCAGATGAAAGGAAATAGAAGAAGTTGGCGATGTTCTAATCATCATCCAGGCAGATAACACTGTACTACACATAATCATAACGATTCAGTTTGTTTGTGATTTTTTTCAGTTAGTGCAAAGGTACTTGTCTGAAGTGCGTAATTAAACTTCTTTTGATATTTAATACAAAACCCCCGTTCCCAATTTCTTCTTCGTACTTTGCACGCTTCAATTTGCCCCCACCACCACCACCACCTAGAAATCGTTCCATGAGACACGTTTTGTTTTGTTAGCTGATTTCTTATAATCCATTGTTGTACTTGGGAAAAAACATTCAATTTACATCATAAGTTAGACCACACAGGATGTGTTTTCGAGGTGGAATCCGGATTCAAGAACAAAATCTCATCGAGAAATCTATTTTGCTAAGCTTGAGGCTCAGATGAACCACACTTATAAGGTTTGGTGTATCGATAGCCCATACTTGAGAAAAAAACACATCTCAATTTTTCTGATTTGAAACAGCTTTTGTGTATTGAATCGGAGTTTGAATAGTTTGAATTATATTGGCTTTATAAACAATGTTTTCAAGAGATCCTTGAGTTACGCTCCATGGGCCTACCATTTATCACGTTGTGGTAAGGATTCTATATTCCCAGCTGCTGGTGCTCTATGTTACGGGGAGAAAATACAAATTTGATTTTGCATTTGAAGGACCTAAAAAATATTTTGAACTTGAAGTTATTCAAGACCAAATACTACCACTTGCCAGGTTTTGAACTGCCCCTCTTCCTTTTAAGCTTATTCAATAGAAGAATATTTCATAGAGTGAAGTTCGGTTATTATCGTTTTGAATTCATCTCTGACAATGTTTAAATGTTTTAAGGGTCCAACGTCTTTGTAATCATTTCCGTCTTATGATTACATTATATTTTGAGTATTGAACCCTATCGGGATATTTTTTTGTCCAGCATGAGTCAATGATGGATTGCGCCATCAAGGCGCAGTCCATCATAGACTCATGATTGCCAAAACAATAATTTTAAGAATCATTCTCAGTAGCAACTGATACTAGACTATATCTCATGGTATATCTATATCTTCTACTTTTCATAATTCAAATATGTAAATATTCAAATAAATATACAGTTAAAATAATTTGTGGTATTAGAGTGCATGTTTCCATAACATAACATTTTTAAACATGTTTGATAACAATTTCAAATTTCAAGTTGAACAACGCGATGTCAATGTCGAAATTCGATGAGATCATTATGAATTGAAGTGTACTTGTTACAGACAACATCCGTTTGAACGACTGTAAAAAGAGACTACTTGAACGATTTAAAAATTTGAAAGATGACAATTCAGTCATGTGATTGATGACGTTTAGGTAAGAGAAAGAGAGCAAGAGTAAAAATGGATGGTGAAAGATAATATTGAAGATGTTTTTTCCTTATTGAAGTTAGCCTTCTAGTCTGCTCTTTCGACACGCAGGGGAACAGGTAAAGGTAATTCTGAAGCTTGCATCGGCAGGAATGAATATATATTGTGAACATTGTTTTACAAATTGACACTACCATTCACAAATCAATCGCAATGTCACGAACAGCAAATCTAATATGCTTTCATTTTAACTTGTTGTCTGAATAGAATTTTTTTAGGTGCCTATAGAAAAATAATAACAAATAGCAACTTCAAAACGCGAAAGATCAATAACATGGTCATCTACCTACCACTTGTTTGTTTCCTTTTATTCGCCTTCTACGACACGCAGGAAATACGCTAGGACAATTCTAAAGCCTGGGCCTACCAATAAAATAGCTTTGTGCGTTTCAATCGCTGTTAGGTCAGCCTTATTCTCTGGAATAAAAGTACAAAAATCATATAAAGTTATCTGAATAAAATCTCAAATTCATAACGGGCACCCTCAAATGAAAGTATTAAAATTTCATTTCGTCCAACTGCTGTGGTATCATCATCCAAATTTAACGATATTACACCCTCAAAGGATATTGTTTTCCCATTTTTCAGGAAACGGACACTACGTCAGAGGAAAAGATCAAACTAATATTATACATCCTGAAATCCCATGTGAGGAAGTTTCAATTTCCCTGTTAAGGCTATAGGTCAAGCGGACAATAGGTTAGTAATCGATCATTATACATCAATATGAAATTTGATTTTATCAACCATGAGCCACTGATGGACTGCGCCTGAGCGTCGCAATCCAACAGCGGCCCATACTTGACTTGGTATTGATGAGTCTTGATGACACGCTAATCTCTTCCGGAAGTTCCATCCCTGGGGAAATAATGGACAAGTGAACGAAAACTCTAGCCCAACGCTCGGTGACAGATAAAAAATTTTTTTTATTGATTTAATTGGATAATTGTTTCATGACATAGGATATTTAGTATCGTTTCTTGAAAAAAAATGCTCAATATGTAAACAGGGGTTCCTTATGAAACAATTTCAGGTTGATCATGTTTATTAAATCTTTATAACATTCGGTTCAAATAACATACTTTAGTCCTTTGAGTATAGAAACTGTTCCGTTGATATCTTGCAATGAATTACCCATCCCTCCTCCTTGTTTCCTTAAAATCCTTCCTTAATATCAAGCAAATATACAAAAATATCATGTTTTCATTCCACAGAAATATAAGTTTATTGTAAGCTTTCGTTAGAACATAGCCCAACTTCTTCAGACAAGATTGAATTGACTTTAATCTTGTCTGAAGAAGTTAGACTATGTTCTAACGATAGCTTACAATAAACTTATATTTCCTGTGGAATGAAAACATGATATTTTTGTATATAGAATCTGCATTTAAATTTTATGTAACTCGTGGATTTTTGAAAGAAAAACATCAAACCGAAAAATTTACACTTTTAAACAAATGACGTTGTTATTATTCAATCCTATAATCGATTTCACGCCGACTTAATCGACGCATAATATATATTTGTCTTAATCAAATAAAAAAGACTGACTCTATTGCATAAACACATCATGGTTACGTTTTATTTCATATAGTACGTAAACTACGTAAACGGTGCGTTGAAAACGCATGAACGATAAATTCTTATTACTGAAATTCCAAAGGGAATACCATGAAATCCTTTTTGTACCAAATCATAGCTTGTTGACGCCAAGATTTGTAAATTTATATTTAAATAAATTAAATTACCTGAATCATGGATGAATCGAGCTCGAAAAGCTCGGGTTATCGATGAATTCAAACTTGATAATGCCGTTAGAGCATATCGAATGACCCACGTTTTCCAAACTAAAACTTGCGTCCGTATTGATCGCTATTTCCCCATTTTCTACGACTATTTTCATTAAATCATAGGCCTCAAATTCGAAGTGGTTCTCTGCGGATGAAAATCTATGAAAAAATCGTAAAAATACTTAATTTCATGGAAGCAAGCCGTTGTGTTCGGATCCTTGAAAACTATGTGGAAACGAGAGTGAGAAGGTGAGAGAAAATAAACAAAATGTCATTGGGAGAGAGGCATTTATTAATCGAGAGTGGCAAAAAGTGAGAGACTAGCAGAGAAAATAAGAGAGAACCAAAAATACATTGGAAGAGAGAGGAAGAATATGGAGTGAGAGAATAAACAAATCGAGAGAAAGCAGAGAAGGGAAATAAGAGAGTTTAGTCAAGTGCATGTACTTAATGCGAAAAATATAGATTTTTGCCTTCTTTCATTTAAATTAAATTCACTCTTAGTGAGGCTGGAAGCAGCACACGAATGTAACGTCTTAAAGGAAAATTGTTGATTCTAATTTTAGTAATGAATGGCTCCAAACTATGATTGTATTGAATTTTTTTTTAAAGGAATGAGCTTAAAATATTAGATTCGAGTTTAGAAATCTTATCATCGATATTCTCACGTCGAGTTATTCTTTTGTAATTTCGATTAGAGCTTGCAAACCAAATAATTAGTTATTAAGAGATGTAAAATATAATCAAATTCTACCGAAAACTTAATTTTGTTAAGCGTAAGCTACTGATGGGTAAGCCACTGATCTCGAAAAGAAAAATCTCAAAAAGAAATTGCAGTCCCATAACACAAAACCCGATTTTCTTTGTCTGGATATACAAAAAATTTCAAAACGAAGCAGATTTTCTGATCAGAATTTTTTTTTGTCAAGCATGAGCCACAGACAGACCTCGTCTCATCGACGCGATCCATCAGTGACTCATACTTAACAAAAGACGTTTTGATAAAATAATTCTGGTTGGTCACACCACTTCACGCTTCAAACACATATCATAACAAATTGGTATTGACCAATGACCATATGTCATAAAGTATCAGACGTTTTGGCGCCTCGAAAATTACGTTTAGAGCAAACACACTGGCTCAATAGCCAAGTCTCCTTTCACACGCCGCGTTCCTGTGTGTGCCTTATTGGGATAGGCCTGTAACGCAGCCTTTTCCGATTTCCTGTGCAAATGTCAACCTCACTATAGCAATTGGAACTTAGCCAATTATAGGCAAAAGATATACTGTACTTGTTAACACAATTTATCCGTGCCCCATGCGTTATAGGCCCCATGTCTCAATTTTCTTTGATTTAGTGATAATAGACATAAATATTAGCTTGAGTAGGTTTATGCTTCTTACTCATTATTTGAGTGTCGTTCACGTTACATAAACGTGTCGCAAAAACATCACTCAATATTTAATTTAAATACACACACATAATTTAACATTTGTGTATAAATTATTGGTTATAAACAGAAAAGACAAATGAAGTCAAATATTTTGCTTTTGATGTGAACACAAGACTTGAAAAACGTAATTGCAGGTCACAACAATTTTAGCACTAAGCAAAATCAATATGTCCATGAAACTAAAGTATTTTGATTTCTTTCCTTGTCTTTGGTATGATAATAGAACATGCAGAGTCCTCACATTGCAAATACTTCGTATTGCTTCAATTCCTTGTTGGAAGATGCTATCATAGTGAGCCAGGAAAGTATCAAACCACCGATCATTCAAGCAATGCGTTCGCTTTCGAAATTCGCACGAAATTTATATTTTTGTATTAAAAAGACTAGAGGCTACGGAAGGTATTATTTTAAGTCAAAATATCTGACATAGTACTTTATTTTTGTTTGCATTTCCAGACGTTTTGTTGAGTTTGGATCACAATTGGATCGCGCCGGCAAGTGGCTCATTCATAACGAAATATAATAATTTCTTATTGGTCACGTACGTATGAAAGATCACACGGTTAGTGCCCAAACGCTCAAAAATTAAACACGATCAACCAGTCTGTGGGTCTACCATTATAATATTACTGACAAATTCAAGGAAGATTAATCACTTCTGGCAACACCGTATCTCTCTTTATTTGGCCCACCACGGATGTCGTTAGGATTATTAATAGCATTTTTGTGTGCTTCATACCACATTTTCCATTTTCTTACATTTCATGGAGTTTTCTAGTTGCAACCATTCCCACTAATTTCGAAAGACGTACCCATAAAACAGCCAATATATTTTTAAACAAGAAAGCGGCCTCATAGATGTGCAATTTTATGGTATTCCAATAAAATAATTAATATAATTTTTTCCAGGAAATTTGTTGTGAAATCGATTTTCATGTTTGGAATATAAATAATAACTTTTATTAAGTAGCCAGCTTGAGCAGATTTTTATAAAAGTTCAACCGTTTTGAACAATGTAAAAAGTATGATTTCAGACAATTGATATATTGGTTTGATAATGAAAAATAACAAATTAATAAATGTATGGCGATTCAAATTTCGAATTTCACAAGTTTGAATCATGCGATCCTTTTTTATCCGTTTTATAATTTTCATTGTTTTGTAAAAATGCATTGTTGCATTGCAAGAATTACAAACGGAATACTCGAAATTACAAATAAAATACAGGCCAGCGATTCGGCATAGGATAACGCACTTTGGAAAACATATTCATGTATGACTTTATGAAACACAATAGTTGCAACTCTGTATTTTTTCTCCAAAGATGAATTATGAAAAAAATCTTTTTACTCAGAAAAAAATTAATAATTCACTTTACTTTCCTTTCATCTCCAAATGACGTTGGAAAAAAGTCAGAATAAAATTTACAGATAAAATTAGTTCCACTGCTTATAATCTTTTCTAGTTTTAAAATTGGTGGAATGCTTTTTAGAAATCCGGCATTCAAGAGTAATTTAATATTTCCTTGGCGGCACGTGGGAAACAAATAATTGTGTACGTTTCCACCTTAATTTTTCTCGAAATTATCAATTACTCCTTAAAATTATAAATGTGATATATTATTAGTAATATTTTAGAGTCATTTGACGTAATAAAACAATGGACAATTTTTCACGTAACAATCAAGATACGAAAACTATTGTTTGACCCAACAAGCGTAATGACTGAATAATTTCCGAAATTAGTTTAAAATTTTTCAAATGTACCGGCATGAGTGCGTCATGAATAAAATTCGCCTCTCATACTCAATTATAGAATGCTGTTATAATACAAATTAGAATTTGTGACGGCACTGATTGTATTCATAGTCTTCATCTAAAATAAATTTTCTGTACACTGTAACAAAAATGCAGCAAAATATCTGGTCTTTGACAGTAATTTTACTTGACGCTATTAAAAAAAATTCAAAGTCTTTTTTGGCCAAATATGGGGTGTTGATCGAACGCACTGCCTAGGTGCGGTCCATCAAGAATCCATAATTGGCATAAATCTCATCAACACGACAACTTTGGAAATATGCAATTACTACAAATGACCAGTAATTTTACTGTACTTTTGTTACTCACCTTGGTGGTGCGTCTCCTAAACACCCCATAATTGTCCAAAAAAGGTCGATATTGTGGATTTATTTCAATATTACCGAGAGAAATTACTGTCGAAGAGCAGTAATTTTACTGCATTTTTGTTACAGTGTGTGCTTAATGTAGCAAACAATTACAATTTCTCAAGCTAATTTTATGAAAGCGAGTTAATTTTAAGGCGTAAAAAATCGTTTGAATAGTCAATACAAGGACGGCGTACTATATATATTATCATAAGTATCATATAGATCCCTCGAGACAGGTGGTAAAGTATAAAAATAATAAATAAAAATCAATTAAACGTTAGAATACATTTTAATCTTCTGTAATTGGCCTAAAATACCTTACACACATAATAAAGGATGTGCATAACACACTTCCTTTATGCATATAGGTTATTTCATCATTTTGTTGTTAAATATAGTATCTCGTTGATGGAAGAAAAGGAAAATTGTTACTTTGAAATACATTAATATTGAAATACCACATAATAGAAGCCTTTTTGCATTGTCAGGTCAAAAAATGTGACATTCAGCAAAGCAGGTAGCTTAAGCCTCTGTGCACTTGAATGCTTTATTCATTTATTTACCCATTTTTTTTATTAAAATTTAATCTAAAAAAGGTTGGAAGCAGGGCCTAAAAGGAACCAACTAATGGCTACCTAATAGCAAAGAGCTACTGCAAGATGTAGTATCACTAGCCACACCCTAAGCAGAAAACACTCCGACGGAAGTTAACCGCTATGGTAAAGTTTCAGCAAATGACATCTGCGACGATAAAACTAATTATTACTTCTTTGTTTGTTTTTTGTCTCTTCCTACGTCACTCAGGAATTACGGTAGGACTGTTCTATATCCCGTACCTACAGGACAAAAAATCCACCAAGCAATGCCGAAAGTACGACTCAAAAGGAGCCAACCAAAAGGCAAGTTATATGCCCACTACAAAATGTAGGGTCAGCAACTAAACTACGTGTGGAAAGCGTCTCTTTCTGCGGTGTTTTTCATTCTAACAAACATCTATCTAAATATCAAAATTTGTGCAATAAATGTTAGCTAGTATGAGTAGAAATGTAAGCTAATTATAAGTTCTGATCCAATGAAAATATGGAGAATTGAACGATTATTGATTTTAAAATTTTTGCAACGCGATTAAAATCTACTCAAATATTCGAAAACCTAAAAGGAAAAGAAATTTTTCGCAACCATGCGGCCAATCATGCATTCATGTAACGTCTATTTATACTTTTTTAGTTAGATTCGTAGAAAGGCTTATTACGCATTTCTTGTTTATACATTTCCGGCCCGGTTATCGAATGTCGATCATGTCGGTCAGTTTATAATCGTGTCCATCACTATTAAAATCGATATTTCTAATCCTAATCTACAAATTATCCCTATAATTTTACTTTTTAAACAGTCAAGTATCAACGTTCTATACGGTTTTGCGAGTGAAATTATTGCCTTCTTTTATTGAGGGGGCTTATTCAAAAAAATATAATTTGTCATAAAGAAATTACTTTATTCATTAAAATTCAATCATCCATTTTTCAATCTACACTCGTGGATGTAATAACCAAGCGAAAATAATGATTGTCAGAGCAGATGACAATCAGAAAAGTCCCGCAAAAACACAAGCACAAGCTGGGCAAAATGAAGTTTTTGACTGGAGTAATTGATTCTGCCAGGTATGATTCATATATGACGACAACACTCAAACGGCAAAATCGATTGAAGCATGTACTGTTCTGTAAAAGTTTATTTTGTCAAGTATGAACCAATAATGGATCGCGCCAAACAGGCGCGGCTTATCTTTGGTTCATGCTTGCCAAAATAAACTTTTCGACTTTAAAAATATGGAAAATTTAAGAATAATTAGGAATACCAATTTTGATGACGCCCGAATTCCAAATTGCAGTTTAACTGAGGAAAATTGCTTCACAAATTATTAGGTACATTGTATTAGAAGTTATTATTTTTTGTTCGGTTTGACGTCAAACAACAATATTGTTATTACCACAAATAATATTATTTTATCAATGTGGTTTCAGATAATTTTATAATCTATATGATCAGAAAAATTAAATGAAAACGTCATGATAATAACACTATCAGCTCTTTTGTCCAAAGATAATTTTTGTGCATATCAGAATAAAACATATCGCCAAATTACGAAAATGGTTTTACCATTGGTTATGGTCAAGAATGAGCAGTTCGATTCGGTGTTTCGAATCGATTTCATTTACCAAATTATTCGAATTATGTGTGAATCGATCATAAAGGCAAAAAATGATAAAATAATGTAGGATTATCAAATTGTAAGGACAAAGCACTTCTTCACACAATCTTTTTTGTCCTCAGAGGTGAAGCGTAAATGCAAATAATAATGATAAATACGGTTGATTTCCTCTTTATGCAAAAATAGCGATTTGGAAAAAATGTTGGAATCAAATTCGGATGTCAACTGCTTGGTTTTGTCCAGCTGTACTCATGGCTAGGGCTGGGCATTTCAGTTTGGTAATTGGAATCGATCTGAACTCAAATTATTGGATAATCGCGATGGAGACAAATAGTAATAATAAAATGGAAATCATATCATCCGAGTCAGATTCGAAATGATTCGGTTTTGCCGAATGGATATTTGGGCTGGATATTTTTTAAAAAGTAGTTTTATTCAATATTTCAAACATGAATATAATCATGATCAAATTTTCCATAATTACGGCCATGACACTTGGATTCGTCATTAATTATATATCTACCGCTAAATCAGGAAATTGATTTGGTTGAAACCGTAAATACAGACCTATTACTGTTGTTTGAAAAATATATAATAGATATTTATTATATTTCATTACACACTAAAATTACTTTCGTTTGTCCGTGCTACAAAATTATTTTCGGATTCATTTCTATTTTTTATCATTTATAATAGTATATATATAAATTTGTTTTATATTTCATTTTGCCAACCAAATGTGTTATCATAACTTTCCCAAACCTGTATTATTTTATCTCGGTATGAAACCTTATTCTGTCAAGCATGAGTTACACACGGACAGCGCCTCGACGGCGCGATCCATCTGTAGCTCATGCATGACAAAGCAAATTTGTTTAATATATTTCCGACTGGAATACATTTAGGAGCAGAGGGTCCATATTTTTTTTAGACAATCATAATATTGTGATAGTAATAGTAGCTTCCCAGTCAAAAACTTTTGCCCAAACGAGTTTTGTTAAGTATGAGTCACTGATGGATCGCGCAGCCAAGGTGTGGTTCATCAGTGGCGCATGCTTGACAAAATAACATTTCTGATTTGATTAAAATAACTAAACTACAGCAAAATTGAAATTGCAAAGACCTACATGAAATCCAAAGTTTCAACCGCACCCTAAGGTTGAAATGGATCATACACTAAACTGGAGCACTATGGTACAGTGAATGCTATCTGGCCTGGGAGATAGTGAACCCAACTGGCACTTCTTCTTGTGTATTTTTGGCCGCCTTTTACGTCATGTAGAAAACAAGGTTAAGGCCAATCCCACACATATAAAATTAGAATTGTTGATTAAGGCTGAGAAATACTGATGTGATGAATCGGTAAAAAAATATCAAATCTAATTTCAATTCCTAATAAACAATTAAAGATAAAATAATGATGTATCGTCTAGTCGTGACAAATTTCATTATTTATACGGTAATTTATCTGAATTACCACTCCACTTCTTCCCAATTATGATTTTACTTAATAAACACATTAATTACTTTTTTTATTATTACGTAAAATTATATAAAATATTAATAATTATATCATCCAATACTAGAACACCTGTACTAGATTTTCGATCCATGTTTAGACGATTTATATTTTATCAAACTGAAATCAAACATGTTCCATAGTAATATTTTTGTCAAATTTGAATTTTTTCTATGATTCACGTTTGCTCGATCATCTCAAGACAATTTTAATTTTAACAAATTAACAGGTTGCAAGACTTTTTATTGTGGTTAGTTTTATGAATAATTTCATACAATTATCTTGACAAAAATATCAATTTTTAGCTACAATTAAAGCAATTAATTACTGGAGAATTAATAATTAAAGTGAAATCACTTCCGTCCTGATTACGTCATAATTCTTAATGATATAATTGTTTGACACTTGAACGACAAACTTACATATACAATCAGTATTACCAATCACTGCGTCACGATTAGAGCTACGTAATTTGATTCGGTGATTCGAATCAATCCGAAGCATGAATACATTTGTAAAAAGCTTGATAATCGAATTGGAATTTTCATTTTTTAACGACAAAATGAAATCGATTTTGGTCAAATCTGACCAAAATCGATTGTATTTTTTCATTAAAATATGAAATATTATTGCTTTTATACATGAATTGAAAATACATTACCTTCATACATTGGCGCCTCTATGTTCATTATAATGTTAGTAATTCGTAACTATAAATTTTGTGATTTTCATAATTAAGACAAGTTGTGGGGATTAAAACGGGATTTTGTTATTTATACGAAATCAGGGATTCGATACAACCCAAAAAAATTATCCGAATCAGATTCGAACTCCAAATAATTCGTTATTGTCTTGTCCTAACCACGATGGAAAACGTACTTGGATCGATGACTTATTTTTCCATTGAATCGATGAAGTACATCTGTATTGCCTTAGCGTGTTCCCTGCAAATAGAACGAATTGAGTGAAAAGGAATGGTATATAGATGATTTTTCCATCGCCAAGAGCATATAACAGTCAGTGCTATAGTGGATCAGTTCTGTATTGAATGTCTTCCACTTAATGTGCAGTTGTTTTCACATTATATATAGCTCTTTACCGTTCCGAGCTTACACAGTGTGAAAATTACTACTAATAAAAAAAAACTACTATAGACTACTATATAGTTTGGTCAAAATTAAAAATATATTTGTTTGTGAAGATAAATGACGGCAGACAAAATAATTTTTTCAACTTGGCTGAGTAAACTAAATAAAGTAAAAAGTAGAAAAAATAAGTTTCAAGACAGCATATATCGTTTCAACTCCCCAAGGTGGGAAGGGATACACGGGGAGTTTTTTACACTCACAGCAAGAATATGAAACTTTCTATCGTCTCTGATCCGATTTTAGTAGTAATTTCCGGCGTTTTTTTTCTCTTAAACTATAAGCGAATTTAAGTAAAATTGCTTCTGGTACTAATACGTTCTGATATATTTTCGCTCGCATATATTTAACACAAAGAATCAGGGGGATATAGTGTTGTCGCTCTTGCGCCAATAAATTAAAGGAGGACGAAAAAAACTTTAAAACTTTTAATCTTTATCTAGGATTTCTGGTGCCTTATTTTACATAAATTTCAGTCAGAAAGAACTTAGCTGAACCTCTTTTAAATCAATACCGGATCCAATGCAATAAACCCTAATGAGATTTAAATTTAACCATAGGTTATATAAGATATCCTAATCCGGTACAAATCAAATATATCCGGACGATAATTGACTCCGACTAATGAACTTATATCCTTCCTTTAGTGAAAACAATTTTGACAGAACAGGTTAAGTATGAGCCACAGATGGAGCTCGCCGATCAGGCGCGATCCATTTGTGACTCCTACTTAACGAAAAGCAGATAGGGTTCGTTTTTAATTTTGAAAAATGTGATCGGATTTGTATAAAGACGAACTCATATTTCGGACATCAAGTTTTAACAAACTTATTGCAATAAGCGCCCCCTGTATTTTTCTGAATCCTTTAGTCTAATTAGCAATAATCACTGCAAATTTACTGTTTATATTCCGGTCCCAATTTAAAAATGCAACAAATCTTTTTAGAATTATGCGATGATATTGATGATCATAATAATAATATCATAATAATTTTGTCTGCTATCGATTATTTAATTATGTTAAACCATTCTGATATATTATTTTTATCGTCGACGTCTTGGAAGGAATTCATCCCAATGGCCGGATGAATAATTTGAGTCGAAACTATTGATTTAATGTCGTCTCCACAGAAATTGATGAATTGTATACTGAATATTATATTAAGGGGTGAATCGATGAAGACACGAGCGCCATAAATAAAGCTATTGTTTTTAAATTAGATATGTGAATAATTAATTCTCGTTTTGAAGCAAAAAAATCGTTGCATGTTCCACAGCATTTTAAAAGATTGTACTGAGTTTGTGTTCTGTGTATGGGACAGTGATGGACAGCGCCGAGGTGGCGGGATTGATCAGTGGATCATTGGTGGTCATTATATTCGTGCAAAGCATCGTATATATTTTGGGATAGCCAAAGACATTGAATAAAAAAAATCAAGAAATGTATTGAGGAAACAATTTCGATTCATTGACTACCCAACGGGAAGTGATATAAGACGACTCAACCACCATACTAAAGTGCAGAGAGTGATATCTTCCCAGGGCAATGATAAAACCATTAGTCACTTCTTAATCTACTGTCATTCGCCCCTTATACGTATGGTAGTGATAAATGGTTCTACCATCGCCCAGGGCAGATACCATTCACTGTACTTTACCATACCGGTTTAGTTCCGTTTATTTGAATCAATCGTGAATCGTTCATAGGAACAAATATTTACTAACTGGACTAGAATTTTCATTTTTAACGGCAAAATGCAATCGATTTTGGTCAAGTTTGAACAAAATCGATTTTTTTTTTTTTGTCGTTAAAATATTAAAATAGTTGCTCTTAGACATGAAATGTGTATTAAATATACACTAAAAACTGTAAAATTTCTTGATTTCTTGAAGACAAGTTAATTGTGATTGTAAAAATGTGATATTTGTTATTTACATCGGATTCGTGGATCGATTCGATTCGAAAAAATTATTCGAATCAAATTCGAAATCCAAATGATTCGGCTTTGCCCAATCCTACATGGGACATGACTGCGTGATCCATCAGTGGCTCCAATCTCAATAAAAACATGCGTTCACGCGCTCAAGCATTTCTGTTTTCTGCTATATTCGTGTTCATATACAGATGTTTACTCGGAAACTTTAAATCGACTTCGTACGATCCCATTACGCGTTAAAGAGAACAGATTATACAAGCAATAAAAGTGTCAAAACCTGACCTCCTACCTCGCATATTTAATGGCTACTTATTACCAGAGGCTCGTTCTAGTAACTCGCGCTATTTGCATTAAATATTTCCTAAATATCAACCGATAATTCAAAGGAACTGCTAATATGTGTTAATGTTTTTGAGGTAAAGTCCTCCTTTCTCTTTTCCCTTGTCACATCATTACTCTCTCTCTCTCTCTCTATCTCTTTCTTTTCACCACTTGTCATTCTTCACTTCTTTTACATTTCATTCATCCTCTTCCTCCTCATCTCATTTTCTCCTCTACTCTCTTACCATATTCCCGATGAAAAAAACTCGTAGAAGAATCTTTAACATCTTGCTCGGTCCATCTGTGCCTCATGCTCGACGAAAGAAAATTTTTTATCGGGTAAGCTCATCTTTCTTCTCTTCTGCCTCTTCCTAGTACATATTTTTTTTTTATTTTTGATCATTTTGAATTTCATTAAAATGCATTGATAATATCTGGAATAATGTTATCAAATGGGATCGAAAATATACTTCGAGATTATTCGAAAAACAAATAATTGAGTTCTACATTACCAAGACGATTTACAACTTGCAAACAAGAGCATCGTTATGATAATTGATAATTCAATCTACTACCAGAATTTTTATTTGTTAAGCATGACCCACAGATGAATCGCGCCTTGAGGCGCGATCCATCTGTGGCACATGCAAAACAAAGTAATCTCAAATAATTTTTTTTAGAACGTGATTACTGATGCCGAATAAACAGACATCGATATTTCAATGGAAATCGTGCGAAAAACTAACAAACTTATCTCTTTAGTATTCACATTAATGATATATATACGTGTAGAACAAATATACGTTTTTGTTCAAAAGGTAGGAAATTTACCCCCAGCACAGCAGAATGATAAATGAATGAAGGTAATACGTGACTTGACCAAAAATAAAAAATCAACATCGCAATTTATAAAATAAAATGGCAGTTCTACAATCAAAATTTCGTAAAATTTATATATTTTCAATTGGGGGGTTTTGATTTTCGAACTATTTGTAATGACCTTCTTGTGAACTATCAGAAATGAGGGGGTTATACCCAACAACAGCAAGAGACATTTCTTTATAGTAATTGATTAACTATTGTTTGTTTCAATACTGACGAACTGCTCCAGCAACATGAATTAGTGCTTTTCTGATGGGCATATTGCTGGATATATTGCCAGGTATCGAACAAGCGACTATCAAGAGTCAAGACAACGTGATCACGCGTTTCAAACAATTGTGATCTCACGCCATGCTTTTGATATCGATGTGCAATGTGCCCAATGAGAAAGTTCTGTGAATACTCAAGTTTTTACGCACACCCTTTAGTATATAGATTGCAGCACTCAGACGACGGGCCATCATATAGCACATGTTTGGTAGCAGTGACTTTTGATTGGGTAATACTGCAATTATTTCTGAATGTGAGAACACTTTACTATTTTATTTATTTAATAATATATACACGTAAAAGATCCAATAAACATATACAAAATAACATGCTCTGAATTCAAACTCGAAATTTGACCAAGATAAATTTCAAAACTGAGAAACCGAGATTTTCTGGGAAATAAGAAACTGCTGGAAACTTTTATTTCATTGTAAACAAGCGCATGTGATAAATTGCTGTTTATTTGTTTTGTCGTACTTACATGTTTACTTATAGTTGTTTACAAACAACACTTAACGTGTTTTCGCCAAATATTTATCGGAAATACTCGTAAATTATGCATTTTTGAAGTTTAATTCGAAATCATCAAAGTTTCTTTCAAGCCGTAGAGAGTCTTCTTACGATGTTTTAACAAATATATCTCTTCACATATTGATTGAACGTGTTATTCTGTTGCAAAATAGCGCAAATACCAAACCCCAGTAAAGAAGAACTCCTCACGAACATGTTTTGTTTGAATATGAATCATTGATGGATCGCGCCGTCAAGATGCGGTCTATACGTGACTCATTCTTGACACTCTAATAGTCTATGCTAAAACTGGTAGAACTATGCACGTAGCTTTTTGCTTTGGCCAATTTGACCCAAGGTATTACACGCGTAAAGAAGAAGTATGGTTTTATCAATTCAACTTAAGCATTATTTATGCATTTTCAACATAAAAAACATTAGAAATTTACACCAAAGAGAGAAAAATTAATGCAGTTTTTTCGTTTAGTAAAAAATAGGTGAAAAAAGTATGATCAGGTGTCAACATCGCAATAATTTTTTTTTGTCCGAGTTATCGGAATTCCCAGAAAACTTTATTGCCGATGGACACCAATAACACGATAATTAGTATATTTTTGTTGTGTGTAGTCCGCTTTCAAAAAACTGCGAAACATCATGCCTATTTAAGCATAAACCATACATAAATCAACTTATACGCCCATTTATCGTCGGCCCTTGCATAAAAAAGCATGTTTTGCCACTATATAACAAGTTTAAAAGGATTAACCGAGATTAGAAAATCTATAGTTAATCTGCCAGGTCATCGGCCAATAAATCACACTGTATTCTCTTGAAAAGCGACCGCGAACTCGCTCAATCATTCTCGGTAGCTGGGAAACTCAATTTAGCAAAAAACGTTGGATTAAACGCCAATCTTATACGTGACTCGGTGAATGAAACTAAGAAATTTGATGAAGATTTCCCGTATTCATTTTTACATGAGTATTAATGGATTTCGAAAAGACGGAGTTCAAAAGAAAACGTGACCGCGGCCAATCAGGAGATTATATTTTGTCAAGCATGGGACATTGATGGACCGCGCCTTGTCGGCGCGATCCATCAATGATCCATACTTAACAAAATTTGTTTTAATCAATTGGAGAGGCTTAATTTAAAATATTATGGATTGTGGTTGAAACTACTATTTTCGTCATTTCCATTGATATTTCATTTGGCTTGGATTCAATTGATTCGATGAAGTTCACCTGGTAACTTCCTATGAATGAATATAATAAAACTTCTTTAATACACGATCACCGTGATCAAATAAACTCCAAAGCACTTGCGGCATCCGCGATTAATTTGGAATATTATATATTATGAATACTCGCTGAAAATATATCTGCGGGAGAATTGTTCTTAAGATAAAATATTGTTCAGCTCGATGAAGAACCTAATTACAAAAGCGCATGAGAGTGTTATACCTAGTGGCGTATATACAGGCTTGAAAAAGTGGGGGAGGGGGAATAATTTGAAAAAAAACTATGAACAGAGAATGACGTCATCATGGGCTCCACAGGCAAAAACATAAAAATAGCATGTTTGTTCTGTATAACGATAAAACAACCTAAAGACCGGAAGCGGTTTTTCTTAAATGATATTTTGGGGCCAAAGTGCAAAAATTAAAAAAAATTTCCCTTCACCCTTTAATACACAAGTGGTTATACCGTTTACACAGTCCCACGATTGTATTTTTCAAAAAAATAAGTATTGGGCGAATGACCAATGTCTTGGAAGCTAAATAGGAGACTTTGAAAACTAACGCTTTTGTTTGGGTCATGCGCAATTTTGTACACAATCACGTGAGGTCGAAGTACCCAACGGTACATTCTGCTCGTCTTCTCAATGAAAAGCGAAAATTCTAAAGTAAACACACAATAACCGGCCAATTTAAATTCCAAGGTTTCAAATAACAAAAGAGCTAAATTTGATTTGGCATTTACAACTGAAATAATGCCGGGTCAATCGCAATGAAATGAATGAGGAGAATATTAATAGTAGTGTTACAACTTGTCTTCATTGTGAACGTCGAAAAATTTACAGTTTATTGTGTATGTTTCTAATTCACATTCCATGTCTAAGAGCAACAATTTTCATATGTTAACGGAAAAATATAACCGATTTGGTCAAATTCGTTAAAAATGAAAATTTTAACTAGTTCTTTCAGCACGTTGTTATTCCTATGAACGATTCACAATTGATTTGAATAAGTATGTAATGGAACTTGCCATCGCGGGTCACAAGCGTTGATAGTAAAATCTAAACTATTTAACACCAATTTAAAGCGTGAGTTGGGGATTCGAATCCGGTGGTAGGTGATTATAATGGGCATCTCTCAAGCACGTCTATAAATGGCCTCCGGTACAGGGCCTGGGACAGGGTGGTCCACTACAAGAAGTAACCTAAAAAAGCGCATTTTAGGTATTTCACAGGTTGGTTCATTAAACTGATGTAACAGTTCCATAAGTGATATAACCGTGATATAAGTGATATACCCGTGCACTGAAACATAAATAAAACTCAAACCCCGGCAAGATATTGGGGATTGGACTTTAAATTTTTTTTTTTTTTTTTTTTTTATAGCCACTTCTTTGAGTGGGTCATCCTGTACAAGGCCCTGTAACAGCGGCCACTTATAGGCGGACCATGACTTTACGCATAATTACGACGTAGCCTACTCTTTTTCATTTTCGAAAGATTAATATGATCACATGATTATATCCTAAAATACATTGTTAATCATGGTACACTCATACTGCGACTATAACTGCGTCGTTGAATAATATTCTATTAAGATTCAGATAATGTATGAATGCAAAGTAGATGTAAATATCAGCGCTAACGTAAATGTATACGTCAGAAAAAATTCCATAGACGGTATCCTCGAATTTCAATACCCAAACTTTTCCAATTAAGAATTTCATTTTTCAAGCTTGAGCCACCAAAATATAGTTGTGGACTTTGTAACCTCACATTGGCTCACACTTGACGAAACGTGTTTATATTACCCAATTGTAATTCAGCCTCTATCACAAAGCGCTATTGTACTCAGTGTCGTTATGTCATTCCCAGGCAAAGAATTTTTGTTGAGTATGAATCACTGATGGATCGCGCTGCCGAGGCGCGATCCTTCTGTGATTTATGCTTGAAAAAATAAAATTAGTATCACATATATAGTCCACTATAAGATCTCACGCCCAAAGTTGTAAAACAATTTATGGTTTTTGAACAAATTATTCTCGTAACCAATATATATTTACCAATTAAGTGATATACCATAGCTACCGCATATTTACCTTTCAATTAGTTTCCGTCTGATTTTGAGTTATTTTAGTCGCTAACAGTTACAAACAGATCTTTATATTGTATTTTCTTTGAAGTCGAAGAAAGGTTCAACTCATTTATCAAATAAAATGGGGTGGGATAAGGGGTATTAAAAATTTATATCTTCGTATTTGTAGAACTGGGGATAATTTTGTTTGCTTGTTTGGTTTTGAATAGAAATTGTTGCCGAGTGATGACATAAAATACATTTAGGGGTTAATGTTACATTATACATCTAACAAATATGGGGTAAAGATAAGCGTTATTTATCGAAAATGTTGCATATCGATGTGGACGCGATGGCCCAGTCGTTAAACATGTTCAATTGCAAGTTGAATATCTCGAGTTCTGATCTCGACTCGTTAATCCATGTCCACCAATCAATCCAAAGTATAATAACTTAGGTTAAGGAAAAGACCATACCTTTCCAGCGCGTCAGTACGTCCAAAAGTCGTCGTGAGGTACAGGGCCTGATGATGACAAAATTAGAGATATCGAGGTGGAAAACTCAAACTACTTTGTGGGTAATAATTTCGGAAATCTGCTTGCTTTGTTGCTTTCCAAGAAATTTTCAAACCTATGCCGGCGAATCTGTTATTTTCTCGGATGTCACAATATTGATTTGTTTGATAAAGTGAAAGAGAAGGAATAAAAATTTCTCTTCCAATGAGACCATTATATTCATATATTCAATATTTCATCTATTATATTCAAAAATTTAGAATCCAAGGTCAACTCTTGATAAGCTTTATAAAAATCATGTTCTTCACTAAAATGAAGATATAAACGTTATCTATACTTCAGGCGTTTTGAAAGGAAAATCGTAGATACACAACACATATATTGGAAATGACTTTTTGAAGGTCATGAAGCTTCACTGATTCCTATATATTATATAAGGTCTTTTTAAAAGATCTTAAATAATACTTTGAGTGAAGTCATATTAATACTTGAATAATTTTCGAATAACCTCAAATTTGATTAATATCTGAAACGCTTCTTCTGAAATTTTCTTCTCATAATTTTAAGACGCTCGTCTGACAAGTGTGAAATTGGTCAAAAGAAACATTACAGAAATTAATGCAAAAAGTGAGGTGAGACTCAGATAGTTTCTCTTGTTACTGTATCCTTGCATTCACTTGCATACGGTTCCACTGACATAACGACATAGGAGAAGGATAAATGGTAAGTGTACGTCCACCAGACCAATCGCATAATCTTAAAATGCCATCGAGTTTTCCCTTTTTTATCAAAGTCAGGAAACTCGTTTTCTGGGTGATTGAACTGAATTTGTGCTGGTTCAATATTCACCTTCAATCCCTTATCTCAGCTGAAGTGTTTCCTTGGTCAAGTATGACCCGCATATAGGTAAACTTGCTCCACCAGTCCCCGAACGTGGTAAAGCCTAACTCTATCGATTTCTTATTTTGTTGTGCAATGACATTTAACGTCTGGAGCAGACGACCACGTAGGTTTGTTATCTCCAATTATATTCACATTATCATAATTTTCATGACCAAGGCCACACGCGAAGAAAATATTTTTTCTGATCGGTAATAATTGATTTGTGAAGCACAGGTCATAGATGGACCGCGCTTTGACGGCGCGATCCATTAGTGACACATACTTGATAGAACATGGTTGGACAGAGAATGAATTTTTGTTGCAGATGTGTTTAGATGGTACGGAACATTGCAGAGTATCGCGACAAGCAATTTTTGCTGCGTTCAATTATATGGAAAATCCGTCTTTTATCATTGCCTTTGGATTCGTGAAACTAGGAAGATATAGTATTTCATTTTACCAATGGAAAGTATGAATTAATAATATTTTATAAGTCTTTCGATCAAAATATCAGTGAATAAAAAATATAAAGTAAAGGAAAAAGTACTAAGGGTGTATAAAACATAGAAATATTTTGTGAATTTTTTATTGAAATTCACTCTGAGCTCTGATATAGTATTAGAAACTGAACTCTAAACGGATAACATCCCAAACGAAACTGAACCACCATGGCAAAGTACAGTGAGTGGTATCTGCCTTGGGCGATGTATGATCAAATAAGTTGCAAGCATGCACTTTGCTCCATTTGTCAAATCTTTAGGTTTTAGGAATGCCTTTTATGAGAGCTGTGGTATTGTCCAATCGTAGAGTTTTAAGCCTCACGCCCAATTTCTATATTATAGGACGGCCTATACCACCTGTGATGGAAAAAGAAACAGGTGTTTTAATCAAGATAAAGTTTGTCGTCTATGAAGGAAAAATTTCTGTATTACACCTTGTAACACGAATAAGACACTTTTGTTGTTCATATATTCCGGCCTCCTGTTGTATATAATTGAAGCATCACACCAAACATGACCCACATGTAATTTTCCACCCAGTTTATATACCCAAGTATGAACAACTCTAAAAATTGACAAGAGCCACATAGGCGCATGTACATATCTTTTCAGCTCCGCCCAATGGCCTCATATCAAAACTATCGTTTTCTATATTGCGTAATATATTGTATATGTCAATGATGGTTTGATCCAACACACGCGTTTGAGAACCTTTTGTGACTAAATTGTAATTTCGTGTATCTCAACAAAAGATGTTTGATCCAGGAGGCCAAATAGTCGCGTGGATTGGGCTATTGTTCGCGGTAGGCGGTATCTTCTGATAGAAGCTATAAAAACAATGTATTATGCAAAATAGACATACTAGATCAAACAAGAGGTTCAGATAAATCGAGCCTGCTGGCTCGATTTATCTTATCCTCTCGCTTGATTTGGTATGCAAAGTTTATATTCAATTTAGGCGTACCTAGTACTGTTTAATATCCAATTTCATTGATGCTTGCTTATCCCGTATCGCATTTCGAGACTGTTGGTACGAAAATAAAATGAATTCGAAATCAGGAATTTTAATTGACTTGTTTAGCCTAAGATGAAAGCATTCGAATCCAAATTGAAAGCCCTGCCTAAATTTAGAAAGTATTTGTATCAAGCCGTTTATGTAACCGCTGATTCTACACGTAATTGAGTTGCTTCATTCACCGTCTGGGGAAAATGGAGCTTTTTCACTTGAAATAATAATGCCAAAATAATTCAACCGACAAACAGCTTTTATATTTCAATTCTTACAAAATGTAGTACCAGCAGCTGCACTTGACATTAGCACGTAGTATCTGCTCCGGGCGATGATAAAACTATGTACCACTTCTGTAATTCTTTTAAGTTGGTCACCCATTATGACACGCACAAAACACGTTGGAGCAATTCGTATTATATTTGTACGTTTACAGCAAATATTCCCAGTCTGTGGGATTTTTGCATTTTGCAAAATCAAAAAAATCAAAATTTTATTCATTCAATATTTTTCGGTTGACATACAACAAAAGATCAAGTGACTCGTTTAGAATAAAGAGATAGATTGTTGTCCAGGGGAGGTACCGCGCACTTCGCGATATTATGATGGTTCAGTATTGTGTGGAATGTTTTTTGCTTAGGTAAAGCTGCCGGTTATACATTTGATGTTACTCTGTGCAAATCTATCCAGATTTGTGATGAAAATCGGTAAAAATTCGCAAAAAAAACGTGCCTAGCGGTTGTTGGGTATAAGCCCCCCGGTAGGTTCACGGAAGGCCATAGCAAATAATTCGAAAAAAAAACGCAAAAAATAAATATTTGCAAAATGGTCAGACCCAATTTGAAATTCTTCTAACAACTCGTTTTCAACTGTCCAAAATCATTCAATTACCAATATAATTTTCAACTCCGTTGACCTATTACTTTAAAGAGACATGGCCTATACCATGACCATGCATAACAGGAATCAACAGAGCCCTAAACTAATATCATTAAATTCACCTGTTCACTCACATTTATACATTCATTTTATTGTAAACTTTAACAGCAGTTTAATCAAAGTGTTGCACGTACACAAAATATAATATTCCGATAAAAAGAGTGTTTGCCAAGCATGAGCCACAGATGGACCGCGCCTTGACGGCGCGATCCATCAGTGACTCATACTAAACCAAGATATGTTTCTAATCGGAATACGCAAAGTGAACCAAACAAAACTTGTTTTTGAGTTTCTATATGCGTGCACTTAGCCACGCAGTATTGACAGTTCAAGAAGTTCCCTGCTGAAAAGGCGATAGAAATGTTACCGTTATGCACGATTGACTCACCAAAAAGTATTTTGAGAGTACAAGCGCGTGCTATTTCAACCAAAATAAATTTCAAGTCAGCGTTTATTCAAATAAAAATATTTGTTCAGAGTTCATTTGAAAATTTTTATTCGACAAACTCAAACTTTTGGTACTATAATTTTTGTTCTGTTTATTTATTGGGTAAACGTGGGATGCCGATGAACCAAACCGCCATGTCACATGCACCATGTTTTCCATATCATTTTGTATAAATTTGTTTTCTCGATGTCAATGAAGAATAAGTTTCGGAAATTGGGACTATATCGGCATTACTACTATATTTACCTATGTATAAATTTAGATCGCTGACTCAGTGTCTGACAATTTGATTCGAATCACGGTGATACAATACTGGAAAATTCCCGACGATATAGCTGTGCGTAAATGAGTATCTTTTCAAATATATAACAAAAAAGAATCGATGTTGAAATCAAAATATTTTTTAGTTTATGATAGTGAATTACTGTTGTTTTTGTTCTCATGGGAACCCTGATCAAAGTGGTTCACATTATGGAGTGGCTGGTTTTAAAATTTATAATAACATACTGGGTAAGAAGGATTTGGCTGAGCGTGATGTACGATATCACCCATTTGCAAAGTACTGTGCGGAAACTGAACGGAGTCGCGCCGTGATTTGTATGAATCCCCCCTTCTATAGTTGCCGGATCCATATTTACAAACTATCTGCTGAATTTTTTCCCCTATATTTTAATAAAGCATAATTTCTTGCTTATCTGCGCCTGCAATATACGATTCTCTTTTATTCTCTTCTATATTTCCCCACTCTCTCATTTCGGAATTTTCTCTTTTTATTATATTTTCTAAAGCACTAAAACAATTAGGCCTGTCATATAGTAATAGAAGTGTGTAGTAACAAAGCATTCCAACAAAACATGTGACCTATAACCCCATTCTAAATATATTTCGGAAATGACAAGACCTATATTGTTTTCTTTGTAAAAGAGTCAATCTTTTTAAATAAGCCTAATTGTGCTTGAAACAATAAATTTGCACGGCAAATTGCCTTTATTCAAAAAACATTATTAGGTGCTATGAAATATGATATAAAAGTATGTGCGCTCGAGGATCACTGTGTATTCTTTTCTACTTATTAATATTTTCTTGAAATTCGCCGGGAACAACCGCTAAAAGAAACAAACGACTACTAAAGTTCCAAAGGCCTAGGACAAAATGAGGTACCACCAATCCATTATAAGTGGAAAACATCCTCGAGAAGACTGAACAACAAACGAGTGGCATATGCCCTGGGCGATAGCATAACTATCTACTTCTTTGTTTTCTTTCTTAGTCGGCTCTTACAACACGCAGGAAATACGTTAGTGTAATTCAAAAGCCTGCACTTTGAGGGATGTAATACTGATTACCTGGATTGCTGAAGAACATTGTTAAAATAGTGAAAATCGACACAATTTAAAAAGAATAAGCCGCAAATTTTGCTAATTTTGTTACGCCTGCGATTCGATT
This sequence comes from Styela plicata, assembly GCA_963675895.2. Taxonomy (NCBI): domain Eukaryota; kingdom Metazoa; phylum Chordata; class Ascidiacea; order Stolidobranchia; family Styelidae; genus Styela; species Styela plicata. The sequence continues at coordinate 12,489,648 of OZ023139.1, read as the reverse complement.
TGCGACGACTAAATTTTTTGAGTCAAAGGAAGCTTTTTTCTAATCAAAATTCCAGAAAAGTTTCTTCAATAATACGACGGTATAATACTGAACACCATATTGAAAATTTAACCAGGTAATCTTTAACAGGTTTTATCAATTTGATTATGATGTTCGAGCATTACAAAAAAACTAATTATACTATATTATGTTTGTACCCTACATGACTCTTCTGATATGATTGTTATATCGTTTTAAAAAAATAAAATAAAAAGAAGAAGATAAAATGGTTCAAATCTATTAACAAAAAGAATTTATATATGTTGCCATAATTACGCAACTGTCATAAAACTTATCGGATGACTCGTTATGTATAAACACAACCTACATTAGTCGACGTAAATTATGTTTCTTGAGACTATTATCGGATTAATTCAAATTGTGATGACACAAATTTTGTCTCTTTTATTGCGAAAAGTTTGTCTCTTCCGAAATTAATAAGTAACACTTGGTCAGTGGGTCACCAGGACAAGGTAATGCTTCCGATACCACTTGGAAGCAAATTGTTCAAGTCGTTGGAGTGAAAAATAATAGGCCAACCCAATCACGAATGATTTGCACAAACATTGTTTTGTTAAGCTTGAGCCACCGACGGATCGCGCCGACAAGCCGCGGTCCGTCTGTGTCTCATACTTGACAAAATAAAACTTATGAATAGAAAAATACACAAAAATTTATACACAAAATGTTCTCCTTAGAAACCATCGTGTGACGTTATGTATTCTTCAAAAAAATGACAACCTGGCATCAATATAAACGGTGTAAAGTATCCGATGTTTAAAAAACATGATACGGTTTTAAGCATGGCATCTATTTGGTAGTAATTTATCCTACTGCGCTGCGGACACCTTAAAGCCCTTTTGTCAAAAAGAAGTGAAATTGAAAAATAAATGTTTACTAGGTCAAAGAAGTTTATAAGAACTTTTTTGAAATGTTCTCGAAATCACTGATGTGACGTTAAGAGTGGGTGTTTTAAACGCGGAAAACAATTGTGATTCAGCAATTGCATCCTGATCAGAAAACATCTTAAATCGATGAATATAGAAGAAAATTCTTATTATAACAATCCGTGGATATCTTGGATTCAATAATTTTTAATCTGAATGAGAGAACACCCTTTTATCATGTCTTGTATTTAGCGCAGTTCAAACAATATCTGACGATTTTTTTTATTTACTATATAAATTGCGCCACAAATTTGCAACTTTATCACTAACTTCTAGCTTAGATCTTTGTTATTATACATACACAACCTAATTTCGTGTAATCCTTTATGTCGCATAATACATCTACAATCGGATTAATAATTGTAACCTAAATATAAATCTTACCATCCACTTAAGATTCGCCATTATAAATTGTACTTTTGTCAAGCCTGCGCCACAGCCAGGGCTGGGCAAAACCGAATTATTTGGAATTCGAATTCATTGTGGTAATTAGGAAATATACAGTTACAAATTACAAATATTAGCATGAACTAACTTAAAAGCGATGTATTTTCATTTTAACACCGAAATACAATCGATTTTGGTCAAATTTGACCAAAATCGATTGCATTTTGTCGTTAAAAATGAAAAAAAAAAAATTAACTTCGTTTAGCATGTTTTTGTTCCTATGACCAATTCACAATTGATTCGAATAATGTGTACTTCGAATCGATTCAAATCACCGAATCGGATTGCCCAGCCCTCTAAGGCGCGATCCATCAGTGGCTCATACTTAACAAAAGTCGTTCGACTAAGGTTTTCTGGGTGGGTTGAGACTAGAGCTGGGCAGCAACAGATAATTTGGCATTTAAATCTGATTCGGATATTTTGTAGAATCGGATCGAATCACTAATTTTATATAAATGACAAAAAATCCCTTTTTACCATTATTACTTGTGATAATTTTAAACTTTTACTTCAAATTGAACTTGAGGCAATGTCACACTTCACATCTAAGAGCAGAAAATTTCCCATTTTAACGACAAACTACATTCAATTTTGTTCGACCGATTGCATTTTATCGTTGGAGTGAAAATCCCGAAACTACACCCCAAAAGAACAACCAGCCATCACTAGTATACCAAGAACTACAAAATTGTACCCAAGGAGAATTTTTTTAAAATAAATGAAACTAGTTTGTGCTCAGCATCATGTTCTTTGAAAAATGGCCAATAAATATAAAATCACTTTTTTGTGAATTGCACAATCATGAGTAAGGGGGCTTGTAATTTCGGAAATATACAATTACTCCAAATTGTCTTTAAATTTACTGTACTTTTGTCACAGTATTCCTTCAAAGACATTTAAGAAGGAGTACCAACGCCAATAAAGAATCCAAAGTAACCATGGGAAAAGGTTATTAATCGATAAGGTTCGTTCTCCTTCTCTAAAAATAAATTGCCTTTGTCTCATTTTTAACGCTTTTCGTTTATGCTGTTATGCTGTGTGCCTGGCGTCAGGGTTGCGTGAAATTTTCTTCCAAGAATTCCCTGGCACCGCCGATTTGTAAGCTTTCAAACATAAGTGTATTTCGGACTGATGGACAATTTGCACTCATTTGCGTTGTGAAATCATCAGCCCTCAACTATGACATTGACATTATACTATATGCCAGTACCATAAACGGTAGAATATGGATTATTCATCACTATTTATATGATTCGTCAAAACCAGTTACGTGGATGCGTCGCGGGGTCCGATTGCCAAACATCGATCGCTGGTACAATAAGGCGGATATGGTTGTGATTAATCAGGCAATCGTTATTCAATCAAGCCGATGCTCTGCGCTCGGACAGTTTCCCCGACAAAAGGTATTGGATTGAACTAGACTTTCTTCGCTTTGCTGTCCGTTGTCACGTTCAAAATACAAATGCAGTGTGGAAGCCCCAAGTTGAAGATCTACCTCGGCGACGCATCCGTATCTTGGCACTGTAAGTGGCAGCATGCCATTAGCTTTCTTTTCCAAATTAATGAATGCCATATTTTATGAATATACATCCAAACCATTTTTGGAAGGTTGCAAAACCGTGCATCGATATCGATGACAAACTTGCAAGACAATTTTACGCTCAAGTATTCCTTTGAAATTTTCAAAGCAAACGAGCCTGCTTGAACACATTGTTTTCGTTGAAAATGTCTATTATTAGGATTGGGCATTTCAAGTCGATGATTGGAAAGGACTCAGAGACACAAATTCAACATAATAATTGTAAAAAGCAGTCCAGTTATCATAGTTTAAGGACAAAGAAGTTTCCATTTTAATCAATTTGAAACGTGACCTCAAATACGAAGTGCGAATTGAAAAAACAATACCTCTCGCAGTATTCCCAACACAATATTAGTGAATTCGCTGCTATGGACTAATGATAATATGGTAAATTTATATTCATGAACATGGGACATTATGAAACACGATCCGAATTATCCAAATCAAATTAGAATTCCAAGGATCCGTCATTTTATCCATCCAGCCCTATTTATTGTAACCACAAATAAATTATATTAAAGACAAGTATTCATGGAAATTAAATAAAATATATTTGCATAATATAATATAATAATATAATAATTATATACGTAAAATAATATGTAATAAGAAAACAATGCACAATCTTTTTTCTACAGCACGTTATTTTATGTTTTCAAATAACGTAACAACGTATGTTAAAATTACCAAAGCATTTCACTTTAATACACTGTAACAAAAATGCAGTAAAATCACTGCTCTTTGGCAGTAATTTTACTCATTGATGTTGAAATAAAACTATAAAATCGACTTTGGGGCCGATTATGGCCTGTTGATGGAACGCACCGCCGAGGTGCGGTCCATCAACAGCCCATATTTGGCATATATCTCTTTGACAAGACTGCTTTGAATATTTGAAATAATACTGCTAATGAATTGATTGTCACACTACAAGTCTTTCAATAGGTTTTGCGTCATATAAGAGTTGGAGAAATTCAAAATAACCGATGTTGTTTAGTGTAATAATCTCACGTTGTCTGATTGACAACGTTTAACGTAAACGATGACGGTCGATCAAGCGTATAAAAAATTTTAATACCGACAACTAAATCTGATGGAATGCAATTTAAGTATTTTACAAGTATCACATGTACACATGAAATAATATGTGGCATGTGTTAATTTTCAGCGGGAGGACAAAATGCATCTTAAATTAATCCTCAAGTAAATCCTCGAAAATAATCGCGCAGGAGTGGAAAATGCAAAGAAGTAGTATAATTGAAAAATTCGGAGAAAAATTTAGTTAAAACTTTGTTCCCGGACTTGGAGTGTAAGCAAAAATAAATTGTCCTCAAGTCTGTCTGTGCTATTATTAGTAACTCGTTGTCATAAATTAATCTACTCCACTGCGAAGAAAAAATGTACAAGCCTTGTTTTATACACCGATCTTGTGCAGCGGAAAGTTAGCGGATACTCAGAGGTTAGGTCATAGTTTTGTGTTTTGGGATCCAAAATTTTGCTGTGTGAATGACGTCAGGACTGTGAAAATATTCGGAGGTCGTAGTTTTGTGTTTTGGGATCTAAAATTTTGGCGTATGAATGACGTCAGGACTGTGAAAATATTCGCTGGAAACACCAATGTAGAGGCTTCAGTATTCTATATATTCACATGTGTAATAAATATGCTTCGAGCAGATGACTGAATTGCACTCACTTAAGTAATCAAATATCAAGTATTCATTGAAGTTTTATGTGCATATGCCAGTACCACAAGTGGTAGAATAATGAAATATCAGCACTATTTATGGGGTTTATCAAAACACCGAAAACGGATGCGTCGCGAGGTCTGGTTGCCAAACATTGATCGCTGAAGAGTTAGGCGGATTGCTTGGGATTGCTTGGGATCTGCTTGGGATTAAACAGACGATTGTAGGATCTTCCTCCATTCAACCCCGATGCTCTGCGCTCGGATAAGCCTCCACTTCGGATCCACCATCGGATCCAAGATTCTTCTAGAAAAGGTATTAATCCGCCTATCGCTGTCTTGTCCGTTATCAGGTTCAGAACGCGGATGAAGTGTAGAAGCCCAAAGTTGAAGATCTACCTCGGCGACGCATCCATATATCGGCACTGCAAGTGGCAGTATACCATCCGTTTGCTTTTTAAAATTTATGAAAAGGACAAAAATGATAAGTGATTATTAAATTACAACTACTTTTATTTCGACTCTACATTAAGTCTCAAGTAAAGTCCAAATAACTTTTGGAATGTTGTCAAAGCGTAAATTCTCGAAATAAGTGATGTTGCTCAGAAGATCTTATATTCTGTTATACAATACACAATATTACAATGTGACAGTAAAAACAATTGTGCAAAACACTTTATCGCAAAATATAGAAAAGAGAAATATTTAGCAAAATGAATTAAAATATATATGTTTTTACGAAATTATATGCAAGTACTACGTTTTTGTAAAAGTTCCGCAAGTTTTGCGTCAAACACCTGTCAAACTGTAACAAGATCAAGAAATTATTTTTGCGTCCAACTGTTCAATCAGTGGTGCTTGATATCCCAGTATCACAAGTGTTAAAATAATAAAATTTCAGCACTATTTATATGATTCAACATTAGCGGGCAGACACATCGGCCGCGATGTCTGATTGCCCAACAATAATCGCTGAGGAATTAGGAGGATATGGCTGAGATTGAACGAAAGATCGTAATATCTTCCTCCACTCAAGCCGATGCTCTGCGCTCGAACAGCCTTCCACTTCAAGATCCTTCGAGAAAAGGTATTAGCCGCTCTAATCTACATATCGCTCGCTGACTTGTCCGTTATCAGGTTCAGGATGCGAATGAAGTTTAGAATCCCCCAGATGAGTGTCTACCTCATCGACGCATTGGGGTGTCGGTTTTGTAAGTGGCATTATACCATACGTTTTTTTCCAAAATTGATATTAGGCAAATCTGTGAAAACTCGTTCTTATCGTGTTGTATTTATTTATAATATATTGAAAATTTGAAAACTAATAATAAGAATGTAATAAATATATTTATTTCACTGACGTTTCGTTACATGCAACGTCCAACATAACATTTGGAATGTTGCAAAAACGTCCACCAATATTGAAAACGTTTTTGTAATGCACGTTTACGCCATAGTATTCTTTTATAACTCTCTTAATAACTGAAGTTTCTAAGAGGATATAGTATTCTGAGATATTAGTAATGTGACAATCAAACAAACTGATTCATTAAAGCATATCCTTATACTATAGAGCATTTTTTAAATCATGTTTGATGGTTTTATTCCTATACAGTTAAAATGCGACAATAAATCAAATGCACGGAAATTTTTAATACGGAAAAGTAAAGATATATTACAACTGTATGGAGTCCAAGTAATTACTAACCTAAAAATTCATTCGGAAAATCCAGAGATTTTGGTTTATGAACCACTTCTTCCAGTCCTATCAAGTTTTATCGAGTACGTGTCATGTATTACTTTGTGTCAGGTAATTTTTCAAAAATGAATATCAAAAAATGTTGAAAATATTTTCGTGTATATGTATCACACTGACATTGTTATTGCATATTTTTTTGTCTTTTTGGAAACATTTGATGTAACAATAGCCTTTGATTTGTTTTCTGTTCGCAATATTTTACAATCGTCATCTAACAGTGAGGACCAACGCTGTTCGGAGAAAAGGTTCCAGATTGATAAATCTATTGTGGGGAGAGGAAAAATTAAAACAATTAATATTTTACGCTTCGAAGAAAAAAGGTACAAGCCTTATTTTTTACTTCTGCAGCGGAATGATCCTAATTTTGTATTTTGGGATCTGAAATATTGCTGCGTGAATGACGTCAGAACTGTGAAAATATTCGATGGCAACACCGTTGTACAGATTTCAATATTGTATTTACTTACTTGTGTAATGAATATGCTTCGGGCAGATGATTGAATTGCACTCACTTAAGTAATCAAATCTCAACTATTCATTGAAGTTTAATTTACATATGCCATCACCACAAGTGGTAGAATAATGAAATTTCCGCACTATTTAACTGATTTGTTAAAACTACAGAAACGGATGCGTCGCGAGGTCTGGTTGCCAAACATTGATCGCTGGTGAGTTAGGCGGATCTGCTTGTGATTAAACAGACGATTGTAGGATCTTTCTCCACTCAAGCCGACGCTCTGCGTTCGGACAAGCCTCCATTTCATCGGATCCAAGATTCTTCGAGAAAAGGTATTAGCCATTCTAATCCACCCACTATCAGGTTCAGAATACAGATGAAGTGTAGAGCCCCAAGTTGAAGTTCTACCTCGGCGACGCATCCATATATAGGCACTGCATGTGGCAGTATGCCATCCGTTTTTTTTAAATTTATGGAGAGTGACAAAAATGAAAAGTGATTATTAAATTACAATAACTACTTATATTTCGACTATACGTTAAGTCTCATGTAAATTCCAAACCGCTTTTGGAGTTCGGTGAAAGAGTAAATTCTCGAAATAAATGATGTTGCTTATATTCTGTTATACAATATTTACAATATGACAGTAAAACCAATTGTGCAAAACACTGTATCGCAAAATATAGAAAAGAGAAATATTTAGCAAAATGAACTAAAATTTTTATGTTTTTACGAAATTATATGTAAGTACTATGTTTTTGTAAAATAATGTTTTATGTTTTCACTACACGTTGTGATTTACAAAATAACGTCAATATTATACTGGAGGAGAAAAAAGGTAAAAGTTTGCGTTCAAGATCAAGATCGTTTTTAAAACTTTTCCGCAAGTTTTGCGTCAAACAACTGTCAAACTGTAACAAGACCAAGAAATTATTTTTGCATTAATCAGTGATGTTTTATATTTCAGTATCACAAGTTTTAGAAAACAAAAATTCGATCACTTTTTACATGATTCAGCATCATTGGCCAGTAGCATTCGTGGCGATGAATTAGACGAATCTGGTCGTGAATAAACAGACGGTTGTAGGTTCTTCCCCCACTCGGACACGCCCCAGTTTAATGGGATCCAAGGTTCTTCGAGTCTTCGCTGTCTTGTCCGTTAACAGGTTCAGAATACAGATGAAGTTAGGAAGCCCCAAGATGAACGTCTACCTCGGCGACGGATCCATATATAGGCACTGCGAATGGTAGTATGCCGTTCTTTTTTACCTTCAAATTCATGAAAAGCTATCAACAATCGTATGTATCACAAATTCGTGAGAACGTCGTGTTGCAATTATATTCAAAAAAGAAACAGCAGAATTAATTAATAAAATATACCGAATACTTTTATTTCGACTACGCGACGTTACGATAAACGAAATATATAAAAACGCTCATTGCAATGGAAAATCCACTTCAATAACACGTTCGAGTCAAAATTTATCAACGACGTGGCTTTTTATAGTCGCTTCTTGAGGATTATCAAACTCATAGAGTTTGCTCCAAGCTAGGCCGAAACCAGCGCCTAAAATGAGCCAGCTAATAGCAACTCTAATGGCAAAGAACTACGATAAGAAAAAGTGCTAGGAAAGGAAAACATCACCGAACTGAACCACCATGGTAAAGTGCAGTGAGTGGTATCTACCTTGGGCATTATGGAACTATCTACCACTTTTCATAAAATTGTTTGAAAAACACGATCTTTTCGGTTCGGTCTAACCTAATTGAGTGGTGGGCATGGATTAACGATCCGGACTTACTGGGACTCGAACCCGAGATGTTAGATGCTTAAAGGATATGAAATTCAGACATACAATATTTACTATGTAACAATCAAACATATTTCTAATTCAAAAGGATATTTTATTTTGTCAAGCATGCGCCATAGATGGATCGCGTCTTATCGACACTTACTTAACAAAATATGTTCTAAAATTTATTTTCGATATCGTAGGTTCAAGGCCATTGAAGCAATCGCTAATCCAATCCTTCTATGAGCTGCATTGACGACCTCGGTGACTATATAGTGAACAAAAATACAAATTGTAATGATCAATGCGAATCGGCTACGGAAACATAGGCTTGTAAAAGGAAAATGCATTATTGTAATTTGCAGAAACATATAATAAAAGATGTGTTGATTTATGCTCAAATTTATTTATTTTTTATTGTCAAAGATGAAGTGGGAATTGTAAATGTATTTTCGGGCAATTCGAAGTATACATATGTAGATTTTATAGTATTGCAATGTTATTTTCGATTATTTTCGATACATGTTTAGCAACATAAATAAATGTTCTCATAAGCATACTTTAAATATTGACGTTTTTGTCGCAGAGTTTTCCGTTTATTAACTGTGTTCTTTAAAACGATTATATGTTATAAAACGTATGGTTTATTTGATGTCCTTGATTTCCATACCAACGACGTAAAAGTACGCACTTACATTATTTACCACGCATACGCACCCCGTAACGTAAGCAGGTTAAGTGGACGTTAACGTCACGATGTTAGATGTTTTGAAACATTTTTAGGATCAAAGATATATTGTTGAGAATGGCATATTATCAAAAAAAAATCTTTGATCCTAAAAATGAAATAGAATATTTTGATTGGCTCACACAAATCATATGCGTGCGCAACATGGCCTTGTGGTGATCATGTTGACCCAACAATTTGAAAACATCGTATTCGAACACGGTAAGACTGGTTGATGGATCACACCCACTACTCGGTGTAGAATAACTTTGATAATATGGTTTCACCAGTACGAAAACAATTGAACAATAGTCTTTTGCCAAACATGAGACACTGATAATTAGTGTTGGCAATTTTAGATAAAAGTACCGAGTATACCTAGTTTACCGAGTTTATTTTCAAAAATGTTTTACCTACTTTCTCGGATATCTGATTTACCTAATTTGACTTTTACCGACTTTTCTAATTAATATTTTTTTTCTAATTAATTATTTTTATCTAGTTATTAGGTAAAGTAGGTAAATATAACTAATTTCTGACTAGGTTTTACAACAATTAACTAGGTAACTGGCCCAAAAAACCAGATGCCTTATATGAAGAAATTGGCTTTCAAATGCATGGTTGAATCGAATCTTCAATTTGCGAAAAAAAGTGTCTGCAGCGGAAAAGCAATATTTTTTCAACAACATTATGAGAAGAAATAATATTTATTTACTTTTTTTCGTTATTTTTTACATCAAATTACGTTTGTGTATTCTCTTTTCGAAATGAAGAAAGCTTGACATTTTGAACGGTTACACTTGAGAGACTTTAATATAAAAGGCTATACTATTGAACATTTTTATTAACAGTTACACCATAGACTAATAATATCCCACTTTTGCCATATATATGACGTGTTTTATTTAATATCGTTATCATAATTCAATAAATAAATAAATTAGATTCATTCCATATTAGGGAATGGAAATGATATTTGTAATAGATAAGCTGAATTGGTTTCATCGGCGGCTCAGGCCGGTCAATATACCGGTATTTGTTTTGCTATGTTTATTAGTTGTATAATATTTTAAAATTCTGAAATAATAACGGTTTTGTGAAACAAAAGCCACTGATGGGCCGCGCCTAGTCGGCACGATCCATAAGTGACTCATGTCCAACAAATCTAAACTATAAAAATTTTCATCCAATATGTTATACCAATGAAAAGAGTATCTTAAAATTAAATCTTTAGAATCTTTCAATTTCAATTTCAAATTTAAGTAATAAGTTGACATTTTAGGTTAAACATCTCACCAAGTCCGATTAAATCAATAAATCTATGCTCCAGATTCAAGTTAGGTATTGAATAGCGCACCAACAAGTACGTCGTAGTCAGCTCTGGTACAGCACTTCGCTTAAAATACCAGGTTAAAGAGATCTAATTTGAGTGAATCCTTGATCTAGACTGAAACCATGGTTGAAATAGAGTGAAATGTAAATACCAGGTACGTCAGAGTGACCACTGGTATCGATTGGGATGTGCCCAGAATGAATAATTTTAATCCAGTGAGAAAAATTCTACTTTACAATGCAAAATTGAAAGGTAACAAAGAACATAGGCACTGATGGCTAGAAACGACGTATAATAGATTGAAACAGTCCTAATTCTATAAACTAACTCAATTGTCTGAAGTGACATAAGTAAATAAACAGTATCGGATTAGTATCTAAAGGTAATCGGATTATGCATTGTGACATGAATTATTTTGTTCCGAAATACACTATCTGTCATCTTTAACATTCTCGGTGATAGATTTCCTGCGTAGTCTGAACGTCACTGACGCACGAGTGTCAGAAAATGTTACGCATTGAGTGGGTACAGACGTCACTATTGTTTGCCAATTTTTCGTTAGACATGCGGAAGTTGAACGATTGCTACTTAAAAACTGTGTCAAAAATTGAATCATGTACTACTTATCTATTTTCATATTAAGATTGAAATAGATTGTTGCATAATATCTTGGTTACCGATTGCGTCAATTCAAATTATATAGATTTAATAAATATAAATCGTGTCAGTTCCCTGAAATGTGTATAATGAGCTTGGCTTTACTCTAATCAGCTACCTAATATATTCCAACCTGTAACAGATATGAATTGAAATCGTTGTTCCCTGGTAGTAAATATACTTTGTGATATTGAAATAAAACCATAAAAACGGCCAAATGTGGAATGTTGATGGAAGGCCCCGCGGAGGTGCGGTTCGTCAACAGCCCATATTTGACATAAACCTCACCAACAACATGGTTTCGCATTTTGGAAATTTAAAGTAATAGTAAATGAAGAGTGAATTTACTATACTTTAGTCATAGTGCATTTGCACCATTTTATATTATGTATATGTTAATTATTATACACACAATACTCAAGAAGTGGTACAAATTATATAATATTAGGTCTTAACAGGTGGAACTCTCGTTTGCATTCATTCCTTTTAAAACGTTCGTTATCCATCCGTTCTAATGTTTTCAAGTTGTATAATTTAGATAAGCTGGATTCCCCAGTTTTCCATATCATCACAAGTGTGTAATTTCACAATCAAGTTTAATATTTTTCTTATTTCCCACGTTCCACAAATAATTGATATTGACAAGAAAATCTTTGTGGTTGGTTGTGTATTTGATTCGTTTTTCACATGCTCACCTTGTGCTTATCATGTGATCAACCCACGTGATCATTACCTGATTTTTTCACCTTTACTCCAAATTTGCCTTGCTCGAAAGTTGTTGAAGGATTCTATCACAGAACCAACTATGGGCATAGATGACGTTTGAAAGCACGATTTATCTGTGGGTAATACTTGGTTTTACTTAGATTCTAATATATTTTTTCTCTAATTTGTTCAAGTAATATATATGTTTATTAAAATCCAATATTGACTCGTCAAACTTCTCATAAGAGAGATTTAACGAGTCATTCTGACTTACCAGTATAGATATAAATATTTACGACTAAAATATGAAGGAAATTATTATTTTAAACTTTCAAAGCAAATTATTAATATGTTGTTAATGAGTTAACTGGAAGTGTTTATATATATATATATATATATATATAATTAGTGAAACGCATTTACTTTTCATTTGCAGCTAAGCAAATTGTATTTTTACAAAATTTGTAGCGACCTTGTTGATGAGATTTAGGGTCATAACAGACCGAAAAAGTCGATTTATTAGTTTTTATTTCAATATTAATAATAAAAAAAGCGATTTCATTGCACTTATTTAGTGGTATGTTACACCAGGTGCCGTATTTATCGTGAATGTTTTTCATGAACACGATTTGATAAAAATTTAGTAATAAGTGTACTGCCTCACATAACATTTACTAAGTTTCCCTATGGTACGTGGCTGCTAGTGGGGTAAGACTAATTTTCGACAACATTCGAGAGCATGCCAATGCAGCCTATCATTTTTCAAGATTTTAACAACAACAACGCAGGTTTAACAAAGACATATTATAACATTGTGACGTATTTAGTAGATCATGTATATTGTTTACCAAGCATCGATTTCACGAACCGCCGCAGATTTACGCAGTCAAGATCACCGATAATTCGCTTCTTTTTGAACTCGATCAGTGAGTTTATCTTTTCAGGCAAATAGGTTAGAATGTCGCACTGCATCACGCAACAGAGGAAGATCGAGAATATGATTCAACTACAATGACGAACCATGACCGTCGGTGCTGACAATAGTTCAAAGGGGGAGGGGGGAATTTTACTCAAATCCTTCTGCCTGGAATTGTTTGATGGAGGAAACTGTGACAATCGGCAACGTGAACCTGGAGACATATGCGTGCTCAGTTCACTATTTACTGCACTTGTGAACCTCAACCAAATATTGACAGCATAATAACTCAAGATCAGTTACTCAACGTCTTACAGTGGTTTACGGAAAGTTTGTGACATCTTCCTTTCAGCAAACTAAATAATAAAAAACACAATGTAATTCAATAAAATTTGTTTAGAGATAATGGAGATAACAGCTGAGAGGAAGAGGAACAAACAACAAACATATGGTGTAGTCTGGAAACCTGTTAGATCGATGTTCATTACAGAAATTTTATAATTTCATCAAAAAGGATAAAATCGACAAAGTAGTATACTACAAACAATAGAAGAAGGTTTTTCCATTTTTGTGTAACCAGAATCGGGGTTCTCAATCAAAAATTTTATTTTGTCAAGAATGAGCCACAAATAGACCGCGCCTCGACGGTGCGATCTATCAGTAGCTCACACATAGCAAGATATATTGGTCATTTTTATCCCTAGGTTAGGTGAAGAGGAAGAAAATAGGTAGGGAGCGAGAGCAAGACGTAAGTGAGGGGGTGAGAATGCAGAGGAGGACGAAAAGTTAGTCAACAACACAAATATAAAAAGTGAAGGTTATGATAACCAGAAATGTGGTTCATTTTATTTATGCCACGTCGGTTGCGACGGGTTCCGTCTCGCCAGCCGTCTGACATTCTGTGGTCACTAGACTGATTCGTCTGTGTTAGTTTTATCAAATAGCAAATCTGCTAGCGCATGTAAACCTTTTTCACCTCCATGTTTTTAAAAGCAACACATATCATTACCACCCATTTTGAAAGAAGTAATTTGATGAAAAAAATCAAAATGAACTAAGTTTCATAAGTCCTGTTTGACCGGGCTTTAGAATTGTCTTAGCATACTTTCTTCGCGCGTTTTAAGAAGCGACTCAACAAAACAAAGAGATGGTAGATGGCTCACTATCATCCAGCGCAGATACCACTCATTGAACTTTATTAAAGCGGTTCAGCCTTATTTTGAATGTTTTCCACTCAGAGTGGAATTGTTGGTAGTACATTTTTAAGTTGCTCTGACACATAATTGACCGTTAGATGGTTCCTTTCAAGAGCTACTTCCGACGTTGCATTGCAAGCAAATTTCAATAAAAAATTAGGGTATATGTAAATTGCAACAATATCAATAATAACTCGTTATGTAAGAGTTCTAAAGGTCTAAGCTTTACTATCAACGCAAAATTAAATCACCAACAACTTAGTATACACAAACATCGGTCACTAGGAAATAGACTGGGTAGTTACCAAGCGGCACCGACGATATAAGTATATTTATAAAAATGTGAAGGTATGTGATAACATCATAGGAACAATAAAAATTACAGTTTTGTCTCTGTCTAAACGCATCCGCTTTTTTGTTTCTAAAATGTAAATTATTGCAAAAATCACTTAATCTCAAATTGAACTTTTGGCTTTATTTCGTTTCGATTTATCGAACATGAAAGAGAGATAAACCTAAGATTTTAAGCTAGGTTTACCTCCATTCCGTGTATGGCGAGTGATGCTCCGGATAAGCGGATTACCAAACTCCGGAAAACAGACCGTATCTTGATGTGATCTTGTTGTGTGCCCGCGGGCTTAATATTATCTCGCTTTTCCATGTAGCGGAAACAGGCAGATAATGCGCAAAAGAAATGCCGCGGAATGTATAAGCTCAAGCTGGTGCTGCTCATATGCAGATTTTTCGGCCTTAATGCTGTTTCTTATTTTTTTGACGAACTCTCGGGTGCAATAAACTTGCAGTTTTTTATTGTCTCGGTATTTACTCTAATGTTAAAAACAGAATCTGGGAGAGACTAATCAACGTCCACCAATAAGAAAAAAGGCTGCTACATAAAATTCAGGGCTTGTAATTAGCAGTAGTAGAGCCCAGTGAGTGATATCAGCCCTGGTCGTTAGGGAACTTCTTACCTCGGTGTATGATATCTAATATTGATAATAGATAAAATCTATGATTAATATATTGTGCGTCAATTGCATTGAGCGACCATTTTGAAAGCTTTGAAGAATTTGGTTTTATTTCATGCTCGACAACTTTGAATTTTGTCGTTTGTATATGTTTTTTGAACCTGCTGACATTTCTTTAGCGCTCATTCAGAATAATGCAAAATACTTAATTAAGACAATTTCAAATTTCAACAATTAAAGTAAACCATGAAAATGTTCATTTGTCATACTATCAGCGGCAATTAATACTCTTTATAACGTCGTCTATTTTCATGACGGCTGTGTCCGTAACGATGAGACATCAAACACATCTAATACATTTGATTTTCCCAGGATAAACATACATATCCTAGTTAGGAAGTACATAGAAAATCATTTCAGAAACTCCACACATTGTAATACGCATGCTTTGATTCGAGAAATATGAACAAATTTAAACGTTTATTGCCAAACCATTTTTTTCAAGACGAAGGGTTCAGTAAAACAGTAAAATATCACAAATTGATAAAAAGAGGAAGAAAGAGAGAGAATGCGTAATAGGATTTAACATTCACCAAGTTTACAACACCGTGAAAATATATACAAATAAATAGTACTTTTATAAATACCAAATAAGTAATACAATTCAAATATTGTTAAAACGCGGTTTAGTAATTTTGACTAAAACTAAGCAAGTACAACGTAAAAAGCGACTAAACATGTATCATATTTAAACAGCTCCTGACAGGAACGTATTATGTAGGAATCGTTTCTGGTTGATGATGTTTGTAAAAACAATTTTGAAATTGACTCGAAAACAAAACAAAATATAGGAGCCAAGAAAAAGTTTAGTTCCGCTGTTTGCAGATGATAATAGCACCATTGTTTTGGTTCAATACTTTTTACGGGCTATTTGTTCAGCATTTTTGAATAAGAAAAAATCTACCTCACCACGTTTGGGTCACGCAAAAATAGATAATTCGTATGCATGGCGCAACAAAAATCCAAGATAATAGATCAATTTTTCAAATTCTGTTAAAAAAAATTTCGTTGCCATGGAAAACACTTCAGAGTGTAAACAAAATCGAACCAACGCTCGACGGCGCGACTAGAAGACAATCGATGAAATATAGGGCCAGAATGAGATCAAGTTACTTTTTAAGGGTCACGGAACATGCGTCACCGACCCACGTGACCCGGAAACCAATAAAACCCCAAAAACTGCAAATGCAAACATCAAAGGGTGTTTACATTTGCATCCCGTAGGAGCTTTTGTTCAAGCTTTTGTCTATGCATCCTATTTTGTCATGAATATATCGAGCATAATCATACTAGATTTAGGCTTGGATCAAGGCTAATGCCCCAAAATTCGACAAATTGGGGGTGGATTGAAGGTACGGCAATTTATACCCATATACGAGTAGCTTTCCTAATCTGCTATTAGTTACTGCAAGAAAGTTTGAGTTCCGCATGGTTGAATTTATCAACATTTAAAAAAATGACAAAAATAGATCTTTGCATAATGTGCCAAAAATGACAACCTTGTCGCGTTTTTTCAACTGAAAGCCGAAACCGCACACGCGTATAAAGGTTCATGTAAAAAACTGGAATAACAAATTGTAGTATTCTACACAAAAACATAATAACTAAGTATGACCAAAGATGGAACGCGCTGACAAGCGCGGTCCATCTTTGGCCCATAATTAGAAAAATGATATGGAGTTGTAACAAATTCATACTGATGGTAATCAACTTCATTATAATAAAAGTGCAGCTAACTTACTGTCTGTTTACGGTAATTGTGTATTTCCCAAGTTTGAAACCACCTTTGTGATGATATTTATGTCAAGCATGGGCTGTGCCTTTGCGGTTCATCTTATCAACAGCCCACAATTGGTCAATTTTGTCGTTTCATTTCAAAATCACCGAGTAAAATTACTGACAAAAAGCATTACCTTTCACTGTGTTTAAGCATAAACAAATAGTACACGAGTTAGTGCACATTTTGGTTTTGTTAAAAATTGATAAACATCGAAATTTCATGTTAATAAACCAAATTCGAACGTCAGTATAAATTATAGCGTTGAGCGTAGAGCCATGTAGTCTCGGTTTAAATGACACGGTCATGCACGCGCTCTTCCTGGAATAAGGTGTTTATTTCAAAAGACTTCCTTTTTAATTTTCGTCGTTTATTCAAACTTTGCTTTTGATGAATGTTAGATGAGAAATGGGCATAAGTTTATGAATATGAACTTATTGATATGTAATAACCAATAGCGTATTGAAGAGGTGTGTATAGAGGCCATGCACCTCACGTCTACACGAAAATATCAAGAAATGGCCATATAAATGATTTAAAACGAAGATTAAAATTGTTTGAATTCTCGCGAACAACATATTCGCCCGGCAATTATTTAAAATATTTAACAACTTCCAAACATTGAAATCTCAATTTTGAAATGAAAGAATCGCGAATTACGAACTTTGTTCTTCTTAAAAAACGAATATGAGGAGCTTTCAAAATACCGTTCGTCAAAATTGAAGAAAGGTATAGAAAACGCAACAATACTATAAACGGCAATCCTATAAAACGACAGATAATTGCCTAAACATAGATACATGCTTAAAACACCTAATTCTGATTCAGGAAGACCTTACGTATACCTACAAAGAAGATTACATGCAGAGATATCTAAAGAATTTCCGAGGTAATAAATAGCTTAAAGAGCTAGCAATTTTACCATGCCAAAAAGTGCTCGGTTCACGACCGTTTCGGGCCATCGTATTCACTCTGTATGAAAAAAAAACATTTAAAGCATACCCACCTACAGAGTTGTAAAAATGAAAACCGCATATTTTTAAAGTCAAATAGGGCGTATTGCTTTTGTTTTTATAGGTGACAAATGTCTTTTATGATCAAGTGGAGATAATGTATCTATAAAATCTGTAAAAAATAGCTGTCCTGTAATAAAATCAATTATATATGACAGTACGCGTTTTTGTCTAAGTCAAAATCTCCAAAATCGACTTATTCCTCTTAAATTTTTTCTCTTTCTCTCTTTGTCATTTCTTTTTGGTAGACATTTGTTCTTTGATTTTCTCTGAATATCCATAGATTTTAATCATAAAACCATTTTGTTTTCTCGTTGCCCAAAAATCAGTGCAGATAAGGTCGAACTGAACCATGTTTGGGCGTTTTGATATCCAACAGCCAAGGCAAAAATAAAGTTCAAATACCGATTTGATAAAAAGATAAACTAGCCGTTTCCCTTATCAATTCAATCAAGTCAAATTTGTGAAAAACATCAAATAGGAAAATAATAGTCTACCGTATCAAATTTTAATGGTATGTCGTGAGTTATGTACGAAATGCCAAAAATTTATAATTTTTTGCCAAAATGGTGCTTTCAGAAAATGCATTGGTGTTAATACACGCACCAGCTAATTTTACTTAACTAAGCTAACTTTTTTCTCACAAAAATATCATACTCGACCAAACATGGGTCTTGAATAAATTGAGCTTATAAGCTCAATTTATTCAAGTCCCATGCTTGAACAAGCATAACTTTTGTTTTAAATAACGCCCATATTTAATATAGGCGTGTACCAATTAAAATTGTCACGAATGATTTATTTAATATTTAAAAAATATATATACAATAAACAGCCCATCCCATATTATATTTCGATTTTTTAGCAAAAAAATCAGAGATCGAAGGTTAGTTGAAATTTTACACAAATAAAACCCGTGAACATCTGTGGTCATTAACTTCAGTCACTTAGGAGCCTATAAATATGATACGATTGATGGTAATCTATTTTATCCGGAAATATAGTGAAATTTTTCAAGTGTTTTCTTCGACAAAACATGGTGGTCCACCTTACTATTGACCGTTTGACCCAACAGGGATTCACTTGTCCAAGTAGTACTTGGTAGATATTACTAATTATTGTGCGGAAAAGCTAGTTCAAAATATGAAAAATCAAATTTGTCCTGATGCGGCACATCCTATAATTTTGAAAATTCAAACGTACTTGTCGTTCTTTTTTTAAAATATAAATAAATGACAAAATATTTCTAATAATCCTGTCAAATTTCTCAATCATTCTTAAAACGACATTTTATATTATTTTTTTTCTTGAAACCCATGTAAAAAGATGTCCTAGCCGATGAAAATAGTTTTGTGTTTAGTATAAATTTATCATAAATTTTGCGTATTTAATAAAGAAAAACACCCCTCATTGCTTAACCTGCAGGTAAAAATGTCACATTAATGTTCAATGTTAAAACTTTTACTGAATATTTGTTGCAAATTGACCACGCTTAAGGGCACCTAGTTCATAAGTGACCCATGCTTAACACAGTGTTGACTTACATTTATATGAAATTACCATAAAAAAAATATTGCGTTGTAGATTTTTTACTTATTTTTCTCAAAACCAAAGTCAGCTGATTTCATGAATGGCTGAAAAAGGAATTTGTAATTAGTATTTGATTCCGTTCGCTACTTTGAAGTGTTAAACTATTCCAGGCGTGGATAATCCAATTATAGTATACTGATCTCTAGCAAAGCCCGCCTTAACTTACCTGATTAGAAACAAGAGCTTAACCTTGGTATTTCAGGGTTTTCCGCCTACATCATTTAGAAATATATTTAATCAAGCATGGGCAATAGGTAAACCGCGCTTTTAAATCGTGGCTCATGTTTAATTGAAAAATCAAAGTTTAGTAATGCATAATCGCATGCACCAGGATTTTGGGCTGTTGTCGTGGAAACCTGCCACAAAATTGTAATGTTGTGGTAAAAAAATGCTGAGCGAATCATCATAGCAACATTAGTATATCGGATTTTCAGTAAACTCACGTTCCAACATTTTTACACGTTTGCTTGCAAATCGGTATTCTGTGTTATGTCAAAATGTAGGATCAGTGCAACAAAACGCAGTAAAATTGTCGTTATTTGACAGTAATTTGACTTGGTGATATTGAAGTTAAACGATCAAATTGACTTTTTAGCCAAAATCTTGACTATCGATGGAAAGAGAACCTCAGATGCAGGTCATCAAAAGCCCATGTTAGATTGAATTCCGTTACTAAGGCCTTTTCGAACTCTGAAAATATACAATTACAGCAAATGCACGGTAAATTTACTATATTTTACATAGGGCAACTTTTTGTTCTGTTGAAATATGTTATAGAATTAAATTTGGCTTATTAATCGATTTTGTTTGTTCAAATTCTTACTACAGAACAGCATAGATTTAACTGCTAAATTTCTGTACTTTCGGTAGGGCATAATTTGCACACAATGAATCGTTTGATCGCGTGGTCGTATTGTCCGGAAGGTCCGATGGTTCGATGCTTGACCGTTTCACCACCGAGCATGCCCTTCAGCAAGGCATTTTGTGGGTAGCTGTAACATAGAACAAAAGCACAGTCACTACAAAGGTCCGTGCCTAACGGTTGTTGTTCGATATAAGCCCCCCGATAGGTTCACGGACAGGCCATAGCAAATAATTCAAAAAAGACTAAAAAAATTGTTTGATTTTTCGTGATATGATTCATATCCCCAATGTCATCTTATAATGAGCCTTCGCGGCGCGATCTTCCAGTTTGCCAGGCTCAACAAAAAATGTTTCATCAAATTTATTCTGACGGAATCGCTCTTATTCGGGACAATGCATACATCTACCGCGCTTGGGAAATTATTTTTATTTCAAGATATTTATTCGGTGCATCTCTACCTTTTGACTAATGAATCCATTGAGATATCAGGCGGCTTATCAAAAGACAAGTATATCGCAGGGTATGATATGTTTATTTTTTCAAACTACCCAAGTGCCAGCTGAGAACCCAATTGATGTCAATTACCGCCGCTTTATTTCGATAAGATTTTCGAGATTCTTGGCAACACGACTTAGAAATGACATGTTTGCCATGGCCGCAGATATCTATGACGTTTATTGAAAATTTGTAAATAAACAAATAATGTTTTCGAGCGCATTTATTAATAACAACATTTACCTGTTGCCTTCACAGTATCTGCTAATATGGAGCTTTGTTCGGTTTGACCCATTTAAGATGAATAAAAATAGGAACAGTTACAAGGTGGGACACGATAGCATAGTGGTTATTATATTGGCATCGCATGTTGAATATCTCGGCTTCAAGCGCCAACGAGTCCGGCTCGTTGATCCACGCCCACCACTCAACCCAGGGTGTAAAAACTTGGCAAGGCTAACCCCAATCGGAAAGATCATATCTTTCCAACAACTCGGACCCCGTCTGTCTATATGTGGCCGCGGTACAGGGCCTTAGTCAGAGTGCATGGTTCATTCAAAGTAACTTGAGATACTGGTGAAAATATCATGCATTTTAAATATTTTGCTTTAACATTTCAACATTTTCATTTTCAACTCCTTTAAAATAAGTTTTGTGCGAAGATGTCCGGAAGATTATTGAAGTTAAAGGATCTCTGAGAAGCACTGTACAACTTCATTGAATCAAACAGAGCAGATTGTAGAAATATGAACATATGGTGAACAGTCAACTGGGATAATTGGGAATATTTTTGAATTCTTGTTATATTCTCACTCGAAAACTAGTGCCACCCCATTACGGCCATAAACAGATTTGACATTCATAATTTTAAACCACGTTGCCATGGTATTTGGCATTCACTCTTTTGCATATTTTCATGTAATTCAAGACTATTGCCACTTATTATTAGGAGAGAAAGCTTTGTACTGTATTTGTACATAAATGCATCGCATTATCATACCTTTTATGTTGCACAACTATATCGATCATTTGTTTTATTGAGTATGATCCACAGATGGACCGCGCCTCAATGGCGCGATCCATCAGTGGTTCGTACTCAATAAAAATGAAGACTTGGCGACGAATGATCACCAAATTACTTAAACCTTTATGGTTGACCAAATGTGCTTCAAGTGTACTCTAATAAATCTCTAAACCTGAATATTTCATAAACAGATTCCGTCAACTCTTTTTTGTTTTTACACAACTTCTTATTCTTATATTTCATGAATGCCGTCATATTCTTTGCTGAATAGGGAATATTTTGAGTGGCAAATCTTGTATAAACGTGTTGTGTGATTTGAGATTTTTGCACCTGCGTAATAAAAACTTCAAATTTGAAGATTTATTTTTCGAGTAGTCGAGTAATGTGAGAACGAAGGCTCAAGGGGTTCAAGTAGTAAATAAATTACCTGTTCAAATCCATCTTTGACGATTGACTGAACGCGTGGTTGCGTACATTGGTAAAAAATCAAGACTCTGCATCCATTCAAAAAGTTATTGTGTCAAGAATGTGCCACAGATGGGCCACGTTTCATCGACGCGACCCATACTTAACAAAAGATGCTTTGACAGATTGGTCAGTTATCTAACTCCAATTTAAAGCATTCGATGACGTAAGAGAATGAAATTATATTTTAAAAAGTGGTTGATGGTTTCAGTATTGCTCAGGGCAGATACCACTCACTGCACTTCTATGTGGTTGTTCAGTTTCATTTAGGATGATTTCCTATTGCAGGGAAGTTGCTGGTACTCCATTTTGCCCTTTGTCATCTAGGTGGTTATTAGTTGATTTCTTTTCGGCGTCGCCCAAAACTGAACCGCTATAGTAAAGTGAATTCAATGTAAAATCCGTGATATCGACCCTGGATGATGGTAGAACCATCTACCACTTTTTATCCTCTTTTAGTCATCTTTGCGACAGGCATATAAATAGGCTAGGGCAATTCTAAAGTCAGCAAACGTTGAAGAAAAAAATATTATATTGCCAGGACATGATCCAGGCGCCCGAATAATTTTCAAAATTGTAGATTGGAGATCTTCGATAGAAAACAAAGATGGTGAAGAATAATAATAATATTAATATTCAGTCTCATCATACCTACTGTTTAGGAAATTATTGTTCAAAAATATAATTTGTGGAAAGGTTGATGAAAGATGATATAAACATACGGATATTTGCTCCCTATTTGCTTTTTCAAATCATCAGAAACGTTCGTATATTTCTTCACTACGAGAAATGTGGATTCTATTCAGTGTAGAAACACTAATTTAATTTTTTTAATATAAAAACCCAAATTCAGCTTAATTCTTAAAGGAACAAATTTCATCGATCGATTGTGCACTTTGTCACTTCAAATTTCCAGTACGCACGTTACCTAAAATATGTCCTCTGATAGTTATGGTTTTTATCCTTCCATGGGCTTTCTCCATCCATCCTTCATCCAAACACAAATACACGAGAAGGTCATAGTCCACATCACCTGACCCGTATAATGTTCCCGTTCGCTTTTGTCGTTATTCCAAACGGAAAAAGAAAAAGTTTGTCAACAACAAGATTTGTTACAACTAACTGCTGCGCGAATCTTATCCCACTTAAATAGAACTTTTCTCTGCTTTTGTTTTGCTTCTTGTCATGTCAATTTTAAAAATAATAGAAGGAATTTAATTTGAATTCAAAATGTGAAAAGAAAGAATTGCGAAGTGCAACGTTGGGTCGAGTTGTTTTTAATTCCCCACCAAAATTGACAACGCCTTGGAATGTTATTTCTCTTACAAAGAAGCATGTGTCATGAATAAACCTGTCAGGCTCGATTTATTCATGATACATGTGTGATTGAGTACATTTTGATTCTATTTTCAATTGGGGTAAATTTGGGGTAAAGAGGAAACGGGGTATTTAGTGTCTGAAACGTTACACCGACATTTTATTTCCTATCAGTCAGCAAACTCACGACACTCGACAAGTAACTCGAATCGGGGTCAAACACTTTAAAAAGTAGCCAACCGTACCCCACTACCCCATTCTGGAGTAATAAAAAATAGTTTACGAGTCAATGACAAAATTTAAAATAAATGAGTCCAACAACGAAAAACTATTGTGATTTAGTGAGGGGTAAAAGAGAACTCATTCACCCACCCCACGTGACACTTCACTTTATTAAGTGCTTTGTTATCACCAAAATAGAAAAAAACACGAATTTTGGAGGTCACTTGGAAAATAAGCCACATGGGTAAAACTTATTTCTTCAACCTATTTTTTGAACCAAATTTTCTGAGGAATATGAAAATTAGGTTTTTTAAAATTTTAACTATTATGATATTTCAACGATATCAAATACCACTGAGCCTTTTTTTAAAAAACAAAACACGAATTTTGGAGGTGACGTGGTAAACGAGCCACATTGCTAAAACTTTTTGCTGCAATCTATTTTTTAAAAAACAATTTTATAAGGAATATGAAAATTAGATTTCGAAAATTTGAACTACCAAATTACTAATATATTTAACGGTATTAAATAATACTAAGCTTAATTTTTTAACTTTTTGACTTTCTAAAAGAAACACTGAAACGCAAAAAAACTGTTCTGAATAGACATTTTTGCATTGTAGAACCACAAGTCATTTTACATTTGGTTTACGTGCTTCGATACTATAGTATTCGAAATGAAACCTCGAGGCAAATAACTAGAGACTATAAACCCAACGTTTCCCAAACTAATGAATACAGGACAATCAGTCGCCATTGAATATTGGCATCTTCAAAGTTTTAAAGCTAATGTTGAAGGGTTTATGTATGGCCCTTGGCAAATTAAATTTCTGATAGAAAATTACTAAAATACCATTCAATCGAGAAAATAGCAACTAAAAAATAATTATTTTTTTGCAGATCTAAGAAAGGTGAAGAAACATGATCTGAATAGTCTGTGTCCAACTTCCGCCTTCAGGTCTATTTTGATCACGTTCCACCTGGTGGATTTGATATTGATACCCAAACCGAAAGAAATGCTTGTCCTACTTGGCCAAAACGTTTTCAGGAATGTGAATTCAAAGATTGTTTTCTGCAAACTGTTTGCATTTCCGTTGACCTTTGAAAAAATGTGTTGGAAAGAAAAGTGTTTATATGAGCATGAACCACTGATAGATCGACCTTTCAGGTGCGATCTATCTGTGACTCAAGTTCAAAGGATTTATTCAACTCAATTCCATTCACACATTTGTAAAAGGGAATTTCATTTTTATCCAATATGTTTCGATTTGCGAAAAAGTCCGTATGTATTTTCGGCCAATTTTATCCGTTTGGTAGTTTATTATTAAAATGCTTTATTTTTTATTTTTATAAATTTGTCTTACTCGTTGGTGATAAATTCTCCTGACAAATGAACTAAAATATTCGTTTATATACATATATTTTGAAAATTTTCATTATCCTAATTTGAAACATTAAAATTGACTCGAATATTGGCGGTAACCAAGAAAGATATATACTCACTAATTTACGTGAATATTTTAGGTTAAAACACAACAAAAATATGTGAATCACATAATATATATATCGCAGTTTATAGTTTATCAATTTGTTGTCCAACGACAGTGAATTCCAAAACGATATTTTCCTATTCCGTTTGTCTAGCACAAGATTTAGCAAAACAATAAAAGGCCAACCTCTAGAAAAGTAAATAAAAGAAACCGTTTAAAATAAACAGACAACTCTGAATGAGGCAGCACACTTTTTTAGTTTGTTAATACAAAACAATATGGTTTTTGTCAACATCATATTGTATATATGTCTTGAATGTATTATAGATATTCCACAGATTACAAAATTTTTGGATCGATGCCTGTGTGACAACATGCTTCATAGACGGAACACCGGTATTGTCGTTTTAAGCAAGACTGTTATTATTTACTGTTTACACTGTCAGCAAATTACTTTTTTAAGGAATGCGTGTGTTTGGAGTTCCGCTATTCGGTTATTTATCTGCATTCGCCAACCGGAACATTCCCACAGTCGAAAAGACATTCAAATGTTTATTATTCTCATGTTTTCAATGACGAAACCCAATAAAATTCCGAATAAACTGGAACCACGCACGGCTTGACATGAACAAAAGCGAACAATGGAAGGTGGTGCTGATTTAATTCGAAGATCGCCAGTTTGGTAATGGCTGACATTGAGCGTAACAAAGCATGGTACAATGATAAATGCGCCCGAAAAAATCGCTGTATCAATATATCGTGCAAGGACGTGTGTGGTATTCAAAAGCATGCTTTTTGTACACCAGACGCGAGTTTAATGTCAAGTACCACACACCACGAATCGTGGAATATGAGGATATAAGAACAATCCACACCAATTGTTGCGCAACGTTATTTAAACATGTTGTCTTCGTTCCAAGTGTATTATTTATTTCAATTTAATCAAACGTGTTATTTATGTAAAAGTTTGCGAATTGAAATGAAAATTGAGGATGGAATATCTCAGAAACCTTGAATTCAGGACTTAAACATAATCCCATTTGTCAGTTGCTTGAATTTTCATTCTAAACAATGACGTTTACATCTGTTTACATTTAGCTTTTTGTCTTTTATTAACCTTCAAACCGCGATGGACGCTCACTTCACGTTTTCAATAAGTTTCCCCCTGGAACATAGTTATTAATTATACAGTTACTGTACGAAAGTTCAATGTCAAATTTTATCGGGAGATTACAAGATTCGAGTCATTTGTACTTTCAAAAGTTGTCATAACAAGTATAGGTTTTTATTAGTATTACGATATCACGTATGACTGGCGAGGACAATGATATTCATTCTGGCTAATCCTTTTTTCTTGTATTCCCAAATCTAAGACTAAATCTAACACACCTATTGTTTAATAACTGACCAGAATATAGTGGGACAATCAATCAGTTACTCAATTGTTATTTTTTTTTTAATTTCATTATTAATATTGACCTGTGTGAAATGACAGCTGTAAGTCAAGTACTCGAATGTTCCTCACTATTTGATTAGGGTCAGTACAGCTCAGACAGTGTACTTTACCGAGTAGGCTATTTAAGAATACGCTAAACCCTTTTCACAACAAAAAACGAATCAGGAATGAGCGGACTCCGGAGCGACGTATGGAGTAACAAAATTCACTGGATATTGGGAAGGGTAGAACGAAGTCCTGAGGGCACAGACTTTAAAATAGTCCAAACACATTCCCTGCGTGTCGCAAGAGGCAACTGAAAGACACCACCTGATCAGATGGTTTTATCATCGTTTATATACATTCACTGCGCCTTACCATGGTAGCTTAGTTCTGTGTGAGATGTTTTTCGCCTAGTGCAGTTGCTGGTATTGTATCTTGACGTAGTTCTTTGCCATTCGAGTGGCTGTTGGTTAGCTCGCACTGCTTTCGATCTTGCTCAGGGCGAACTTCTGTAACAAAAACGTCAAAGGAAAAAATCTAATATCAAAAAATCGAAACCCACTTTAAAATAGCCCCGCATTGCCATCTTGCGTACGGATGAAGATATTGACCCTCCACAAAACACAGCCATTGCTGACGTTATAATTTCACGAATCTTCACATTACACTGTGTAAAGACATTCCAATTTTATTGCCTATTAATGAATTCTATCTTGATTATATCTACGTTTTTTTTTTTTGTTATATATCGGAATTTGCTCGGAGAAAGGTTTTGAAGAGCCTTTTTATAATGCGAGTCAGGTAAAACAGTCAGCTGTTGTGCAAAGAGCTACATGGGGGCAGGAACGAAGACCAAAGAACCTTCATTCCCAAAAACCCCTTTTGAATCGAGTTTTGAAAGCTTGCAGATCCACGCTATGGGAAAGCAGTGTGGAGGCAATGAATTCCAAATCACAGAAGTTTGCGGAAAACAAACTTTTTGCATAAATTGTCTGGGACAGTGACATTGTGGGACTGCCACAGTGAATGGGTAGCTAATCGAGTTAACCGGTGGATCGAGTTGAAGTTTATCTAAGTAATATAGTTTGTAGCGGTCGGCCCGTATGCCATCATGTACAGACAACAGAAAATATATAGTGTTTTTCGTGTTGACAAACTAAATCCTCGGTAACATTTCATATTTTTTTGTTGAAAGTTATTTATAGGTAAGTCTTTTTATATTCTGTCTATATTGAGGAATTTATATAGTGCTCCTATTTATCGGTGTTTGTCTCATTAATTGGTAAATCATGTAAATGGGAGAGAGTTGACTAGATGATCGTATGCTGGTTGTATCGCTTCCTCCCATTTTTTTCATTTTTTTCCATTTTTCCCCATTTTTTCATGCCATAAGTTTGTTTATTTACATCTGTATATTACTGTCCGGTCGACAGATAATAAAATATTTTTTCCTTCCTCTCTCTCTCAGAAAATATTCCCTGAAATCCGAATCATGGTATCTGTGCACTGGTAAGCGAAGCGTTGCGAAGCGCGCCATCATAACTTAATCCAAATGAATGCTCTTGATATGATTTTCTAAAATTGTATTATTGGATTCATTCATTTTCGGGGGTGATGAAACTTGGGATAGTGATGAGGATGGAAATTTACATCTGTGTATTATTGTCCAGTCGACAGATAATAAAATATTTTTCTCTTCCTATCTCTCTCAGAAAATATTCTCCAAAATCCGAATCATGGCATCTGTGCACTGGTAAGCGAAGCGCAATCATACCTTAATCCAAATGAATGCTCTTGATATGATTGTTCAGAATTGTAGTATTGGATTCATTTCCTTGTAGATCAACACGATCAGGAAAGTAGTTTAGAGTTTCCTGGAAAAAAGCTTCTTGCATAAAACTGCCTTCAAATATATATATATATATATATATATATATATATATATATATATATATATATATATATATATATACTTTTTTTGACATTGTGGAACCTCTACGGGGAATGGATGCGAATTGGTAGCCAATCGTGTTGACCGATTAAAAATTTTGTTCGGAGGAACGAGAGCAGAAAGCTCTCTTGAACATAGACCATTATAATATCTGTAAAATAAACATAGTGAGACAACGTTGTGGCGGTGTGTCAAACTTTGCAGACCGGAAGAAAGTTTAGGGCCAATCATATTGATCACACGCCGTAGAATACGTTCGAGCATGCTGAAAACACTGACAGTGGCGCTGCCCCAAATGTGACAGCAATACTCCATACAGGGTCCATCAATGATTTGTATAAATGAAGAATGATTTCGGGAGTGAGATAATGGCGAGCTCGATATGGAGAACTGACTTTCATCGAGGCTTGTTTAGCAATACTAGTGACATATTCATCCCAACTCATGTCCTTAGACAGTGGGAGTCCAACGAGACGAATATTAGAGGATTCCTCCAGAACAGTACCAGAGAATGAAATTTGAGTTGCATTCGTATTAGTGTAACGATTACTTGATAAAACTTTGATCTTCTCCGAGTTAAGACTTATCTGCCAAGTGTTACCACAATTAGATACTGTGGCAAAATCACAATCAAGCGATTTTGTCAGAGCAACACGTTGTTCCGGGAGGGATTTTTCGTTGAGACAAGAATATAGAGTTGTATCCTCAGCGTAAATTATCAAATCACATATCAAATTATCGGGCAGGTCATTAATATATATAAAGAACAGAATTGGACCAAGAATCGACCCCCGAGGGGACACCGGATGAAATGAAATATTTTCCTGAACGTTGCCCGTCTAAAATAACATTAATCTTGCGATTGGATAAGAAAGATTCGACGATTCAGTTTACGCCTGTTCTAAAGCGAAAGAAAGTCTTATTGAAATTCTACTTTTTTTTACTATTATGTTATATTGCTCTAGCATCAAAGCTACAAAATCTAGAGATTCAAAATTTTAGTGAAAAGGTATGTGCGGATGAAAACTCTTCTGTCAATCCAGTGAAAAAACTTATTTTAGAAATGCTGAAGGAATGTTGCCTAGAAGCTTTATCAGTGTTCTTTCTGTCTCAAATGATAGTCATTGAGTCAAGTAAGAACTTATGCCGCGCACTTTCTGCACTTAGCTCTTTGTTCTTCAAATATATCCAATTGAAATTGGCTTTCTTGACAGCAAAATCTCAGCCTTTACAACATATTCCAGTTCACCTGGTCTGTGGGCGTGCTAGGAGTCGGATTTTGGAAATTTATTGAAAAATTGCGTTATATCAAGCATATGATTCTAAATTTACATAGAGTAAATGCTGCATCGACAATCACCAGAATACTATAATGGTGAAATGTTGATTGTTTGTATTATTTAGATTTATAAGCTAAAAAATCTGAGATTCTCCACGGGGAGCACGTATGTATAATACTCGGGGAAAATTCAAAAGCTATTATTGGAGCCAGAAAATTATGGAAGACCTGTCAGACATCAATATCGTCATCAGAGTAACTTATATCGCCAACATGGCAAAGTTAACTCAGAGGTAGAAAATGGTAAACATAAAACACTATAAACACTATATGATAAAATAGTAAATAATTCTATGTAAAGTGAGCGTTTTGTTTTCCTACGTAATGTAAATTTAAAAGATTCATGTACGAATCTGCATTCAAAAGTTTCAGCTAATTATTCTGTATTTAAAGACCTTCAATTTTAAATTAATAAAATTTCACCAATTAAATCAAAACCAAGTACCATATAAATAGTTATATATTGCTGGAAATGATTTATGTGTACTGTGGGGTGAAGAGCCAGAATTCATATCACGTTTATTTTGGAATTGACGCTTTACACAACAAATCTATGATTATATAACTCACTCACTGTTGTTTTGAAAATTATACATTGTTTATTAAGAAATGCCTATACAGTATATATCCTTTGTATTATTGGCTCTAAGTTCTCAATGCTATAAAAATCTGTATAATCTGGAAAAAACTGCAATTTTATTACTGTAATGCACGACTAGACATACACAGTAAGTTAAAATATGGCCAACGTAGAAAAAAGAAAAATGTACGGAGTGTCAATACAATGCAGAAAGAATATCAAAAATTTGAGAAAACCAACTGATTTCAATAAGGAACTAGATATTATTTACAAATGTTATAAATTGTATAATATATCATAGATATATATATAGTATCGTTATAAATCCATCTGCCAATTTTCCCTTTTTTATGATTTAACTAAATGTTAACGCAGAACTGGACATTGGCAAATATAGACGCATACAACCATATTTCATTCTTATATTATAGTAACCGTTTAGTTGAAATAATAATAATGGATACCGGTACCAGTGCAAAAGAAGTAGACGATTCTGGTAGATATGAACGTCTCCGAAAATGCTTTCTGAATTTTGTCAGATCACACAGAGAAAAGAATGGCTCCTGCAAGCGAATGGCTAAATCTTTTCCTGAGCTATATAAACAAAATCCAGAAGCCTTAAAACTCATTTCTGATGCTTTTGGTGATCGATATACAAGCATGTTAGAAGAGTCGTTGAAAGATCTATTAAAAACTTGCTCAATAAAAGAGAGATTGGATGAACTTGAGGAATGTGTGGAAGATGGAGAGCATGGTTGGCGGCCATCTGGAGATCCTGAAAAAGACTTGCGAGCCCATATTGCTTTGACAGAACATGCCGAAGTATTAAAATTACAAGCCGAGTTAAAAAAAGAGGATGTCGATATTGCTGCATTGAGAGACACTTTGAATCATAAAGATAAAGCTATTGAAAGAAAACTGTTACATGTTCATGCTCTTGCGGAAGAATGCACTTCACCTGGTCAACTTGCACAAGCTAATATGGAAAATCTACATTTGCTATTGAAAAATGGAAGGAAATTTGATTAAAAAGAATTATCACTTCAATATATTGGCAAACTTCACAATTATAACATTAATGAACTTCACATTCGACATTAGTGTTTGATTTTTTCCAGTTGATGAACAACCTTTTTTCTTTTTTTTATTGATATTCAATTGAAAACAGATGAAAAATTGTGTTAATTTGTTTCACATTTAAATATTTCCATTACTGTTGTATTTTGTGGAGATTGGTCTGCAGCTACAGCCACTGATGAACCATGGGCCTCTGGCCTCTAGTCCAGGTGCGCGATTCATTGGTGACTTATGTCATGACCAATTTTATCTTGATACTGTTTTAATTGGGATTTGGCAAATTGTTTTAATTGTATGTTCTTAAATGTTCTACATGTACATCATTGAATACTCTGATATACCCTCGACTAAGATTTTAAATTTTGCTGATGTTTCTAGGTATCTGTTCCTAATAGGATGGTACAAGATTTGTATCCGCATCATAATTCGCACCAAATCTAGACGTTTTTGAGATTCAATTGTGATCTCGTGTAAAAGGATTTTTGCCGAGTCAATTTTGTCATCATACCCCTGCTTTAACAGGTCTGAAAAATTAAAATTCCAATCTTGTAACTACACTTGTTGTCCTTATTTATGTGCTAAAATGCTCAGATTAGTCATGTGATTATAATTTTTTACCCATTGTTTTTAACAGTTCTGAAAAATCAAAATTCCAGTCTTGCAACTATACTTGTTGTTCTTATTTATGTACTAAAATGCTCAGATCAGTCATGTGATTATAATTTTTTAACCATTGTTTGTCAGAGTAATGCTTCTATTATAAATATTTAACCGTTGGGATGATAGTTTGTTATGTCAGTGGACTCAAAACTGTTGTTTCATTTCAAATATATATTAACGTCATTTTTTGGGGTATAAAAAAGCATCAAAGCCATCAACACTACTATTTCATTGCAGTGTTGATGCTTTTCAACCTTCTCTGCGGTTTTATTGCTATCAGACACTCGAAAAAGAGCTACTTTCATCCATTTTCTTAGAGTGTTTGAATATTAGCCTGTTTGTCGAATGGTTTAACCACTTCTTGCTAACTAGTGATAAATTTATAGTCTATATTTCACTGCCATTAGCTTGTATATTTTACCTTCTACATTTCAACAATATTTGTGAGTATATCACAATAGAGAATATTAATTTTCATTTCTTTAATAACTTTTGATACAGTCATTCCTATAAGATTTATCAGTTTTCAAAAATGACCAGTAGAAACTTCAATATTTTTTAATTAGGTAATAAGTCTGAAATACCAAGTCTACACAATGAATCCTTCAGCAAAAGTATTCTGTATTGTTTATGGATCTACCTTATTTTTATCATTCTTCATTTGCACACCCATGGGAATTAACTTAACAGATTTCAAAGGACAGTGTGTTCTATTTGCAAAAGGTAAAAAAAAAATTATATATATATTATAGTAATTTGTATGAAATCCCTGCCTGTTTGCTATAAGACACTCAAAAAAAGGTATTTTAAGCCTCTGGCAAGGGATATGATATATTATGGAATAGTGTCCATTTGTTAGATTATCCTTGCACTTTATTCGAAAATAATGTCTGCATTTGACAATCCTATTTTCTTCTAGGTGAGTGGAATACAACATCAAAAGATCCAGAATTATCAATTTCTAATTGGGGAAAATCATCAGATTGTAATTTTATAATGTTTATGGGAATACTTTGTCTATTTACATCAACAATATTGCTATGGAAAAGTGTTGTATTTGTTTGCAAAGGTTTCGAAGGGTGAGTGTATAGTTAATTTATTTCTTCAAAGCCTCAAAGAAATTCAGAAATTCCTATCTATGCTTTGTTCAAGTACCGTACACAGTAGTTACAAATATGATCCAAAATCTCTGTGGAATTGTACCATACCCAGTTTGAAGGGGTATTTTCTATTGATTTACTATAATCTATGTGCATTAGCTTTCACAGGATACTTTACTTTTTCAAATTGGGTTAGATAGTTACTTGAGACTTCATGATTTTTTTTTGTGCAGTTTGGACCAAATTGATGTAAAACGGTCAGCAAAGCATGATTTCGATCTAAAGAGAAATCGAAATAGTTTATTACCCACCGTCTGTGAAATGGGCAAAAAAGCAGTGATTATAATTATGTATAGTGATCCTTGACAGTTTAGAGGTAATTATTCCTGACATAAGTTTGAATTTGGAGAATTTCCAGAAAGAACTTTCAGTGTTTGCATTCAATAAAATATTCAATATTTTCCTCAAATTCTATAAAAAGTAAGGGTTAAAGATCCAAAGTGTAAAATTTATATAATTGTATCCATCGTATATGAGAATGTCAAAAAAAAATTTTGGTTACAATATTCAATAGAGTTTATAGAATTTTTTTAAGATTTCATATATCGATATTTTGAGCATTTTCACACTATTTTTGATGTAAAATATGATTTATGTATATTTCATGTTTTTTCAGCGAAGTGATTTCAGAACAATTGAAAAAAAATATAATAATTACTTCACAAATAGAATATAATAGTTCTCTGGATAAGGGCATTGTCCTGGTCAATGGCATTTTGTGCACCTATGTTTTGTTAAGCCTGAGTCTGTGTTGGATCGCCAAAAGATGTGTGTCTCATCCGTGACAAAATAAAATAAAGTTCTTGATTTGAATAATTGCATTTGTTTTACAGGTCACCATTCTACTCATTTGTCAGTATGATAGTAGGTGGTTTAATTACGTTTTGTTTATTTATCTGTTCGTTCATAATTTCTCTCGGATATTCATCTTGGTGTGATCTTATCATGAGTAAACCTGATAATGATAAAGTGTAAGTGAGAATCTCAGTTCTTGTTAAATATATAACCACAATACTCTGTTCTCACAACATTACAATTTTGTACGTATTGTACTCTTTTATTCTTGAAAAAAAGTTTAAAATTATCAAAACTGTTATTTAATAGCATTGCTGTATCTAACCGGGATAAAACTGCTTTGCAATTCATGATTGTGTAGTTTTTCAGTTCCTCTAAAATAAAACGGCAAATCGTTAGACAACCGATAGAAAACAAGTGTTTCTCACCCTGGCTTCAATATTATAAGCAACTGCTATTTACATTTTGATAATGTTGATAAAGCCTGTCTGACACATCAGAAGATATTTTTAAACCTTCCAGCCTTATGCTTTTCTAATCAATTTTTTCTTCTCTTGATGTGTCTGCTTTCAGGTGTCTTAAGTAGCAAAATAATTAATACTCTGTTAATTTTGTTGAAATGACCAGAGGAAAGCAACACTTTACCACTGTGATATCAAAATATAGGAAAAGACTATTAACAAGCAATTCGGATACTACTGTTTTTAGTGATTAAATATTCAAATGAATGGATGCTAAATTAAATTGATTCAAAGTATTCTAATATCAGTTATGTGTTGTTGCGTATAGCAATCATATTGGTCCAACTGGGGCTCATGCCTGATAATTAAATTTTATCATGAGAAAAATAGGCTGTTAAGTTAGGTAATGATCAGTATGTTATCCTAAAAATTATTGATTATTTGTCAGGTTTTATGCAATAATGTGTGCATGATGTATTTTACTTAAGTTCTGGTGCTAAACTTACTGTACACAGTGACACGGCCAAGGTACAGTCTTTATTAGAATAGTTGAATATTACGCGATTACCTATTGACTTATACTTAACAAAACATGTTTGAATAAACTTTTTCTGACTGTTTTTTTGTGCTAATGCTAGTAAAATTTCTGATAGCCATACACAGTAAGCATTCTCACCACCCATACTACCGTATTTTATGGAATTCTCACCATTAATACTGATTTTTGTTTTTCAAAGGAAACTCATCATTTGTTTAGTTGATAATAATTTCTTTTTATCCTTTTAACAGATGCTGGAAGGTTGATCTGGGAAATTTTGACGAAAAACATAATGTTTATACAGGCAATTTTAGTTCAGATCTCGAAATTGCTGAGGTCAGTATTATTCTTTTTATTAACATGGTCATCCTTACGTGAAATCTTACACATATGATGTTAATACACAATAGTTCAAAATAAGGTCTCTACCATTATCACATTTCTTCCTTACTATACTCTACTTACTGTCAAACCTCAATCTTAATCGGATATTCACTGTTTGAATATAATATATGACAAATTGAAACACTAGAAGTAAAAATACTTGCATTTACTGTTACTGTTGTGGGAGACTGTTGCTAATGTATGAAGCTATCAACAGTTCAAAATTATAGTCAATAGTGACACTTTTGACTGATATAAAAAAATATAACTTATTTAACAGCGAATAATGGTTATTCACTATCATATAGGGTATATCTTGTTTTGTCTGATGAGTTTGGACTATGAACTAACGAAAGGTTACAAATATACTTTTAATTTTGTGGAAAAAGATCATGATGTTAGTTTTTGACTTTAATACTTATCTCATTCAAGAATCCTTGATCCGAGATCACAAGTACACAATAATGGAAAAGGGACTCTCAATTCAGTGTACAATCTATGATTTTACTTTTCACTTTTTAGTTCGGGCTGTGGAGTTCAAGTTTGGTCTGGCTTGTTGCAACATTTTTCTCAATTGGCAAAGTTCGATATTTTCACAAAAACGAAGAACTTTTGCAATCACTGGCGTTCGAAAAAGACACTTTGATCCCACATCGTTTACGATATCGGAGGATTGGTGAAGAAGATTTTGATGCAATCAGTTGAATCCTTAACTTTTTTTTCTTTCTATTATTTACTATTTCATGAGGTGTTGATGTAATGAGTTTCAATGTGTCTGTAATTTTATTCTATAAAAGAATGTGCTATTGATGGATTATGCTGTGTCTCTTTCTAGGGTCATCTTTAAATTTTAATTTGAAAGGAACAATATTTTCAGCACTTGAGGTAAACAATTTTTTTATAGTCAGGGTGCGATTCCATTGGAAATTTCGCTCTTCACGCTTTATATAACGCCCTGGGTTGAATTATAAATTCGTGACCCAGAAAAATCTGGACTCAAGTGATTTCTTCTATCTGACTGCTTATCCTTACTTCTGGCGCAATCCATCTGTGGCACAAGCTTGATGTAATGTTCTGACCAATTCCGACCTTTTGATAGGCCAAGCGAATAATGTTACAATTGAGTTTTGTAATAGCCAATATGTGCATTTATGTACAGAGTGTCTTTTCTAATACTTTTTTTGTTTTTTATATCTTCATTCTCATTATTTTTCTCTCTGTACACAATTATTATTCTCATTTATATTATTGAAATAAATAATCGGTTTTTGTCTGCATTCCCTATTACTCTTATCAGACTAAACTTACTAGGTTTACTTCTTCATGAAAGAGTGCGTATTTGTTTTTTGGAGTTTGAAAACATCTTTTGAGAGATCTTAGATTCATGTTTGATAGGTGAAGTTTTTATTAGGTTTAAAAGCAGGAATGGCTAGGGATGATTGTTTTTCGAATGCATTTTGAGATATTGAGGTGAATATTATCCTTATCTATATTATCCTATGCTTCGTTGCTTCCTCTTTTGTGTAAACTGGCTTGGGTTCTTTGAGGAATGTGCACAGATTTATACATGAAACAGACAAACCAAAACCGACTTTTCTTGAATTTATATATTCGTTTCAACACTTGATTGCATTTTGGACAGCCCTCCTGGTAGGTTAGATACTCTCCGATTACAGTTTATGGGTATT
This sequence comes from Styela plicata, assembly GCA_963675895.2. Taxonomy (NCBI): domain Eukaryota; kingdom Metazoa; phylum Chordata; class Ascidiacea; order Stolidobranchia; family Styelidae; genus Styela; species Styela plicata. The sequence goes on along the minus strand of OZ023139.1, from coordinate 12,452,052 downwards.
TAGATAATCTTTGAACTCTTCAAAATCTCAATACATATACATGATTTGGGTCAGCTTTTAAGTTGTCATGTATAACACAGCACAGTTCTTTTAATATAACTTCTTATACTAACCCACATAAGCAAGTTGCCTTATGCACTTAGTGAGAATAACAGTGACAGACTATGATAAAGAAATAAGTTAAACTAATGTTTTCAAGCACTTCCAACTAGACTCCTTGCCATAGTACAAATAAATTCAACCCAGTGCTGCTTAAACTGGTCCTTTGAAATGTTGTGCAATTTTGAAAGTGTTATTTCATATTAGAATAGGAATATTTTTTAGTGAAACAAAAGAAATTTTTTTAATATGTATTATTTGCAATAAAAAATAGTTTTACAGTCAAAAATGTTGCAATTAAACAGAGTACTTCTAATTACACAAAAATAACAGGATTCCCTACTATTATGCGACGTAATCAGAAGTGTTTTACTGGATATATCTATCACACATTGAACACTACTTAAATTTGGTTTCATTTTCGGATTATTAGTTTTGTCCACGAGGCAACTATGCCAGTTATGTCCGATGGCTGTAGGAACACATTGACATTACTTTTTTTTGTACATTTTGGCATAATAATTTCTAACATCCATGCTTAGAATAAGGCCTCTGTAGGTAGCTCGAGGTGTACCACTATAATCTTTCACATTTCAAAATTCCAACAAATGGTCTTGGACATTCCATACCAAATATTTCTTGTGAAATGTAAAATATATTATTATAATACATATCAACGTAGTAATTCTGTTCTACCACCCAATTACGAAAACAAACTCCTAGATATACCAAACCATATCCTTAAAAAAGACACTCATAGCTTACGGAAAGCATTTATTGAAAATTGATGAGAAAGGAAAATTGCAGAGATAGCAGCAGAAGGTTCGTACAGAATGAAAAGTATTAGGCACCATAACTGATTAGAATGACGAGTGCTTCGAATCACCCAGTCCTAGCGGTATGGTTAAACTTTTAGATTCAAGTTCCTGTATCGATAATTAAACTTGAAGATTTTTTCAATTAGAAATTTCAATCCCAATTTATAAGTCCTGAATCACAGGTGGACTGCGCTACTGTTGTATGATCTATCGGCGACTACGGCATGCGTGCACTCGACATAAAACATTCCTAATCGGTCTGGGCAAAAATTTTCTTCCAAGACACTAGCAACAATTTCTGATTGGATTGAGATTTCCATTAATATTTAGCGAAGAATTTCCACAACCAATTCAAAGTGTAAGTGTGAACTGAGCGATACCATAGCATAATAAAGCTATTTAATAAGCTAATACTACTTATATGAATGCTGTGTAAAAATTGTCAAGCACGAATCACAGATGGCCTGCACTCCGGCGGCACGATCAATCTGCTACTCATACTTAACAAAATATGTATTGTGTATGCAATATTTATCAGACTAGGATATGCTTTTCCTTGTTTAGGGAGTTTTTACAAGTTTATACATACCTGAACTTACACAAGCACGGCATAGTCCATCATGAGGCACCTATATAGATTCTGCATTGATTAATGGTATTGGTTTTAATTCACTCGGCTGGTATATTTCAACCTACACATATTACCATCTACTTTGCATATTAAACTTGGCCTTGATTAAATATTTCAAGTTGACTTGTGCAGTGTCATAAACAATGTATTCATTGTACAGAAGGGATGTTCTATCAATTTTTGTATCGACACTAGAGCCACAATGTGCAATAGTTCCATCCTCAAGAGTTATGTCGTGTGCACTGTCTGGAGATGTTTTCCCCACTCCCTTGACACTGTGTTTGCCTTTCGGAAGCTTTTTAACATGCTTTGCATCTGTTAATTCGTACCTGAAGCGAAACATTCAAAGAGCTTGATTTAGTTTGGCTTGAAAGTTCTGACAAGTTGGCTTAAAAAGCAGTTAGTTTGATTACCAATAACTAAAAACACAATTCTGCCAAATCTATAACATTGAGTATTGTTGAGCTAAATACTAGAATTTTGGTAGGATGACAACTTTTGTTTCAAAACTTGAATCAATTCAAGCAGATGTCTAATTTTAATTCTTGTTAAATTTGTTGCGCTTTCATATTCCCATTTAGAAAGATTCCATATCCAAATGTTTCTATTCACTATTTGATTTCCAAATAAATATATCTGAAAGTAGCAAGCCTAGTGTTGGTCATTTTATGGAATATGCAAGGTAATCATCCCTATAAATTAATATTAGCAATAAGAGTAGATTTTGTACCATGAATACTTACATGTTACCAAGAGCAACTTCAGACAGCAGAAGTAATCCAGTTGGACTTGAATGAGAACAATGACAATAGTTAGCACTCTTCGATACCATGTCAGCAAAATATATTCCTTTACCAAACATGTATCCAGTCTGAATATAAAAATAAAAACATTCGCAGAAAAATAATTAGAAATCACCGAACAGACTGACAGATCTTGTTTTTCCTTTAGATCTCTAGAAAATTTGCATTACTTTTTTCTGGGTTGATTGGTGTTCATTTTTGTACTGATCTACATGTAGGGCTGGGCAAAACCGAATCATTTAAATCTGATTCGAATTTTTTTTTTTAATCAGATCGAATCGTTGATTTCATTAAAATAACAAATATCCCATTTTAACTATTACTATTATTTCCTGCATTATGATAATTGGGAAATTCAAATTTACAAATTAAAAATATTGGCATAAGCTGAGTTATAACCGATTTTCAATTACGCCCCAGTGGTCAAATTTAACCAAAATCGATTGCATTTTGTCGTTGGAAATGAAAACCTCCACTTCATTTAGCACGTTTTTGTTCCTATGACAGGATTCATGATTGATTTGAATAATTTGTACTCCGAAGAACCAGTCAGTCACAATTTTCAATTTAAGAAGTGAAACAATGAAGGTATCATAAAGGTAATGGCGCTGTTGATATACCGTGTTCTCATACTAAGCTGGAGATGCAAAGATATACAAACAGACAACGAACACACATAAAACGTTATGGAGCCAATTAAAAAATTGACGGGTGCTTCAAAATGGGCCTATTATAAATTCTCTACGAAATGTCGCCCTAATCATGTACATTCCTTTCAAGGCTCATTCTTGACAAATGATTGAGTAGACATTGCAGTACACTACACACAAATACTCACCTGAGATTACTATTGAAACTACATGCCTGATCTCAAAAAAATTATTTAAATCAATTTCTCACCACTGGGGCTTCTGGTGGGGCTATCCTTAAACCTTGTGACAATATCCCAGCATAATTTGTTACACGAGATCCATGCCATAACAGACGTCTATTGGGTAAACTTTTGAATGGACGATATCTGGTTTGCTCACCTAAATTATAGGTGTGCCATAAATTATATATATTACAAAAATGAACACAACATTTATGATTTATTTATCTATAAGTTCTGAAATCACCTTTGACAGTTCAGAACCAGGGTCTGATGTTTGGATTGCCAGTAAACTGTGGAAAAGCATCCACGACTAAGGGTAACTAACCTAAAGAAAGGTAATGATGATGACATCCTGGATACACCTAAATCCCTCAAAAGAATTACCAATTTTATTACCACACAAAATTATTATGGAAATAAATTCCATTTCAAATAATGTACGAATGGAAGTAAAACTGCCAATCCAAATTAGAATACGGTACATATACATATTTGACCAACCTTTTCTATCAATTTCAAACACTTGTTCAACTTCAAGGTCATACCATGAATGAGTTTTTGCATGAGTGTTCTTCACCATTTTCACAATGGTTTTGTGCATATCATGATCTTTATTTAGTGGCTATAAAATGGATGTTGAAACAAAGCTTGAGTTCAAGGAATTGCCAACATCAGCATCTGTTTTTCATATTGTCACCGGAAATTCTGATATCCAATTTCATTTTCGCTATTGTTTAGGGCAAATACCATTCAACTGCACTTTATTAAAGTGGTTCAATGCTATCTGGGATGTTTTGCACTTGGAATATAGCTGCTGATACTACACTGAATGGTAGCTATTCGCCATATAACAGCTACCGTATTTGTTTGGTCCAATTGGCGACATGTTTCTGGCCTCGCTTCCAGTAAAGTTCAATAAAGCTAGATTACGAGCTCATAATTCAAAAAGCTTACTAGTACCGGTACATATATTATTCAATCTCATGTTGAGAGACACAAGGTTTCTTACTTTACTAAATATTTACAAATCATATTCATATAATGTCCATCGACCATCTCATCTCATAATGACAGATGATGAGATTTCATATTAGAATTAAATTTCAAGTCACCTTAATTTCACATTGTAATTTTTGGTATTGTACATCAAGAGGATCCAACTCTTCTTTAACTTCTTTTTTAACATCCTCACCAGCTTGCAGTAGATTGTACGCTACTTCGATATCGAGCAAATTGTCGATCATTTCCACCTACAAAATGCAATAGGAAAATAACATTACCTGAACATATTAAAAAATCGCTGCCATTTTAAAATAAAATTGATTCAATTTGATGTGAGATCATGATATATGCCAAATTATGAATTGTAATATTTTATAAATACCAGCATCAGCAATTTCATTTACATGAAATGTTGAAACAATATTTTATTGATATTGTATAGAGAACTTAAAACACTGTTTAAACTAAACTATAAGGAAACCCAACAATGATGGTTCAAAATGTATATGTAATATATATATATATATATTGTAATAACTTGACCAAAGTCAATTGTATTTTCTTTTCGAAAATTAAACTTCTACTTCACTTCACACAAGTTTTTGTTCCTATGAACAATTCACCTTTAAATCAAATAAATTGTGCTTCAAATCGAAATCTCCAGCCCTAAATAAATGTCCTAAATAAAAATCTTTGTGGTAATTAAACCAAGCCATCAATCCACATTTTGCAAACAAATCGTTCCATGGCAACTTTATGATTAAAAAACTAACCTTGGATTTTATAAGATCCACATTATCAAGAAGTGGAGGTTGTTTCATTCCAAAATCATGAGGAATCAATGTATAGAAACGATTTGAGCAATCAATAATCTTCGATCCTGTTAGTTCACCAGCTTCAATTAACTGAAAGCATTTGAAAATATTTCATAAGAGAAAAGATACTGAAACATGCATCAAGCTACCGCATATTAAATAACTGTATTGTCATATTTTTAAAGTATGACAGAAACAGGCAAAAATTCAGGTGTTTGGTCAACCATAGGAAACAGACGCGCTTAAAAGAAAACATAGCATAAAATAATATTTCAATATTACGACATAAACCAAGACCACAATAATGTTCCATTCATCTCAATTTACATGTGACTAACGATATTTGTTAGATGTCTCCGAAAACGATCAAAACTGCTATTACAGCAGTACCTAATGCATACCAACTTTAAGTGTCTTATAGGCTGGTTAGATCATACGGTACATGCTAACAAAATTTTGAATAAAATGAATTTTTTGATTGTAAATATCCATGTTCCTCCTACCTCGGTGGCTTCTTGCAATACAGAATAAGCTTTTTGCATCTGTCGCTTACTTAGCTTTCCCAGTGGCATTTTATTCAGATCGATCTGAAAATGATAAAATTGAACATAGTTAATTAATACCTCCTTCAATTTTTATTAAATTCAAATTGGGAAATAGATTTTCTAGATATGGGCGATTCATACATTTATTTATGTGATCTCAAAATTGTTTTTCCAACGAGATATTTTATATTATCAAGCATTAGGCACAGATGGAAGGTGGTTCAGGTAACCGCTGAGCAAGGCTTCCTCCATCATCAAGTTCCTGCACAGGCAAGCGCCAGAAAAAGAGAAGCCATGAGACACCACGGTTTGCCATACCATCAAGTCGTATTCTCGGCTTTCCCCACTTGCAAGACTAAAATAAATCCTACCTTATCAATTTGTCTGAAACTGCAAACCCTAAATGCAGAAACCAAAAATTTTCGGTCTTCTGTACGATACGTGAACTTTCACAAAATCTCACCTCAAATTCCACCATTGCACGCTTCATGCTTTCAATGTCAAAAATCAACTTGATAATTGTCTGCACTTCATCATGTAACTTCGAATTACTACCAGCATTCTGCAAACTTTTCAGGTTTTCGTCTTCTTCTCCGTAATCAATTTCAAGTGGATAAAACTTTTTAGGATATTTTTGAAAATTTTTTGTCCCAAAATTGTTGCCTGCAATGAAAAAATTTGATTGGGAGGTGAAAATGCAAGATCAAGGTATAACCTTGCAAGAATTTAGTTTAAACCGTAGAATACTATCATGAAATTGCTTTTAAACCAAAAAAAATTATTATTTTTCACATTGTGAATAGAAAGCCCAATTCAAAAGGAATTCTACAATATCGAGTTTGATATGATAGTTCATCTAGAATTCAGGTTCACTGAACTATTCAGTCCTCTGTTACAATATGATAAAGTTCAAAAAAGGAGTGATAATTCGAAAAGGTCATTTTATTTTTGAAAATAAACAGACACCTTCATTATAAGCTGATATGAGGAAAAATATTCAGAGAGCAATACAACATAACTGAAAGGATGGGATTCGTAATGCTGTTATTGCTTATCAGACACTAACAATATAATTAGGAGAAAGATAGTCTTTGTTGTATTCATTTTATCACTTTATTAAACTTAATTAAGAATCCCTGTCATATCATTATTCAATTTAATTCACTCAAATAAAAGTTGGAAAAAGCACCTGAAAGGAACAAATTATTGACCACTGATTCCAAGACATATGGAAGATAGAAGAATAGCTTCTGCAGCTGGTGAGGTAAATTCTAAGAGTAGCAATATCAAGAATAAAGAATAGAACAATTATACGAGTACAATACAATGATAAAAAAATCAACCACGACTTATTTGGTTTCGTTTAGTCACCTCATTAGCCATGCAGCAAAATGTAAGTCAAATGTAAAACCCAAACCAGAAGCACTTTAGTCAAAATGAAGTTTAAGGAGATTGAAAATTTTATATAACCTCAAAACATGAATTAAAAAAAGACCTGTTTTTTCAAGATACACTTCTCTGAAATTTGAAATTGCACTATCAGCAGAATAGAAATCATCTAGCTTAGTTCCACCAATGCTTGTTCCGACTCTTCCCCAAGATCGGAATACATAGAATCTCGTTCCAGAGTCAGACTGTAGTAACTGAAAAAATAAAAAAAAATATATATTAAGTTTTAAGACTAGCTAAATACCTAATCGCACATGAATACAAAAACCATTACAACAAAAGTTGTTCTACCTAAATCTCGGAGCGAGATTTTTTTCCCCAAAAGTTATTCAAATTAAGTATTACAAACAGAGATGTTGAATCATTTTTGTCATTTGCCAATAAAGAAAACGAACAGTATACCTACATTACATATTGAACTTATCTGGAAACTAATAAGCAAAAATAAGAATTCCGTTGGAATTCTCATTTTTGATTATTAGTTTCCATATTAGTTATTATATGCAGGTAAACTGCTATTTTTTGTCGGCCAATGAAGAAATTCTTTTAACATCTGGTGTCAAAAATCCAAAAAATTCGATTCGTGATCAACACAAATCATAAATTGATCAATTTGAAATAAAAAAAAAATATAAACTCTCAGGACGTAGATGTTGTGTTTTTGAAAATTTTATGAGAAAAGGTTTTTTAAATACTTCTGATTGATTCAATTCAATTCGTAAAAAGAATTTGATGCAACTCTAAATTCAACAAGCATTCCATTTTGGAGACCTTTATTGTTGAATCAATCTACAAAATATTTTCATATAAATCACTTATTTGTAAAGTAAATACTTCATTTCAGTAAAGTTCAATGTGAAGTACACATGCTTACCTGAAGTTTATAATATGAATTTGATCCATGATTCATATCTACCATTGCAAGCGTCGCTGTGTATTTCAAATCTCCTTTCAACTATACAATAAAATTACCAATTTAAATTTCCCCCTTTCGATGAAAATCTAATTTATTGGTACGACATGCAATCAAGCTTGTCAGAGACATTTCCTTAAATGCCCAATGTTACCCTTGCAAAATTATGTTCCTGGGAAATTACTTTTAAAAGATGCACACAAAAATGAAATTTGACCAGAGGAATCTGCAAAATTATATTGAAAACTGTTGAGCAATTCAATTGTATGATTTTGAGCTCTAAAATCATTGCAATTGTTGGCAATACAAGTTTGAATAGTTTTAAAAATATAGTGACTACTGGTATGAGGTACTGACTGCAGTGGGATTCAGTGTTTCTTTTAGATGCCATATTTTCGAATTTAGAGCAGAAAATTTTTTTGGGTGTCGAGAATTTTTTTTCAGTTTTGTCATACAGATAAATAAATAGGACTTAAAAACCATCAACCATTTGGAACCTTTTGTTTATATTTATTGGTATTAAGTATGTAAATAACTATTTGATAATTTTTACATGAAGTATCGGATTATCTGTAAATTTCCTTCAGTTTTCATCAGAGCTTCAGAATAGTTGAAATCCTACCAGTCTTATCGAACTTACCATTACATGGGTGCTACTTTCCAATCCTGATTCAGGATCAACCGCTGCACCAGATTTCACAACCATTTTGATTTTCTTAGCACTAGTTTCAACCTTTTCTTCCTCGAGAGCTCGCTTACTCCCTCTGTTTTGCTGTTCAGACCCCCACCCTGCAATTGAATACTTTTTCAAAAAAGGCAAAAGTGGTTGCGGTGTAGTTTGCTCTTCGAGAGCTTTTATAATTTCTTCAGAGACAACATAAAGGTCTAGGACTTGAGCATCAGAAATCTTCTTTTTCATACTCTGTACCTCTTCTTTTGTGCTGATGCAAAAGTATGCTTTCGTTGTTGACGTAGTCACACCACCACCTAATCTCTCCACTGCTGTTTTGATATCGGTTTTTGGAGTTGATAGTTTACCAATGAGCAGAACTTTCTTCTGCTTCAGCGGTAATGGAGCAGCACGAGGTGGAAACACTCTGACAAGTTTTTTGTATTTGTATTTTCCGAAAAAGTCATCCATTTCTTTGACATACTTAGGAAAGCTCCATGGCATTCGATCAACTTCTGTTGTTGTATGTGCGCAACTTGTCCATTCTGAAATCTGACCAGTGCATTGATAGTTGTGACTTCCGACAGATAACACACCAGTTTTGCACTCTGTACATAGTGGAAGAGCACCAAAAGTCATTCCATCACCGATTGCGAGATACATGGCGTCAATTCCCGTTGGGACTTTCTGCTTATTGTATTCAAGTATGCTTGAGAGCACATCTTTTCTGAGATGAAGCTTTTTTAATTTGTCAATATTTTTCCACATTAATGTCGACTGACTTTTCATTTTCTTTTTCAATTCTTCTTTAGCAGGATCTAATAAAATTAAAAATATGCTATAAAACATGTATAATCGAGCAAAAAAGATCGAGGACCATGCAGGTGACCACATATCACTAAGAAGCAGACTGGAGGCAGTTGGAGCTAACAGTTGCTTAACTGCGCTTGAAAGACCCCACAATCTGGAAAACAGTCCAAAGACTATTTGGCAAATGCAGATACCACTCATTATACTTTATGAAGATTCATTTGAGTTTGGGATGGTTTCTGTTTGGAGTGCAGTTATTGGTACTACATCTCATAGTAGCTCTTTGCTATTAAGGGGGCATTAGTTGGCGGTTTCTAGGCACTGCTTTCAGCATTGCTCAAGAGCGAATGTAAAAAAAGCTTACATTTTGGATACATGAAACAAATCAATAGTACAATAGTAAGACGATTTATTATAATAAAATTGATACTGATACAGTACCTGGTACTGAAGCAGCTGTAGCATCATTACTGTTTTTCATGGATTTTGATTTTTTCTCTTTCGGCGTCAACAATTTTCTTATATTTGCCTTGTCCTCCGCATCCAACCCATTAAATCCTGTCAACATCTCTGCAGTGAAATGATCCTGCCATCCCATATCATTTCTTTTCTTCAAAAAACATCCAACATGATGCCATCTATCCACAAGACCAAGCTTGACAAAAAAAAAAAATCAATCTCTAACTTTTGCTATCACATGGTTGTTAAAAAATTGCCTTTTCCACGATTGGCCAATATGCCCTCGTATTGCATTAAAGTCAAAATGATGTTCTCTTACTGAAACTCAAATATCACAAAAATATGCTCACAACCTTTTATAATGGAGACCAGATGGACATAATGTCAGTGAATCCGCTCTTCAGACAGTCAAAGAAACGGCTAATATCAGAAGAAGATTTTACCAAGAAGTCTTTATTTCAAGATAAAGAATTCAAAAAATATTAAAATATCTCTTCGCTGAACAAAAAGCTTTTAGCCTATCCCAAGCAATTAAATAAAAGTTTAATACGATCGTGCAAAGAAAAACATGCGTTATACTGGTGGCATCCCTACTAGAAATGTACAATTCAGAATATCATTTCACTAATCGGAAATTATTCAAGAATACTTAAATAGAATCCAAAATATCTAATCCCATCCCGAAATTCTTGACAGCATAGTGGGGAAGTTGAAATATTGAGCGCTATTCCACATATTAAAACAGTACCAATCAAGCTACCGAAGCACATATAAACAACAAGGGTATGAAGGATAAACACCATCTACCGGTAATAAAATAATCTTGAGTTGAATTGAGTTGTCTTCAATTATTCGACAGCATATCAGTACTAGACTTAGATCCTATTATTCTTATGAAATCCAAATTGTCTTTTTATTGAAGTTTGCTTGATGCAAAGTCGAACCAGCATCTGGAAGGGATCATCTAACATCAACGTGAAGGTGCATGTCATCTCTTACGAAACGCAAAATATATTTTTGATCAGAAGTGATCAGAAGACTTCTTTTCATGAGCAACTTACAGCTGTAAGTACTTACAACTGTAAGTAATATATTGTGAATTAAAAATAGGCATTGCAGGCATTTTAGAGTACCGTAGCTCATCCGGAAAATCCATCTTCTGCACGCTTATTTGCAGATAATAATTTTCGAAATTTACAAATTTACTGAATTAAAGGAATCAAATCAGAAGAAACACTTCTGATAAGGTAAACCACAAACCTGTGGTTTTTCTGGATGTTTCTCCTTGTGAGAAAATCTGATTTCATCTTTTTCAATTTTATTATCGCAACCTCGGCAAGTACTTCTGCTTGATGTTGCATATTGAACGACAAAATCTTTCAAAGTCTTCGATATTATCTGAAAACAAATTTTGACATCGTGGAATGGTCTTTCCTTTTTCTATTTATTATTTTCAATAGTAAACTATTCTGTATTGGCTTTAAATAGTTGCATAATGTTCTTGAAAATGCTCCTTCAATATTACAGATAGTGATGAAATTTTTTAGGCATTTGCATTCGACTGCGTAATATTGTAATTATTTTGATGGATTTCAAAGACTGAATAGATACTTATTGGATCGCTTATCCACTTCTATATCCTGAACGATTGCTAAGTGCACAGAATGAGAAAAATATTATGATAGGAGGCCTAATGGCCTATAGACCAGAAAAAATGACAAGGAAAAAAAATAATTTTACTTACTTTTGGTCCCTTCCCCCCAGTCTTTCCACCACTTGAAAATCCATCGATTTGAGCTTGTATTTTCTCTTGGTCTGGAAATCTAAGGCTGTTGAAATCTTTAATTTCTTCAGTGTTTGTTGGACGACATTTTCCAAAGAAACATGAATAATGATACCAATTTGGTTGCTAAAACAAACAGTCAATGATTCAGTGGATGTAACACTTTGGACTAAATAAATACCCAGTAAGAAATATTTCGTAAAAGCATATCCAGCATGGGCCACTCTGAACTGGTGGATTGCACCACCATCGATATTTCACCAAATTTGCTGTTTTACAAAAGTCAAGATTCAGACTAACCTATGACAAATGTACAACGTAATTTAGGTTACATACGTTGAATTATTAAATTATCAGAAGTTAACTAAGAATTATCACATAGACCTACCTTCCCATCAAAGAATGGAGACTGGACCATCAAAGCAATGCGAAGGGAGCCCTTGGCAATCAAACTTTTACATCCTTTACATTGCGACCGATTGCTTTTGGCATATTCAGCGGCATAATCGTAGTCCTGCTTGACTTCCATGGTTGACAAGGCCAACAATATTCAATATTTAAGAATTTATTCAGACGCAAGGTATTCGAAACACCGATGGAATCGAACAGACCGACTAACAGCATAAAACTGTAAACACTGAACAATAGAACACCGCTGCAACGCGAACGCCGAATGCAAACAGCCACTCGCCTGCTCACGTGCTCAATTTGTTTGCGGCGCGAAAAGTCAGTTGCTGCAACGAGTGCTGTCACATGCGGCGGAACATGCTTCTTTCTAGTTTTAAGAAGGGTGAGAGAATACGCCGTGGAATTTTATATAAAAATATCGTGGCAATGAGTGGAATTTGCAAGTCAAATCCCTTTACTAGAGATTTTTTTAATTATTGCGACGGTTTTGTAATATGTTAACTATTTTATTGCTATCAAAACGGTGAATTTTTCCACCTAACACATCTCTCCGGTTACCAACAACCTTTCAATAAAAATGTTGCTGACACTACACAAGATAACATGGAACGCTCCTTGAAATGTTACCTTGCGTGAATTATAAAAACTTATTGATAAAAAGTACCTTCTTTCATCTTTTACAATCAGAATAAATCAAATCTCTAATCCTCAAACTCGCGTCGCGCATTAACAGCGGCATACGTTTGGCTCGGATATAACATTCATTAACTTAAAAAACAGACCAGAATTACTGAAAACAGGAAATCCCTTTAATGATTGGTCTTTACAGTCAGGAGTTTATTTATTGCAAATTTTTCTATTGGCAGACTTTGAAAACTCGTATTTAGTCTGTGTATCTGTGTATCTACATACAATTTAATTTTAGGGTTCATGTCTTTTATAACCAAGCTCTAAGAATTTCGGCCTAACTCCACCTATCGTCACATCTCTTGTCAAATGCCCCACTGATGGATTGCTTTGTCGAGATGTGGTCCATCTTTGGCTCATGCCCGGAGAACGTGAAGACTTCCATTCCAAATTTAGCACTCTATTCTCCACAAATCCACACCCTTGCCTCAAAACAAAATAATTTTGACCGATGTAGAATGAAAATTAAATTATTTTTATTTCGTTAGAATATTAACTAGATAAATCGACATTTGGGTCACTCAGACTAAATAATAAATTTTTGATAGAGCATACCTCCACGCCTACCTCGCTGTATTTTTTTAACTCCTTATATGAAGGTAGCCTAATTTGATGGAAATAGATTCCTTTCTTTTAAATATGTATATATGCTTTGCATTATCTGTATCATTACCTGTATAATTTTTTATGTTGTGTTCTTGTAAATTTGCGTCTTTATCTTCATATTAATATTATTGTTTTTTATATATATATTTTTTTTAATTCAAAGGTTTTTGCCACACACCGGTATTTTAGGTCGACAGGTACTTGTGCAACTATCCTGTCTTTTATTCTTCTGTATACTTAAATTTTATATTGATTATTACGAGGACGAATTAACCTACATACATACATATTTTTGAAGCTCAACACTATCAGAGATGACAAAACAGAATCAGAAGTAAGTATCTTCGCCTTAGCTAAGCTCAACTAACCGAGTACGAAAAAATCGAGATAACGATAACGAAAACTGGTGTTAATGTGAAATGATGTTAATTTTGGGCCAACAACTAGCACAGGCAAATACCCCTGTACTGACTAAAAGTGGCGGAACGGCTTTCGCGCACTCTCTCGGTATCGAACTTCACCTGCACGATCGGTTTTCAGCAAGATATTTACAACACTGTAAGTGATCGGTTCATCTCATATTCATAATGCATGTAATATAGATCAAACCAACAATAATTTCACAGTTGTTCCTACATGGGAGAGGGATGCTTCGGACTTCTTCGAAATACATTATTTTCGAAACAGCTAAAACATTTTTCAGAATTATCACACAGCGTACTTCTTATAAAAAAAAAAAATTAGTATATATACGGTACATGTTCAGGAATTTCTTTCATAGAGCAAGCCGAAGAACAGAATATGATTCTTGGGTGATAGTTGGAAAACGTCAGTTTTTGCCGAAATAAAATTCGACCATTTAATTATCTATCTCTGTAAGTTACGTCACATATATCCATGAGTTTAGGCTACTCGTGACATTGAACTATTTAAGTAAGGCAAAGATATAAGACTCGAAAATTTTCCGTTCCATTGTGCCTCATCTTCTACTTGTACCGACAAACTCGCACTGAATCAAATGACAAACTCAGGCATACAGTATACGGTCTTTTCGTTCAATATAAAAATACCCACTAACAAAGTTAAAGATTTTGCAACTGAAACATACAAAATGTGATATATCCCACGTTCCTTCTAAACCATTTTGGTAAGATGTCAAACACAGAACACAATTGAAATGCATAGTTGGCTCATGCCTAGCAAAGCTAATATTACAAACAACTCTTATCTCGGTCGCAAGCTTTTTCAATTAATTTGAGTTGAGACAATTCTTAGTTGCAAAGCCAGAGTAAATTTTTATATCATATACTTTGCCTGCCATGAAAGGGGATGGTTACCATTCCACAAAACAAACACTTCTAATATATGAAGTTACCTCCCTGTGGCTAACCCGTGGCACAGCAACACTGTGCAACAACTGAATAGACAAACTTGAACTAAACTGAACTAAAAAATGCCCCTCAGTAAAGCAGACAATATACGTAACATATTTTGATGGTTCATTTAGTAGGTAAGCATTCAGAAATTCAAAAAATCTGTAATTACAGGACAGCGCACTATTGGAAGTATGAAAAATCGGTAACAATTCAAGTTAGTTGTTCTGGTAAAGCATGAAACACAGATAAGCATGTGTCACTGATGGGCCACGCCCTTGAGGCAAGGTCGATCAGCAACACATGCTAATCAAAACATGGTGACATACAATTTTTTTGCCTGGGTTTGACTATGTACACCCGAAGCTTGAATGATAGACTTCTATTAACTGTCATAATTAATGATAATTTGCCAAAATAATGTAATAAATCAGTAATGTGATAGCAATGTTGTGGTAGCAAGTGGTGCAATGGAAATAAGCAAGCGGTGCAATGGAAATAAGCAGAGTAGCTAAACAAGGGACAACTCCCTTTACTTCAAAGCGAGATAATATTTAAGATAGTGAGCACAGATATGGGTAATGCCATAACATATCTCACAGAGCATGAGCTTTAGCTGGCGCATACATAAGAACATGATGAAAACCAGACTTGGGAATGTAAGTTTTGAATATTTTTTAACTGAATTTTAAATGAAATCTTTTTAAATACAAATATATTGAAAAGATATTCTTAACCATTTGAAGATATGTTGAGTCGCAAAAATATATTCATTGTTCAAACTTAAGCAACTCTGAACAAGAATTAAAAAGCCAACTATTGATTTTACAACTGGGCGCAACAAGAGAAAAAAGTTCCCATCAAAATTCACCAAAAGGGCAGAAATGTTTGCTTTCAAGGTTTGACAACTACAGAATTATACATAAACAACGCAATGAAAATTCACTAGATGCACAATTTATTTTCTTTAAATGCTCGAAAATTATTCGAATTGCCAGCGCCTTCAAATAGATTTGAAATACTGAAACTTACATCCCTTGGTATACCTCATTTCAACAAGATGATTTCAGTTTGTCATATGGAAAAGTTATGCAAAAAGACAATTTTTACAAAATAAAAATTTGAGGGCTTTATAATTACACTTAATGTTGGGATATACATTGAAATAACTCCTTATTCAACAGAAAAAAAACATTTTGTCCTAGTATACTGCAAATACATGTTCTACATAACTTGTAAACAAAACACTGAATATGTGTTGAAACCACCACAATTCTATCAAATTGGGACAAAAAAGTTAACATAATATTGGTTGGGCTGTCTATGATTAATTGCACAGGCATTTTGAATATTTGCAAGAGACAGTCAATTTATTGACATTTGTGTAATAGTGTACATTTATAGTCAAACATGAATGTGTATAATCAAGTTCTAATAGTGTACATTTATAGTCAAACATGAATGTGTATAATCAAGTTCTAACAGTAGTATAGTATATTAGAGATTCTTTTAAATGAATTGCAACAATTTTAATTTTCAGAATAGGGTTACAACAGCAAATTATGGAATTTGATAATAATATGTAACATAACAGCAACATGGTAAATGATTGATTTCTTTCATCAAAATAACATCTTTGTAAAACACAGGAAATACTTTGGCATGTTAATAAAGGTTGTCAAAGAGAAATTTGTTTTACTGGTAACCGAAATTCAATTTGGTTTACAGGAATGTGTATTAGATTATTAAAACTACTCTTTTTGGCCATTCTGAGGTAAAATCAAGACTTTTAGTTTCAAAATTTGATACATGCCGTCATTTATTTTTTGTAAAATGAATATTTTGAATAAGGAAATGAATTTTGTACCTACATTTAAATGATGATAGGGATGGATGAATAATAATATATGATTTTTGGCAAATCAGTCATAGAAATGGACAATTATCGGTAGATATGGTTAATGGCAGTACAAAAAACTAATACAAGAGGTAAATATTGCATTGGCAGAACATATTGTGCAGGTAGTGTATTGTCAGAGTTAAGATGTGAAATAACTTCGGAAAGACATAGGTAACACATTTCAAAACCAAGAGGTATCAGAATGGAATATAAATTTAACACTGAACTAACATATTATTGTGACTGTTTATGATATGTTTAAGAAATTTGATTTAACTAAGCGTGTCAAGGTGTGTTAAACATACATGGAATTTAGAACTGCTCATGATTTCAAGCCTGGAGAAAAAAAAGAAAATTTGTGAACACAATTCTGTAATGAACCAGCAATATCAAATGTTTTATCAAATTGTCATATCTCGCTCCACGAAATTAAAAATAAAAACTTTTACAGAGTATTAGGAAAAATAGTCTATAAAGCCTTAAAACCCCTAATATGGATATGGCACTTGCAATAGTTTGAAGCTCTTCATGACAGATTCTGGTACAATACCAGAATCCGTTATGAAGAGCTGCAATTTATCGGAACTGCTATATCCATACTAGTCAGGTGGTACATTTAAAAAAAATGGACACTGTATTTGCATGGTGTTGATGACAATTTCAAAGTTTGTTTGCCTATTTTATAACTTCCAGGCATTCCACATTGAATCTTCAATGATTGATATATTTTAAAAATAATGCATTTTATGTAAAATTACCTGATGACAAAACATAATTTCTCTGTGGCGATTTAACAGAAAAAAATGCAGTGCAAAATTACATTTAGCGTTGTTTAGTCGAATTTACATAAACATAGTGATAGTAGAATCATGAACATCTGTGACCATGATAAATCAGAGTCGGTTGGAAATTGACCAATCTCATTGGTAACAAACTGAAGTTCAGCATGTGTTAAAAATATCATAAATTACACAAAAATATTTAAATTGCATTAGTGAATTATGCAAAATTGGTCATGACGCCATGTTTGGCCGAATGCTTGTGAATGATTGATATTTACTAGAACTTGTGATTGATCGATTTTCGATGGGATCGATGCCCATTACCATGAATTTGTGCTATGAAAGAAAACATGGTATGTTAGAAGCGAAATAAGCACATATTTACAAAGAAATAAATGCAGTGAAATAAAACACAATGTTGAAAAACACGAACAAATTTAAACAGAGCAGTAGATATTAATACTTCCCAAGAACCATGCATAACAAAGCCATCCTCACATAAAGTCCGCATTCTGCTTGGCGAAAGTAAGCTGCTCTTGGATCACTGTCAACAGACTCTTTAATTTCATCAAGTCTTGGCAATGGATGCATCACCACCATATTCTGTTTTGCCTTTGTCATCAAATGTGGTGTGAGCACAAATTTTCCCACTGCTTTTTCATACTCTTCATTAGATTGGAAACGCTCTTTTTGAATCCTTGTCATATAAAGAACATCAGTGTCTGGCAAAGCTTCCTCTAGGGATGAATATACCCGCTGTGGAATGCCTCTTGACATAACATAATCACAAGTATCTTTAGGCATCTGTAGGGTTTCGGGAGATATATACCGAAGATTAACGCGATACAATGTCAGGAGTCGAGCCAGTGAATGAACAGTACGTCCATTTTTCAAATCTCCAACCATTGTAATTGTCATTCCATTAACTGTGCCAAGCTCTTCTCTGATAGTGAAAACGTCAAGTAAAGCCTGTGTTGGGTGTTCACCTACTCCATCCCCACCACTGATAACCGGTTTTCGAACATGTTTTGCAACTCTTTCTACAGTGCCTGGTTCTGGATGACGCAAGACAACAATGTCAGAATATCCTGACATAACTTGAACAGAATCTGTCAGGGATTCGCCTTTCAAAACAGAGGAAGATGCTTTGTTCATGGCAATAACTGAACCACCCAAACGATGCATCGCTGCATGAAATGAACACATTGTCCTTGTGCTTGCTTCATAAAACACAGAGGCCATAACTCTCCCACTAAGAATGTTCCCTAAATATTTTTCTCGTTGTACCATGTTGCGAAGTGCGTGTGCCACATTGAACAAATGATGAAGCTGTTCTTTTGTAAATTGGGATACTTTCAAGACATCCAAACCAACCAAACCATGTTGTGGATGGAGTTTTCCTTCAGATGTGCCCGATATTCCTCCACTCCCCAATATCGCTCCTCTTAGAAGACTTGCATTTTGAGGTGTCATCCCTTTTTCACTGTCAATTCGTTTAGTCATGAGTAAGCCTGTGCTGGCATCTCCAATCGGCCCAAAATGTGGAATAGGTATTCCACTTGGAGGTTCAGATATTACTCTGTGTACTTTGGGTGGCAAACCAAGCTGGGCATCTGAAATTATAGGCCTTGGACTGATTTGCTGAGCAGTGAATGGGACCTCTGGAAGAGTAACCTTCAAAGCTGCAGTTTTCGGTACATTGGCAACCACAGGTGCTGGTAGAGTAGTCTTTTTAACATCCATACCAAAACCAGGTGGGAGGAGAACTTGGCCATCAATATATGCAACTTCTCCACGTAAAACAACTCGCTTAACAGCACCTCTCACTTTCAGGCCGGCAAATGGAGTCCATTTTGATTTTGTGAATGGCATTTCAGATGGTATTGTCCATTCTTCATTCATATCAACTTCAACATAGGTGTTTGGTTGTGGAGCCAAGTTGAAAATTTTCATGGGATTCGTGTGCAATCTTAATATCAAGTCATCCATAGTCAATCTGCCTTCATTTACTGCATTCAGCAAAAGCAGAAGCATTGTTTCCAGCCCAGGAAATCCTGGAGGTGGAAGTGGTTGTATTCTGTCTTTCTCAGAAACTGCATGTGGAGCATGATCAGTAGCAAAGCAATCAATTATATCCAAATTCTCCCACAGTGCATCTTGGTCCTCTTTGGTACCAAGAGATGGGCATACACGGCCCCGACCATGTCCTATCGTGTCCAAGTCATCTGCAGTCAAAAATAAATGATGAGGTGCAGCTTCACAGGTAATAGGAAGACCACGATCCTTAGCCAACCGAAGCATGTGTATTTCTTCAGCACGAGCGACATGACAAAAATGAACTGGCCGGGAATACAATTCAACTAACCACAAAACTGCAGCCATTGTTTGCCTCTCTGCATGTACACAGATTGGTAGATTTTTTGGCCATGCTTCAAAATGCTTTATCCAGAATGTTATATTATCCATTTTCAAAGTTGTGAATGTGTCATTCAAATACATTTTCAGTGCTATCGCGAATTCACTTCCTCTTGCAGCATCAATATCATTATTTTCGGAAGCTCCCATGTAGATTCCATAATCACAACGTGCCCCAGCTTCAGCACAACTTTTAGTAAGTTCTATGGTCTTCTCATCCGTGACAGCAGGACTAGTGTTCGGCATCGCTAGGATAATGGTTATTCCACCAGCCAATGCACTAGCTGTACAAGTTGAATAGTTTTCCTTGTGAGTTTGACCCGGTTCTCTAACATGAACATGTACGTCAATAAGACCTGGAAGTTTTACCAACATACGAGAAGTAATGCAATCAATACGAGGTTGGAGTTTAGGCTCGCCACCAACATCTCTCAGTGCTTGCACAAACAATTTTGCACATTTTACATCTGTGATCAGTGGAATAGAGTACTCAACCGCCATTCTACGAGCCCGATAGCCATGAGTCATAAAAAATGAAATGCGCCTCGAGCCTCCATTTCTCATGGGCAAGTTAATCACAAGATCAAATTGGTTATCAGCCAAGCGATCCATAATAGATAATTGTTGATCAGAACTACCTCTGACACTTGCATCATCGAATGGCCAGTCAACAGATTTAATTTTAATTCCATGCTCACTGTAAAAATCAGCCGTGCCAATACTTCCAAAAAGACAATATCCCATTCTATGTAGTAGCCGTACAGATGGGAGAAGTTCAGCCTTATGTTTATAGCTGCCAATCGAGACAAAAATATTTTTCTTTGGCATGCGAAATCCTGTACTTTGCAATGCTTTTAAATATGATTCTTCTCTACTGTTTCCAAAACATGCAACTTCACCTGTAGATGCCATCTCCACACCCAACATTACATCTGCACCGCCCAATCTTGCAAATGAAAATTGAGGAACTTTTACACCAACTCTTTCCGCTTCCAGTACACAACCAACAGCCTCAACTGGGTGATTTACCATGACTTTGGTTGCAGCAGCAACAAAATCATAATTTAGTGTTTTCGAAACAAAGGGAAATGATCTTGAAACACGTACATTGCATTCAATGACCTTCAATTCGTTGTCTTTAGCTATAAGTTGTAAATTGAATGGTCCATTTACTTCAAGTTCAATCCCGATAGCGCATACAATCTGATCAATTTTTTCCAGAGTTGCCTCATTCAAATCTTGAGGTGGGGTGACTAAAGTTGCATCACCAGAATGAACACCAGCATTTTCAACATGTTCAGAAACTGCCATTGCAATCACTTCTCCGTCTTTTGCAACAGCATCCACGTCTATTTCTTTTGCTTCAAGGATGAATTTTGAAATCACTACCGGATGTTCTTTCGAAACCTGACCAGAATTCTTAAGATATTCTTTCAACTCATTATGTGAATGAATAACCGACATTGATGCTCCACTTAAAACATAAGAAGGTCTAACCAAACACGGATATCCAACTAAGTCACAAAATTCTTCTGCTGATTCTGCCGTGGTCAACTCTTTCCATCGTGGTTGACTTATGTTAACGTTGTCAAGCATTCTTGAAAATTTGAAACGATTTTCAGCATTATCAATTGATTCTGCAGATGTTCCCAATATTCGTACCTGCTGTCTGTGAAGTCCCATTGCAATATTATTCGGCAATTGTCCTCCCATGCTCAAGATCACTCCTTCTGGTTGTTCTTTTTCATAAATATCCATAACAATCTCGAGAGTAATTTCCTCAAAATATAATTTGTCACAAACATCATAATCAGTACTGACGGTTTCAGGATTACAATTCAACATAATAGTCTTGTAGCCCAACTTTCGCAATTCAGTAATACACTGAACAGCACACCAATCAAACTCGACGCTACTTCCAATTCGATATACACCAGAACCTATTACCATGATGTGGTCGCCCAGAAAATCTGTGTCATTCTCGCTTGCATTGTATGTTAAATACAGATAATTCGTAACTGCAGGCCATTCAGCTGCTAAGGTATCTATACATTTAACGTATGGTGAGATCTGATACTCTTTTCGGCACTTCTGAATGAAGTTTTCAGTTGATTTATTTGCAACTGCAATCTGCTTGTCTGAAAATCCTAACTGTTTAGCTTTAAGCAGAATCTTCTTTGGTACTGGCTGAAAATCATCATGCACAGATGCAACATACTTGTAACCTTCAAGAACTTTGGTCATATTCATTATATTTTGAAATTTATGCAAGAACCATCTGTCAATTTTGGTCAAATCATATAATCGGTCAATAGTGTACTCGGCTCTTAGTGCAGCTGCAAGAACAAAAATCCGTTTGTCTGTTGGTGTAGATAAATCCTCGTCACACACCTCGGCAACATCAGATGAAAATCCATTCCAATCTCTGCAAACCATTCGCAATGCTTTTTGGATCGCTTCTTCAAAACAGCGACCTATTGCCATCACTTCACCTACACTCTTCATGCTACTTCCAATTTTAGTGCTGACTCTGTGGAATTTTCTTAGATCCCAGCGAGGAATTTTGACCACACAATAGTCTAAACTTGGTTCGAAATTAGCTGTCGTTTGTTCAGTAACATTGTTGCGAAGTTCAAGCAATGATTTTCCGAGTGCAAGTTTGGCGGCTACATATGCCAATGGATAACCGGTTGCTTTGCTAGCTAATGCTGAACTTCTTGAAAGTCTAGCATTTACTTCAATGATATAAAATTCATCAGATTCAGGATTTACAGCATACTGTATGTTGCACTCACCAATTACACCAAGGTGACGTATGCATTTGATGGCTGTAGTTCTAAGCCTGTTGTAGTCTTTATTAGTTAGGGTTTGACTTGGTGCAACAACAATCGATTCTCCTGTGTGGATGCCAAGGGGATCAACATTTTCCATATTACAGACAGTGATGCAGTTATCAAATGCATCTCTTACAACTTCATATTCAACTTCCTTCCAACCTTTCAACGACTTGTCAACAAAAACTTGTGTAGTATGTGCAAATGCTGCTTGCACAATTTTTTCTAATTCGCTTTCATTGTTTGCAAAGCCAGAGCCAAGTCCTCCAAGAGCATAAGCAGACCTTACAAGCACGGGGTAGCCGAGTCTTTCTGCAATCTTTTTAGCTTCATCTAGTTTGTAAGCAGCATCACTCGGTGCAACTTTTTCTCCAATCTCCATCATTTTATCAGCAAAAACTTTTCTGTCTTCTGTCATTTCTATAGAAGAAACTGGGGTACCTAAAACTTTGACGTTATACTTTTCCAAAATACCACTATTTTGTAACTCAACCCCACAATTGAGACCAGTTTGCCCACCAAAGGTGAGCAAAATTCCATCAGGCCTCTCACTTTGTATCACTTGGCTGACATATTTTGGGACAATCGGTAGAAAATATACTTTATCCGCCAAGCCTTTTGTGGTTTGCACAGTAGCAATGTTTGGATTTATTAAAACAGTTCGGATATTTTCTTCTCTTAATGCCTTGATTGCCTGTGATCCGGAATAATCGAATTCTCCAGCTTGACCAATACTCAGTCCACCGGATCCCAAAATAAGAACTTTTTGAGGAGCTTTTTCAGAAATCGGAAAAGGAACATCACTTACAATAGTAGAATGTATTGAATCATACATAGACTTGTTATCAATTCCACCTCCTTTGTCAGATCTCACTCTTTCCAAAAAAACATCAAAAAGAATTTCAAGATCTTCAGGCCCAGCCATGTGTTCCGGATGAAATTGACAGCTGAAAAATGGCAGCGTTTTGTGAACAATACCCTCATTTGAGTTGTCATTAGCGTTTGTAAACAGAACAGACCAATCGTCAGGTAAAGTAGATGCATCAACAGCAAATCCATGATTCTGTGATGTAATGAAGCATCGCTTTGTTCCTTCTAATTTACATGGTTGATTGTGACCACGGTTACCATATTTCATTTTACTTGTTTCAGCATTTATCGCTAGAGCAAGCAGCTGATGACCAAGACAAATACCAAAGATAGGTTTGGGCTTCTTCAGTTGCACAGATGCTTTAATATGATTTATAGTTGGCACACAAGTTTCAGGATTTCCAGGACCATTGCTGAGAAAGAGTCCATCATATTCTATTTGCTGGAAATTGAAATCCCATGGAACAACAGTTACCTTTGCTCCTCTTTTACAAAGACATCTTATTTGATTTTGTTTTATTCCACAATCTACTGCTATAATATGGATATCTCCATTTTGATTATATGTCACTGGAGCATTAATAGACACCTCAGCCACAAGGTTTATTTTATTAGGATCCAAATAAGGCAATCTATCGACCTCAACTTCATTTACATTGCCTTGTAAAACTTTACAAAGCATCGTACCTTGCGCTCGAATGTGCTTTGTAAGCTGCCTAGTATCAATTCCCATAACACCAGGAATTCCTTGTTTCCTGAGCCAATTAGACAGAGACTGCTTCGCAGACCAGTGACTGTATTTTTCACAACACTCACCAACAATAAGAGCAGCAACATGTATGTTTTCAGATTCAAACCACTTTGAAAGACCATATTCGTCTTTTTCGACATCTGCAGGAATTCCATAGTTACCAATCAAAGGATAGGTAAGAACCAGAATCTGAAATGAAATATTTAAAATTAAAAGCAAAAGTATCAAAACATTTTAAACTCAGCCATGGTCATGATGAAAAACAACATGATTTTGGAGACAAAATACTCAATTGGAAAATATGGATAAAAAAAGTAAGTCAAATGAAGGGGGAAAAAATCAAACTTCCTGTTCAATTTATATCAGATGAACGAGATAATAATAATATAATTAAGTTTGTAAAATTCTATATTACTCCAGATAAACATAATATCCTAAATTTACTGTTTCCAACATACTATTTTTTCTAGCCACTATTCTTGGAGTAGATCACCCTGACAAGAGTCTTACTTTTTTCCATAGGAAGACCTTTGAAGAGTCTTAAAATACACTAGTAAATAAAAAAATTTTCATTATCCTTGAGAGCATATTCATGTTTGAAACATGTTCATAAATTTCTTCCACAATCGTTCAAAACAATCTTGATGGCTTCCAATGCAAAACTTATGATTAAGGTCTTTCATAGCAAGCATAGTAGTGAAATGAATGTTTTTGAAATAATCTCGTAGGGGACTCCTTATTTGTTCCCCTGGCGTGGAGTAACGAGTGGGACTCTAACCCAAGATCTTCAACCTGCAATGCCAACATGGTAACCATTAGGCCACTTTAAAAAGTCCTTGACATCCATGCGAACCATTGTAATAATATTAATAAAAAATTACCAACGATCTGGATTTAGATAAAGTTATATAGGTCATTCCTTTTTAGAACAACTCCTTGTTGAATTAAGGATGTTTGTATGGGACTCGATCTAGTTCCAGATCGTTGACAATTTAGAATCCGTAAGTTCGCAAGAGATACAGATGGTCGGTATAGTGATCCATGGCTTAACTTTTTAAAGGAATAGTAGGACAATCATATTGACCAAAAATTTTTTTAATTTAACCACAATTTACCTGTTTCCTATATGAAGGATCAGTGAGTGATTCTGGATAACCAACCATCCCAGTCTGAAACACAATTTCACCAGCTATATCTGTTTCTGCACCAAATGAAAAACCACCATATTTTGTTCCATCTTCGAGAACAAGTGTCATCGATTTTCGTTCAAGTTCAGCCATCTGCAATTTCCCAATTAATGATATACTGGTACTCTACTGTTATATATATATATCCCTGGTAAAAAAAATGGAATAATTTTTTTTATAGTCATTGTAAATGGGGTTGTCTTTAAAGTTTAAATGGTATTAAAAAAACTATAAAACTGCTGAGATTTTTGACAATGATTCATGTCAAATTTCACTACATTTAGCAAATATAATGATTTCAACGTAAAATGAATAAATTCAAGAACAATCGAAACCAAAGATACTTTTTGAAATAAACTTAGAATTTTGTAGATATCCGGCTATTACAGTATTAAAATAAGGATCTTATATTACTTCTAAAATAAAAAAGTTCAGTGGTTGTTATGTTAAATGTTTTATATCGAGGTTGGCTGCGTTATAACCAAATCAAAAAAATGTTAAATCATGATTTTTCAATTGAACATGGCTTTATTTCGTTGGCTGATGCTGAAGTGAAATATTAACAATATAAAATTTTCAATGACCTCCGTTTATGCCCCATTTTCCAATATGCTATGTTCAATGACTTTAGCAGGGATATTAAAAAACTATATTCTTTAAAACGATGTTCAATTTACTAAACTGTCTGAAATGACAAATTGGAATATGTAAATATTTTATAAAATGTTAATCCAAGGAAACAGATTGTATGTATATCAATATAATAAGTATTGAATCATGGATATTAAAAATTGTTTAAAACATTGCACTACACTGCATAAGTGCTAACTGTTATAATTGAAATTCTGCAGATTCGCTTTACCGTACATTCCCGTGTTTGATTATGGATGTAGAGATAGATTAATTCAGCATTAATTATTACGTATATTTACCTAGTGTATTTGGTTGCATAAAAAAACAGTAATTAATATTTTATTATTCTCCACCAGACCTCATTGCAAACCGAAAAATCATTATATTCTAATGTAGTTTGGTATATCATGGGAGTATAAGGGAATAAAGCATAAGCATATTACTGTATTAGCTGATCATTCTGGTTCAAGAGTGCCCGGTTGGTAACTTAACCAATGAACTTGTAAACTGGTTAAAGGCATTAAAAAAAGGAATCGAGCTATGTATATCTAATTGTGCTAGGTTCGAATCACATGCAGGATGATTATATGCGAGTAGATCACTTATTACCACCTTGTTGGCACATACAGCATAGTCTGACAGTGATCAGATGGTTCCTGTGACCTTCTGTCATGGCTTGCTCTACGTATTTTGTATTGTGACAGAATTAACTGTTCAGCGAAAGTCAAACACCGATCCAAAATCGCAAGTGAACAGGAAAGAAGCTTTTTCAGTACCGTACACTGAACGATACTTCATAATCTTATTATTCTGTAACCGAAATGCGGTACTCAAGGACATTACACGGTGTATTTATCTTTAATTTCATTATCGCTGACATTTTTCCCCTTGCGTTTCATGATTTTTAAATTGGTATTTTATCATGGCCTATGCTCAATAAAACAAGATAATATGTGGCCTCACAAACGTTATAAAGAGGCAAGACAAATTAATACGTAAATGACATTGCGACCGACGCAGATGCGTGATCACTCAACTGTCACGACGTAGATATTTCTCTCTGCGTAACCCATCAAAGAGACAGAACGAGGCATCCGAAGTTACAATTTTTATCGCGAGGTGTGTCAAATTAATAAAAACGGGGAATTAGGAAAAGAAAAAATCATCGCAACGACTTCTGAGTTTTTTTTAAATCGTGTTTGCTGGCCTCCAAAACATCATCCCCTTGGTGTTACGGATAAAACATAGGCAGTGAATGGCACTGGGCAGTAGGCTAAGTTACCAACTTACAGTGTATAAGGTTACCTATGCTCAGAGCCACACACTGTAAGTTACTTCTCCACGTAATGATATCGAACAAAATTAATCTTACCTTTATCAAATCACTCATTTTTTTTCCTTGCAACTTGCTGCAAACAAATTACCGTAAGTAAATAAACTATGGACGGTATCCACCTTTTTGGAAGATGACATGCGTCAAAATAATCTCTGATCTCACGTGGGTGATGATTTTCTTTGTCAAATTCGTCGAATTAATCCATTAAGATTTTTACAAATAATCATTGAAAAGAGATTCCACGTATTACAAAAATTCTGACAATAATTAATTGCTCTTTTGTTCATTTAAAACATATTGTGATAAAGCATAATAATTACTGGAGTTCATACACTCATAAAATTACTCATTCATACAATAAGAATCTGGCAACTAAACAAAACATTTTGTCAATGACATTCTACAGATTGTGTTGGCGTCTCGATTTTGCGTTAGATGGTAGTAGAGAACGTTATACCTGCTAGCCGGTAGCACTGACGTAAAAAGCTCTTTGTTTGGTTAGTCAAATCTTGTATTTTTGCGTTAACATGTTTCCCTTTGTAAATTTTGTAATAGAAGTATACACTGATAACTGATAAAAAAGAAAAAAGAAATACTTGTTTGAATCTGTTCTCTCAAGCATGGGACGCTTACAGGGTCGCCGAAAACAAGCCAGGCTCGAGATGTCAATCAGACAAATTATGAAATAACAAGTTTTGTTAAGTTTAGGTCCCTGATCAAACGCGATATCAAGGTGCGTTCCATCTTTGGCGCATGCTAGGTAAACTAAAATTTCATGCGGTTCAGAAAACATAATTAAAAAGCATGAATCAAGCAAAAAAATATTTTACTTGTAATAAATAGGATTTAATATCATCGTGCTTGAAAGGAAAGCCTAAAATACGGTTTACCCATATGGGGAACCTCGACCTCTCGTGCAGACATCAGTTCCGAAAAGGGGTGAAGGTTTTTAGCCTATAATAATTCTCTGTTACCTGTGCATGGACGTGTTTGGTGGAGGAAACCTTACGCAGTGATTACGCGAACTATGCAACGGCGAGGCGTCGGGCTGACCTTTCGCATATAACCATTGTTCCTCGCGGGATTCGAACAAACTTTTAAATTTCGTTCTCAATCAAAAACTTAAGACAGTGATATCAGCAAAACGTGTCTGACGAAATCTCATACCACCAAATACTAACGTTCTCAATCATACCAATGCATTATCGTTCAGCGAAAGTGCATAAATATATTGAAGATGCAGAATTTTATGAAAATGCGATAAAAATTCTTGGAGGGAGGTACAAAACTAGCTAGTTTTTTGGTGTCACTAGCTATCTACTCTGGCGCAGCTTTTCAGTGAGTCCTTATCTGAAATAGTCTAGAAATTTCGAATCGTCGCACAAGATCGTTAATGCTCTGTCGTTTCA
Source organism: Styela plicata (assembly GCA_963675895.2). NCBI lineage: Eukaryota > Metazoa > Chordata > Ascidiacea > Stolidobranchia > Styelidae > Styela > Styela plicata. The sequence continues at coordinate 12,423,190 of OZ023139.1, read as the reverse complement.
GTTTCAACAGCATAGGAGTAAATCAATTCAATACGTGGCGGTTCCGCAAATGATATTACTTCTGTTTTCTTTAAACAACAGAACCGCAACAGTTCAAACAAGATGATCTCAATCTCACGAAAGTAGTCCCATGTGCTCTTACTGAATCTGTGGACGAGGTTCAAAAGCATTCGATTGCATACATGTTAAAACTACACCATTATAGGAACAAAATTCGTAAAAGTACGACATGCTCAGAAAGTCGAAGTGACAAACTTTCTGACGTTGCTGAAATCGGTAATTAATGTTAATGGTCCTGAATGAATTTATAGAAAACCCTTTCAGCTGTAACTTATAGGAATGTCAAACATTTAGTTTAAAGCTTGGGAGCTAAAGTATTGTTTGGTAAACGTCAGTACGATAGTTCCAAATTTGGTGTGATGAACTCTGTACTGGAGTTCCTTTGGACAAAATCGGTTAGCACAATCGGTATTCTGCATGAATGTGTAAATTAATCTGTCATTGCTGTTGAATAGATTTAGAAATCGACTAGTGACTCGATTTGAGACTCATAAATGCATGATTCGACTCCACTTATGACTTGAAAGTACAGTGACTCAACTTGACTTAAGACTCAAAGTAAGGACAAAACTAGTTAACAGTGAAATCAATTATTGTTGCTGAAGTTTAAGATCCGCCCAATGGAAATAATTATGTCCATAGCATTTGTGCTCCCAAAATAGCTTGCATCAATTAACGTTATGAATTATGTTACCAAGAGCAGTGACAGGGAAACAGGATAACAGGGAAAAAGGGAATAATATATAGAGAATTTACACCAATTTTCAGTGCTTAACCTTAATCTCGGGGAATGACACAGAAATTTGCACACTAGATTCGAATCATCTTGTTCTTCAAGGATTTTTCATGCGATTAAGAATAGTCTAGTGTCTCCGCCCTTCTTTATCATAGTAGTGATCGTTATCAAATCAGTAACACGGTACCGCTTCGGCAGAATCATTTGATTTTTACAGTAGTCTGACAATTCAACACAAAGTAGCCCACTTCATCGATCAAACATTGCGACAAACAATTTTCAAGCTCAGCAGGTTCACCTAAAATATTTAGTGTTGCAACAGGCGAACCTATTCGCGCAAACGAAATATTCAAGCGTGCGCATCTGACCACCAACTCGCACTGGATTGCGAAGGAACATGAGCATAGGCCGGTTACCCTCCACCGATCTGGTCCGACTAGTTGAGGAATCACCGATCGCTACCCGCCTTTCGCTACGTATCTCCTCTAATCGTCATGACTTGGGTTCGAATTCCGTGGGCGCAGGGATGATAAAACAAGATTTCTTCCGGAATCCTCGCTGGCGCACGGTGGTTCGCATAAGCGCTGCTTGCGGTTTCCTCGATCGATCAGGTCTGTGTACTGGAAAATTGGGAGTAATGTTAAGCCAAAAAAACATGCTATATCACTCCCTATACGAAACTGTTGTGAGAGATCGTTGTTTCACTTGTGGTTGAGCCATGTTCTTTGTGGCGCCAGGGTTTAAATTATAAACAATTTCTGAGCGCCTTTGGCCCACTTCTTTATCCTTTTAAAACACGTGTATATTTTTATTTAGTGGAGGTGGAAGGTTATATAAGCTTATGAGTGGGCATTTCGAAAGCAAAAGAGAAGAAACACGTTTAGATTGTAATACAGACATAGAATTGCACACAAAGATAATTGCAAAAATGCACCTCGTAAACTTTAGCCTTAAGGAAAATAGACCCAGTCGAATTGCATTCACTTAAATGATAGCTAGAGGAATTTCTCTGCACAAAGTTGCACCAGTGGAAATTATACCACATAATATTTCATTCCGTGCAATTGCACCTTTGAATTGTATGCTTTGGAATAGCATCCAGTTGGATGCAAGGTGCTGCCATTCTGTTGAGTGCATTTCAAAATGGTCTCATTCAAATTTCACTGGTCGTAATTTTATGGGCCACTGGATATGATTCCACAGGATGTAATTCCAAGGGCAAGCGATTCCACCGTGTGCAATCCCACTGAGTACATTTCCACTGTGTGCAATAGCAAAGTATTCGATTGCACCGGGCCCAAATATACACGGCGTAATTACGCTGTGTGTATAATTCCACTATATGCAATTTCATGGGTTCGCGATTTCCCGGCTGCATACATATACATGGAGTGGATGGATCCTCCTGAACAAGGCCCTTATATACGAACAGGGTTAATGCTGTTGGGGGGGTCTATGAATAAGTGAGCCGTGCCCGAACCCGAGACCTTCAATCTATGATGTAAACATGATAACCACTAGACCAGGGCTTCCCAAACTGGGGGTCGCGTAACGAACTTCAGGGGTCGCGGAGTGTATCCTAATTTTACATGTAGTACAGCATATGCTATTGTGCTTTTCTTTCTTATTTTTTTAAAACCCAACTATAGTCTGATGCACAGCAGTTTTACTAACGACAAGCCCGATGGATATTTATCGCTCTGTATCCCCCTCTTCTTTTAATAGGTTTATCTGAGCTCGTTTTTCTGTTGAAATCTCTTTCTTTTTAACCCATTTTTTAAGGAAGCTAATAAGAAACACCAGCAGGTTGTGAGTTTGCAAAGAGCAAAACTCACCTGAGAATGCTATATAAAGTTCGAAAATAGACTTTACATTGAATTCAGCAGATTATTAGTTCACAAGTGTTTTGTTACCAAATAGAATGAAGTATTTTCATGTGTTGATACTTGGTCTTAAACTTTTTCCTTTCAATAAATGTCTCAAATGTAGGCTATATTTTGCACTGCTTATCATTTTAGTAATAGGTTTTGAATACCGGTAGCTTGAATTTAGTCCTTTCATTTCAATAAATGTCACAAGTGTATATTCCACACTGCTCGTCATTTTAACCGTGAAGGGGGTCGCGGAAAATTCTGGGAGATTAAAAAGGGTCGCGAGCGAAAAAAGTTTGGGAAGCCCTGCACTAGACCACCGCGTCCACAGAATTCGCACATATTTTTAATTCAAGGGTAAAACAAACAACGAAACAACTCTAGAATGTTGTTTTAACGTTCATTTTGATTATAATTAATTTGAGTTTGTCTTGAATATATTGGATATTCTTGGTTGGTGTTGTCTTTTGTCTGTCGTCTGGATGGTGAAGCCCTAACTAGCGGTTACGTGAATCACCGTTCGCCGTCAAGACGCCCAGCAAACCTCTCACATTAACCATCCGTCATGGGATTCTAACTTGCGTTAAGACAATCAGATATGCTTGCCTCGAGGCGTATACCGAACTGCTTCTCGGCCAGTAGTCTTTTTTGTGCTCTACTATCGCCTTTTTTAGAGCGGTTTTTGCGATACTAAGCACAAAATTAACACCGATGGAATATGGACATTTACTGCAAGCACGGGCATTGACGTCCGCGGGATACTCATCGAAAATCAAATCAAATCGCGGGTCAGTTAGGAATAAGCTTGTCCATAAGTGGCTGTCGGTACATGGCCTTGACAGGGTGATCCACACCGAAAGTGGCTATAAAAATGAACACCGTATACCACACTTTGCAGACGCAGATCAACAATTATTAAAACATACATAAAATAAATTTTTAATACGTGATTAGGTGACAATCTACGGAAAACAAACGTTGAAAATCGGGAGCATCTATTGTTGTTACGTTATTATTGGTACAAGACAAAAAGTATACGTTTTTTAAAAACATCACAACAGCACACAAATGAACCTGCAATATTGCTGTCTGAGTGAAAAATCTGTCCGAGCGAGATTCTAAATTTGCATTGCTCCATCATAAATTAAAACAGGAAAATCAACATCAGGAGAAAGTTCCAATCCAATCCGCGTCCCCATTTCATTAGGCTGTTTACCTTTTAGTGTGTTCGTGTAAATTTTTTCTAGGTTAAATTATACACTTTTTAGTTCGAATTCTAAATTATATTTTAGATTTTGCCTATTTCCTGGTTTTCCGTCTCAATTGTTTGATCTCTGCGTGAGTTTGTTTCTGTTGGCGGAAATTTATAATTTCCGGATCGGCATTTGATTTTATTCGGCACAAAAAATGGGAATTTTAAGATAAATAACCAAGTCTATAATGTCCTGTGTCGGCATAGGATATCATTTTTATCCCGCTGGAGAGGAAAGCCAAGGGTACAGCTCGAATCCAAGGTTTTTGGATTATCATATTTCTCATTTTTCCCAATTCGTAAGTAACAACTTTATATGGAATGGTAATACCTCCCGACAATGGTAATAAATATGCGCCGAATAGAAAAAGAAAGAAAAAAAAGCCTTAAGCAGTGCTTCTATAATAGTTACTATAATACTAATGCTGAATGTAATATACTAACTATTCTTCTATGTACTCTGTACTGCTTATGTGAACCTCCGTGTACCGACGAGGAGTCCAGCGGACCTTTCGCGTGTAACTAATCACCATCCCTCATCGGAATGCGTAGCTCGGAGGGTATTCCTAAGGCTTTACCGATCAAGTTAACCGTACACCCCAGGCAGCAGGGTAAAGAAAAGTAGGTGATATTGAACAAATATATATGATTTGATATGTTTCACACTCTTTGGAGTGTTTTTAAAAAAAAAAAAAAAAAAAAGAAAAGTAGGGGCCCGTTGAGTCTGTACCGGTAATGTAATACCCGTAATAGTTATATTAAATATAATATTTTATATGTAGTATGATGAATTGTGAATACTAACGTTAGGCATATCATAACCTGGCAGCTGGGCTGTGGATTGGATGTAAGTTACCGTACACTGTACAACTCACTCACAACATTACAGAACACTGGCAGCTGTAATGAGGATAGGATTTCATTTTTATCCTGCGGGAGAGCAAAGCCCACAGTACTGAATACAGCTTAATCATATGGGAACCACGACCTCTCTCAGAGACCAGTTTCGAATTTTTGGTATGAAGGTTTTCGGCGTAACATTTTGTTCATTTTTCCTGTGCTTGGACATGCTGCATGGTTGGTGGAGGAAACCGTAAGCACCGCTCAGGTGAACGGCCGTGCACCGGTAAGGCATCAAGCAGACCTCTCGCATATAATCATTTTTCAATGGGATTCGAGTCCAGGATGTAAGTGATTCGACCGTTAGCTCGCAGCGTATTGCCAATGCTGTACTTATCGGGATCTGCCTATACACTGTACAGTATATGCAGTATACAGTATTCTGTATTGGCTACTTAAAATTTTATTCGCGTTATTATTGTGTAATGTTACTAATAAGTCTACATGTCCACCAACCCTAGCGTGTTTCGAAACTCCACTTGTTGGATTTCCCTGAATGCTTTGTGAAACTTACCTGAACTCTAATCGTCTGTTTGATACAGATCCTTCTTGCCTGGTTATAATAATATTGACACGAATTGTACAAGATATACAGTAATTGGCCAAATATGTAATATACAATTGAAACGACAGAATTCTGCTTGCTTGAATGGACTGTATTATACACTTATCGCATCATCAGAGGGATAAACAGATAAATCAGACATGTAGCCAGTTAATTCATTACAAATTTCATCAGGGTACTCTGAACTAATTGATCTTGACCTATGTGCTATTTGTTCGAGTGTGAATTGACCAACCGAAAACATACTCTGGATATACCGTATATCAAGAAATTCATGAGAATTTTTTGAAACTTGAATTGGATATCTATAAAAATTCTAAATATGAACGAAATATAATAAAATGAGTTGGAAAAAAATTGTTTTTTGCGTATTACTCGTAAACCCAAAAATGGTCTTTGTTTTTCATGCGTCAATATATAATATGTGGAAGCATGTGTCTAAAATCGCTAAATTCATTTTTTTCCCCTTTCATTCTTGTTCTTTATGTATTTTCTCTATCAACCGTAAATTAATTGAATAACTGGGAAAAAATTCCTGAAAAACTTGATGACCTAGATTATCATTAAACCAGTTTATTATGATGTAATACAAAAATGAAATAAAAATTTGGAAATATACAGATATACTTGGACAACTGCACGCAAATATGGTAGCATTTTAATTTTTACTATTCATAACATGCCTGAAAATAGGCATAACATAAAAAAAATGGTAGTCCTGATTGTGAACATCAACTGAAAAAAAAAATTTTTGAACCCCAATATATTTTCGATGCCCACAAGTCTCGAGTCATCAAGAATCAATTTTCTGTAGTTACTGGCTATGTTGTTCGGATTCCGATTTCCTTTTTATCCTGCAGGTAGGGAAAGCCGAGAATATGGCTGAGCCATAAACCATTGACGGATTGAAGAAATCAATCAAACTCTCCCTTTACGCCTGATCCTTTACTTCCTATTGCCAGATCAGACACTTTGTGTGTTGAATAAATTGTCTGCCTTCGAGCCTATCTGCTCCAGATGGGGCCACACCAAAGATAAAATATATATTTGAATCTGCTTAAATGATTATTGCACTGGGCCTCTTTATTTCCCTGTATCAATCTTGAAGGAATTAAATGAAGAAAATAATGAATACATGTTCTCTTTTGTTCTTCAAGCCTTATAAACAAAACCGATTTTGATACAAAACAAAAATATAGAGTATTTTAGATCTTTCTTTTATGTACATAAATTTGCATGTAAAATACTGAACATGAAAGAGCTGTTCTTTGCTGAATCAAGAAAGAAGAATGCTCGAAAAATGCGAATTCTGTTTTTGAATGAAAATATGCTGAAGGACTATCAACTATTGTTTTAAATGGTGATATTCTAATTTTGAAAAACATGGACAAAGGAGATACAAATGGCTCACATCTTCAACAAGATCAAGAAGATAAAGGTTTGTATTTGCTCTACCCCAGTCAGAAATTTATTTTTCAAAGATATTTCATGAACATGAGTCACCGATGGATTGTACCGCTAAGGTGCGGTCCATCTGTGGATCATGCTCAACAAAATTCAATCTTCAATTGGAACCTCTGTTACATTTTTTAAAATTAATTTTGTATCACTCTTTTTAATGACATGCAAAAAAGGAACTCGATGATACTATCTGAGTGACAGAATCTTTTTTTTCTCTCTTGAAACGTTCAAAACTTGAGTGTTTTTTTTCTTCATGTAAATAGAAAAACAGTCAACACTGTGAATTTTTTTTGCAGTTTTATTACTTGTTGGTCATATAAAAGACATTTCAGCGTCCTTCCGAGTGTGTAATTATTGTTAGAAAAATAGTTTTTTTGTTTCATTTTCTTTTTTTGATTGAAATTGTCTGGTGGAATATATAGCTTACCGTACTCCAATTCTCAAACAGCTCAGGAGTAAAAACTGGTCTTATTGATCAGCGTTTTATTAAATAAAATTGGATATACACTTCTACTGGATAGATTGTCTGACAAAATTTTAAAATCAAAATATTATTTTATTAGCGTTTCATTGAATATAATATGACTGGTATTTGATATACGGTACTTTTATTGGATAAAATATATGACTAAAGTTTGAAATAAACTTTTATTAAAGGCTCAGCCCTAATCGTGGATTTATTTTCTATTAGAATTACATCATTCATGATGACAATGTTCCGGTTCACAATTCACATTCTCATTACATCATGATTTATAAATAGATTTAAGATATTGTTCAACATCAGACAGATTGGTATTGATAAAATGGTTGTGTAATTTCTGACAAAACTGTCAGGAAGTCCATTTATCTGAAAAAGTCTTTATACCTGTTGACACAGGCATTTAGTAACTTCACCTTAGGTTAAACATGCTATCACTATTGTTCATGCTTGATAAAAAAAATAACAAATTCTTTGATTTGAATATGCCTTGGATAATAATTTAGTTAGGTAATGGACACTTCTTAAATGCCGTTTTCAAAAAATATAAATGTTGATATTTCGAGCAGAACCTTCAAATATTTATCTTTTAGTTGATTCATCGGAATATAAACCCACTGCCCACTGCCTAGTTGGAAAATTTTGGTTTAAAGATGTTTTGTCTAGTAGCAAGCGAATACCACTCAGTGCACTTTACCATGACGGTTCAGTTCCGTTTGGGGTGTTTTCAGTTTACTGTGCAGTTTCAGGTACTGCATCTTTTAGTAGCTCTTTGCTATTAGTCTGTCCTTCTTGCCACTGCTTCTGACCTTGCTCAGAGTGAATTTAAATAAAAAAGTGTCACTGATTTATTGTGCTTTGACGCACTAGCACGGTGCATCTGTGGCTCGTGCTTGACAAAATAAATTTCTGACAGGGGAATAACAAAGCATGAATTTGTTTGTAAGTGTCGTTCACTGGTTGGTATTTTGAATAATCACTAAGTAAATATTTTGTTCCATACATTCTGGGCCATTAAAAAGTTTTGAGAAAAGGGCTTTGAAGTTCCATATTTGGCAATATTGCTAAGATAAAGGCCCCATCTATAGGTTTATCATAGGCTAGGTTAGTTATTGATAGATAATACTGGTATCGTATGTCAATGGGATAGTCAAATATTCTAAAATTCTGATTTAAAGTGTTTCGTCTTTGTATTGTTCTGGATTCATTTTGCAGTGAAATCATACCAAATTTTACATTGTAAAATTTACCATAAATCATGATATTACTGCAAAATGTAGAAATAACATTCTATATATTATCTAGTAAATTTTAAATACCATTCAAACTGAACTGTAGGACAAACCTAGCTTTTCTTATTTGAATGCAATTTGCATGCACTTGCATATTGTCCCCTTGAATTCAATATTACTTCTGGTGCCTGAAATTAGTGTGAAGGAAGTTAGATATAAATTTTATTAAAGCTATTTGATGAGTCCACTTAGCTTCAAAATAGCTTTCCCTATTTTTTTTTTTCACTGATGGAGACCTCCACCTGTGTGAGCCATGTGTAGTAGCTCATGCTGGGATGAAAATATTAGTTTTGATTATCCGGAATCCTTGTAAAAACCTATGGTAAAAGATGATATTTTGACGCTTTTATCAACCCATTAGGAAAATGCTAATTTTTTGAGATTTATCAACCGTACATATCGTATTTATTTTTTGGATTACTTTTGTTTTCAGCTTTTGTATTCCAGATGTAAAATGATCGAAATCAGGCCACTGTAATTACCTTATCCGGCTTAATGCTTATTTGCTACAGCTTGTTCGTTTGATCCACTCTTTACACAATGGAATGCACACATTGTACTATCGTAAAAATTATATTGGTTAAAAATACACCACTTGGTAATATGTGAGTGCCCCAGGGCAATATGATTAAACTTATTTGGATTGATATTATTGGGTTCGCTTGTTTGATGTCATGTTATTTTGGGGTTACATGTTGTCTTACAAACTTTTGTGATGTGAAGCAGAGGTTTTATTTAGATATCATGAAGTAAATAATAGTTAACTTGATCAATTTCTTCCAAAATATTAATGGAAAACTTCAAAAAAAGTAAAATAGCCCAAATTTTCTAATGAACTCAAATTCAATGATTTGAATGAGCTTCCACTGATTCTTCCCAAATTAGGCAAGTATGTGCCTGAATTGGCCATGTATCTTATTTGCTCGGAATAAGTGACATTTCATATTGTTAGGCAACGTTTATGAATTTCCAAATATGTACTACTGCTTTATAAGTGAGACAGTGGCAGTGTATGTCATTATTTTATGTATTCGTACTTCTTGGAATATAATACTTGGGTTCTAAGTACATAATGGGCAATGAGCCAGTTGAACGCCTATGAATTGACATTCAATGTGCTCTACATGAAAGCATTTGGTTTATTAACTTCATTGATAAAAGTCCAATTCAAATTATTGATATTGATCAATATTGATTTAAAGATGTTTCTGTGTATGGATTTCCAAGTACCGGTAGTCCAGATTTTGAATACAGTATTTTAATACTACCGTTATACAGTGTGAAATTTGGCATATAGTGTGATTTTGACTTTAGAATTTACAGCACCGGTAATCAAAAACAAAAATTTTCAATCAAAAATCCTATCTACAGATGTTCAGATTAGGTTATGGGTGGGTGGTCGTGGTACTTAGAAATTCCATATACTGATTCGCTATCTCGGTTTTTGTAAAATCAGTCATTTAGAAAGAAATCCATTACAGAATCAAAAAAACATATGTTTTTTAGCATAGATTGAGATACAAGAAGCCAATATGACAGAATTTTATTTTCTTTGGATGTTTGAATGGAACATAATATGTCATTTTCTTCAGATGAAGAGGAAAGCTTCGAAACCATTATTAGCACTATTTCATAGTGATAGCAATATTAGATAAATATGTTTGGTTATATAGTATAGTATAATAATATAGTACGGTATATAATATAGTTTGGTTGCTGCCAGATACTCAAAAGGCGCCAATTTTATCTTCCAGCAAGTGAAATATCATGAAATTTTGCCTAGTTGCTTAATTTTCTTAACTGATTTTGTCCTGATCTATGTCTAGAATCATATATTTCCAATTTTAAAGCATATCCTGACATACTGTCAAAAAGCGTTAACAATTTTGATCACTATGCAACATTCTAACGAGGACATCATTAGTAATGCTAGACCTAATCATATCTAAAAAGGAAGCTTGAGTTATTTTTTATTATGCTTAGTGGATTGTGATTGATTGCGAATCTGTTAAGATTTCATATTTAAAAAAATATTCTTTCGAAGTTGAAAATTAATAACGTCTAAATGAGACATTTCATGCTTTCATCATCAGATTATAGAAAACACTTTGATAATGAGAGGACATGAAAAAGGTTTGCATAATATTAATAATGTATACATTGACTTTTGACTTATTCTTCACTTCTCTGCCTCCCAATTATTAATTTTTTTTATGTTTCATCATGATATGCTTTGCTGATATAATGCATCATCAAAACTAGGTGTGTCCAGGTTGACAGAATTTTTTTTTTCTAGGTTTCTGAAATGCTCATTGTGCCATTTTCTACGGATTGAAAAAAACCCTTCCAAATCATCTATTACATAGACAGTATTGATTTTGAATCTTTTTCTGCAGTTTTCTTGCTACCAGACAGTCTTAAAGACCCATTTTGATCTACTAGCAGGAGATATCATGAAATACCAGTACTGCCTACTTGCTAACTTTTCTGATAAACTGATTTTCTTCATGTGCACTCAGCACTCTAACATTCTACCAATCTTGGCGTTCATATGGGGCAAAAGCACATTAAGTCATGCCTAATGAAAATTTGATTTCCGTCAACTCAAGGATAAATTAGAGATGGGCCACGCCTATCTACCAGTACCCATAATCTGGTGTGACGAATTCAACACGATTCATTCATTTCTGACGTGTTAGTTTTTTCCTCTGAACATTTCGTTTCGTAATCGTTTTTCTTATTTGTTTTATTATTTCATTTGCAGATTCTATTGCTGCTGAGAAATTGAGACAGGAGAGACTCAGTATTGTAAACAAATATGCAAAGGTAAATAAGATCTGTTTATGACAAGTATGAATCCAGATGAATCTTGTTTGAACCTTCGATCGTCTGAAACTTCCGTTTTATTTTTGTATGTTTGATCAGAAGGTCTTAGTTAATTTTTGTAATATTTTTATACCGTTGCGCATTCATAAAAAAAAAAAATTTTTTTTTGAGTTGCCATGGAATATCCTTTTCTGGAGAATTTCCTTTTGTTTGGAGTCATTTTCTTTAGACGAGAGAGTAGTTGACATACTGTCAGGGATATACATTTCCATCTTTGACAGTTTGGTAATACTTTATTACATTATCTTTTTTTCTTCATTGTTACAAGATGATTTGGTTGGAATCAATAATCTATTACTATTAACTGGGTGTTGTACAATAAAATTGAGATCCAATTAACAAAACTTCATTGCTATAGCACTAATGGTATGATCTTTATTTATTTTTTTAATCATGTACTTATGATGTCATAGGGCCCTGGAGCAGAAGATGATGAATATGAGGAAGACACCAATATTTATAAGGTTACTGACCAGTTTGGATTTTTGCAGTAAGTTTGTATTAAAATTTTTTTCTTTTTTTTTTAATCCTCACATACCGGCAATTTGTATGGTTCACTAGGTAGAACTGATTTTTTAATTTGCGATTTGCTGTGATATTAATCTGTATTGAATAATAATACCAATAGTATAAAAATTACGGTACATTAAATCTAATAATCACATTTTTTTTCTTAAACATGGTTTCGATTCAGGATTCTTTTTATATTTTGACTATTTTTTTTAAAACTTGTCTTCACGTTGAGCTGAATATTTATAAGTTCAGTCCAGTAGTTCTTGTATCCAGCAAATTTGTCTTGTGTCTGGGATTGCGTCTAATTTGTTGTGATTTGTGAATATATTTTTTTGGCACTCCAATGATCTCTTATTGTTTAAATGCACTGTGTGTCATTGCATGGTATGTGCGTATTCTATACAGATTCACAATCTAAAAAATTTTGTCAAAACATCTCTGTTAAGTATGGGTCACTGATGGATCGCGTCGATGAGACGCGGTCCATCTGGGGCTTATGCTTAACAAAATAAAATTTCTGGTTGGGTTATAGTAGATACTATTAAATCTCTCATATGCAAAACATTACTGATTAAAACCTGTTGTTTTATCAGGAAAGTAAAGAACTAAATAATGCTGCTGCTGCTCGTACTTTTTTATTCTGAGAATTGCCCCTAATATATTCCCTGCCTGTCATAAGAAACAACTACAGTATTAGAAAATAAAGAAGGGTGGATGGTTGCAGCTTCCCAGATACTATTCGCTGCACATAAAAATAGCGGTTCAATCTTGTATGGGACGTTTTCTGCGTGAGAGCTCAGTACAGTAGCTCTTTGTCATGCAAGTTGGTTGGACGTTGGTTCTTTTAGTGCTTTAATTTTTGCCTTATAGTGAACTTTAATAAAAAAAAGTGGGTTTTGTTGTGCATTATTGTTGGAAAATCTTATTATATAACTTTTGGAGAAGTATGTCTCATTTTTTCTTTTGACTTTCAGAACAACTGGAAATCAATATAACTGCTGGTTGGTTTTGTAATAAAATAATTAACTAACAGATGTTAGTTGTGAAGTTTTGTCCTGTAATTTAAGGAGATTTACTATAATTTGGACCCAATACCGTAGAAGATAATACTGTCTAATGCATTAACTGTTAATGAATTGAGTGGGTATTGATTGATATGGCGTATGATGATGTATCATAAAATGAAGATTTTCTTCTGATGACACTGGCAGTTCCTTCGTTTCTCCGTTGCATAGTATGCGACATTTTGTCACTCTGCGTTGAACCACTTAACAAAGCAAGCCCTTTTTTCATGGATATGACATTATCATGATTTCATTTTACATCAATTTTGTTTCAAATGAATACATTTCAATGTGTTTCCATATGTTTAAATCCACATATTACAATAAATCGCAACACAGATAAATTACCTCATATTATTGAAATTTAGAGTAAAAACCGAAAATCTATTTATAGCCCATAATATTGATAATGTTGCAGGTACCATACCTAGCTTGGAATTTATTTTGATTTTTAATAGAATTAACCTCAGTTTTCTAACCTGATGTATCAGCGATTACTTGTTTCTCGATTTTGTTATTCTAACCGTTGGTAATTGTATGGTATTGCACATGAATTGCATGTTTTTTAAATTATAAAATGGTGGATTTTTAATCAATACTGTAGGTCATCCTTTCTTGTGCATCATCCAATTACTAACGTACTTTTAAAATTTGTTTTGTTCTGATCCCAAAATGACTGATTAGACTGCACAAGTATGATGTCATAGTTCATTCTTGCAATGTAAAATTTGCTCAAATATATATATACACTGCATGCAATTCCTCTATCAGAAATAGTTATCTTCTATTATATTAAATTGGATAATGTTATCTGAATAAAATAAATTTAGATTTGAAAAAAAAATACTTTAAAATTTAAAAACTATAGCAAACACTAAAACTAATAAGACTATGATAAACTATTAGGTATTAATATAGAGACTAACATTTGTGTTTAGTAGTAAAGATAACCAAAATAAATTAAATAATATACATTTATATACTTTTTCTTGTCGAGTCAGGTTATTTTTCATAGAGTGTCCTAATCTTTTTGTCTTATTCTTAGGTCAAACAAAAAGCCTTTATCTAAAGCCTAAAATTACCAATAATGCTATTTCACAGCAGTGTTGTATTTTTAAAAACTTTTGGATGATTTAAGATTTGATGTTTCGATTTTTATTCCTATTGAAAAACCACAAATTCCCTATTCAATTTTCTTCTGATGGTATCCAGATACGAAATTCTTCAAATACACAGTACAGTACAGTAGCAGAAATTCAACCACTCGAACTTGAACTATGAAATTTTATTTTCTACTATATTTCGTTGCTGGAAAACAAAAGTTTTTCCGGGTCCAAGACAATAATTTAATTTGTTTTAGCAGACAATTTGATAGTTTTGCAATTAAGCCATGCAATTAAGTTGCCAATGTTTGGCTCCTTTTTGGCACTGCTTTCATTCAGCCTTAAAGCGAACTTCTATAAAAAAAAAAAAAAAATATATACTATTTATACTACTATATTTGTACTATTTGGTACTATTATATTTGTTACTTATTGCAGCTGTAAAGGCTCCTCTTTCGACCTGCTCATGTGCATTTTCTTTCCATTTAAATTCAGTCAACCCAATTGTAAGGAAGAAAATAGTTCCATCAGAAGGAAATTCGGCAAATGTGCAGCTTTTCATGATGCTGAAGGAATAAAATGTCTCTTTTTGAGTAGTTGTCGACAACCAAACTGTATATAAAAAAGTTCAAAATCATCAATGCTGCTATGAACAGTTTTATTGGCTTTGAAGCTTCGTCCAAGGAAAATGATATGAACGTTCCCAAAACCCGATGAAGAACAATTTTCTGGTTTCTCGCTGTCAACTCAGTATTAGATCAATTCTTAAAATTTAGATTAGTCAAGTATAGTCCACAGATACTGTATTATATTTATTAGTCAATACGACCTAACAACCGTTTCACACAAAAATTTAATTTGTTGGCCATGGCACTGCTGTGCCACCTAACCTTGGGCTCTTTCTTACTTGATAAAAAAAAATGTGTAGTTCACATTTTAACATTTTTGTATTGTTTAGTGCAATTCGCACCGTCTTATGTTTTATTTGAATATTGAATAACATTTCAATACTACACTTTCAGTAAAACAGAGCCAACTCCATTGTCGACACAGGAAGAGGAGAGAAGGAAACACATTGTAGTTAAACGCAGAACAAAATGGCTGAAAATGGTTCGAACTTGGGACAAATATGTTGGTACAGACAAGGTAAATTTAAATTATATTCAATTGTTTTAAACTAGTATTGGTACGCAAGCTTATTTTGATCAATTATTAACGATTCATATGCAATAAAGATTGCTCTACGACAGTAAACCCGGATAATTTTATTTCATGACTATGTATACAATAAAATACCTTCATCTAAAGTTTAGTGCATTGAAGTCATCCAGAATGTTTTAAGCAATTGTAAAAGATATTCTTGAACATGCAGATACTCTCATTTTTGTAAAATTTGCTATTTACCAGAGTACTTGAAGACTATCGTAAATATCTTCAAGCGAGTAAAGACGAGAGTAAGGCTCTGGTACTCTCGTGTCATTTGCAACCTTGATATGAATTGAAATTTCATGCAGAGTTGTTCTTAATGCTTTGTCAGCAATTTAATTGAATGAAGTTTCTGACATTAGACCACATTTGCTGGTCATTCTTGTCAAATTTGACTTAAAATTTGGCGTATTTTCGTCAAAAATATATCAATTCAAAAATGACTGAAAAAATGAAATTATACTTACCGGTATATATTATCAAAATTCTAGAATATATACACTACTATAATAGTAATGTTAGAATATTCCAGATATGATTCAGATCAGGGATGGCTATTACAGAATATTTTACTATTTCAAATATATTCTGAAAAAATAATTTTGAATATGAAATATTGAATATATTCTAAATTCATTTACATTTGTAATACTTTTCAGCAAAATGTCCAGCATAAATTCAGTATACTCAATTTCATTTGATCTCTTGACCTAATCAAATTTTATATTGTCAAGCATGCGCTCCAGATGGACCGCGTCACATCGACGCGATCCATCAGTGACACACAATTTTTTGGTGCACAATTTTTTTGATTGAAAAAGACAAACGATTTTCATACAAACAATGAATTATTTTGATGAATTTATACACATTTTTGATATAAAGCTGAGAAATATTAGAAATGTACTATCCTAAAATACCGATATATCTAAATTGAAATTTTTGTTATATCGAATATATTTATTTTTGAATGTATTCGAATATTCAATTCGTTTTGAACATCTCTGGTTCCTATTATTCAGGTATCTCTACTTGTGTATGTCTCTGTATCAGACACTCAAAGAGGCCTTTCCTGCAAGCGTGCCCCATACGTTTGTCAGTTTATTAAACTTTTCAAGGAAGGTTTTATCAAACCTCTAATATTGGGGCTTAATTTGAAATTTTGTGCACATATATATGTATTTTGCATCGAAAATAATCCCGCTATTTGCATTTATATTGTGGAGAAAAAATTTGGAAAATCGGTAAACTTGCCAAATTTTTTATAAATTCAATTTAGGCGTTCGTTTTCGTTTATTTTGTTGTTGCATTCATAAATTTAATGCTCAGAAATAACTAATATTAAAAAATCTCGTTTTTGATTGAAAAATTAATGTGTTTGGCAAAATATCGAATCTGTTGACAGAAGGTGAATGTTTTTGTGGAATTTCACGCTTCCCAGTCAGAAATATTTCATATAGAGACTTTTGCACCCCTAGACACGGTTCACCTGTGGCTCATGATTTACACATCAAATTTCTGATTGGGATTGGATAGTGGCATAGTGCTTTTATTATATTTCTCTTAATTATACCCTGGTATTTTAAGATGACGACTTCTAAGAGCACTTGAATTTATGATCCTTTTATTCCCTGAATATTTGTCACAGATATAGTATTGACTGAACACATTAACATCGGTGTATGGCCCTTCCTGAAAATTAAAATTATTGATTTTTTGATCAACATGACATCTTATGATGATGTGTGTTCTCTTGAGGGTCAACACCTTCATAAGTTAACATATTGTTCAGCCTTTTTCATGTTCCGCTATTATTGAGATTATTATCATCCTAATATACTTCTGGCTGTTCAAAAGAGTTCATGTACCTGAATTAGAGGGTGTCATATGACTAGATACATCAGTCATTGACCTCATTCTGCCATTAGATGATGTAACACCAAACATAGCATTGTAATGGTATTTGTTTTAGTTTATTGCTCATGTAGTGCTACACTCTGCTACTGGATATAGAATATAATGTTTTGCGGCATTTTTGAGAAAGTGATTGTCATGCGCTGTCTCGCCAAATATGTAAGTACTCAAGTACTTATACTTGAGTGACTCATATTCAACAAATGATGATTTTACTAAATTTTTCTGATAAGTGCTTGCTGATGCAATGTTATAGGAATGATTTTCTTGAATTTGAGTTCCAGAATTGGATTCATTTTTCGGACCAATATTTATGCTGTTCTTACATGAACGTTGTTTATTTATGAAGGTTTGATACTAAGTGTTCAAATGGATTTCATAATTACAAAACATTTAGCACTGCCCAGTAGGGATGTCTAATAGGGATGTCACAAGCACTGCAGTACTATGGTTTGGCAGGGTACCATATTTAGAAAAAAATTCTGCCGAAACCGATTGGCTTGGCCTTCCTTTTGAATAGGAGAATTTTTTTATTTTTTTTTTAAACTTCATGTAAACATGAAAAATACCAAAAATGGTGTGACCATCACAAATGCTCTGATAGACATTGCACCGTAGAACTGGTTCAAAAGTTTATGCCATGTTGGATAGCAAGCAGTAACCACATAATTGTTTGTGACATCACAAACCTGGGGCTCGACAGCGAGCATTAGCGAAGTCCGGCCTCGGCAGAATCCTGTAAATACCTTTAAATTCAGCCGAGTACCGGATTCTAAATTCATTTCAGATTCGGATTGTTGCATCCCTTCTATCTAATACATTCTCATTCTTGCCTTTTTTGTGTACCATAAATTCCCTGGAATAATTTTTATTTCCATCAATCCTATTCACACTGTCAAAATGTCAGTTACCCACCTACCCACCTAAAGTAAATTGATCTTATAGTAAGAAAATTAATCAAAAATGCAAATATTTTGGGAAAATCAATCGTCACTCAGTCAAAGTGAGATATTTTTTATTTTTATATTCTGTAATATGTTGGCACATCGATAAGATAATTCACTATTGTATTCATCCTAAACTTTGTATAAAAATCATTCAAGTTTTTATAACGAGACCATCATCATCCTTATTGGCAAATGGCACATTACATAAATAACAACTTTTTTTGATTTATTTAGTTGTCAAAGCGAGTATACAAAGGAATTCCACATAGTATGAGAGGTGACGTATGGAGAATGTTGTTGGAGGTTTATCAATACATGGAAAACATGCCAAAAGTCTACCAGGTATACTTTCTTATTACGGTATATATTGGAATCACACATGTGAAACTTGGAGATAAGCATTGTGTATAGGGTTAGCCAAAATAAAAGTGTTTTCCGAAAAAAAAATATATCAGTTTAACCAATTTAATTAAAATTAATTTAGAGATATTTTTCCAATAAAACACAAACGTTGTGTTAATTTTAAATCTCTGCAAGAATAATAATCACAGTAATTTGTGAATTGAAATCAAATATTTTTTTTGTCTGTGTAGTAGTGACAACAGACCATTTCCTATTGCAAATGTAGCATTGTTTAGCATGGTGCGTCAATCTGGGCTATCAAAGACGTCATCGAGAGTATTTCCCATATCATCGCAGACATTTGGTAGAATGGAATGACCAAATTTGGTTTAGCACCTATCCATATCCTTATCATAAAGATTTTAAAAAAATCATTCAAATAAGTTATTTTTTTTTTATTTAAATTCACTCTGAGCGAGGCCGGAAACAGTGCCTGAAAGGAACCAGCTAACGGCCACTTTAAAGCAGAGAGCTACTAAAACATGTGGTACCAGCAACTTAAACATAAATCACAGAATGATTTATATAATTGTTATTAAAATTAACCTAAAGTTATGTCGAGTTGAATTGGTAGAAATAGACTGTAAAAATCAAATTAATCCTAATCAAAACTATATACAATATTAGATTATCGTGAAAATAGTTACTGGTATGCAAATACTAAAATTGTTCTTCCAATATTAAAATTGAATTGAAGGTTTCGAAGTCTTCTTCAACACTGCGTTGTTATGTAGAGCTCGGCGGTATATCGTTAGGATGGTATATATATTTTTAACATGATTTGTTGTTTTATATTTTTCTGTTATTGCAAGATAGTAGCAAACCACCTTTCTTTAAAATGTAATAATTTCATACTAAATCTCTTTGCAGTGTTAACTGAGGGCAATTGAATTTTCTTTTAATATCCATAGTAATATCTGTCATAATCTTTTGTTAAACCATTTATCGATCTAACCGGACACGACTGTGAATGTCAATATAATACCTACATGCACTTGAACAATACTTGTCTTATTCGAGTATCGGCTGATTGCCTTGATTTCACTTGTCTGCTATGTCTAATGTGGTTGGCCGGAACACAATCGGGATTTTTTGTCAAGCATGATTCATAGATGGATCACGGCTCAACACCGTTATCGATCAATGACTCATGCGTAACAAAATATGTGTTTTTTAAATGCTATTTGGAATGCTTGGTTGACTTTGACAAGAATTTTAAATTGCTTGATTGCATTTTGTGTCTGAATTGCTTATTCCGCAGATGGAATGTCATTTTGGATTTTTCTCAACCTTCTTGGCTGAGGATATTAGACTGGAATTGTCAGACCTTTATCATTATTAAAAAATTTTTTTGAATTTATTGAAAGCTTCAAGAGTGTTTTTTTTCTGTATTTATTACTGTATTATTACTATGATATATCTTTAAAACCATTGTTTTTCATGACAGGAAATGAAGACTCGTGCACACAGTCATTCGTCAGATATTCGACAAATTGATTTGGACGTGAATCGTACCTATCGTGATCATGTTATGTTTAGAACTAGATATAGGTACACTGTTTTAATTTTCTGTTATGATAACGTCTCTTGCGACATTGTCATGCGGAAGTATTATAATTAGGGGTGGCCAGAATCGAATATCATTTGGTTTCAAAATCGAAAAAATTGAATAATTTTTTTGAATTGAATCGAATATTCGAATCAGATGTCATATAATAAACAAACAAAGACATTATTTTATATGCTTACAATTTACATAGAAATTCATCTTTATTTATAACAAAAATTCAAAATTATCATTTTGTTGATTTCGAATTGTTGCACAAATTGAAGAGAATATTTGGGCCATATTTCGGTAATTTGTGTTTATTGAGATCGCATTAAGTTTAGAACATGATATTTTTCTTATCGAAATTTACTCTGATCAAGATCGGAAGCAGTGCCTAAAAGGAAGCAACCAAAGTCACTTAATATGGGTACCCCCTTTCGGCACGATCCATCAGTTTGTACTTAACAAAACATGCACACACAATATTTTTTTGACAGGGTTAGTTACTGTACAGGTAGTGTAATCTGAATTTACACAAACTTTATTTATTAAAACAATTTTCCTTGTCTATTATACTCATAAATATATGCAAGTACATTTCGGTAAGCTTGATAAAATTAACCCTATATTATCATTTTTCTGCATCAAACAATTTGAATACATTATTGAATTTTCAGGAATTTTAGTTGAATTAAATATATCCTTACCCACAGCTGAGATATGACAAAGTGTTAGAAACATTCAAAACGAAATATTTAAATGCTATTTTGCTTATTTGAAATTCCGTTTTTCAGGAATAAGTAATACAGTCCATTGCTCTGAAAATATAAAGTTATATTTTTCTATACTTTGCCTTTTCAATTTATAGGTGTATTTTTGTGAATATTTTTGAAAAAATTAAAAACTTGGTACATTGGTATCTGTTTCAGTATCAAACAACAACAACTATTTCACGTACTGGCAGCATATTCAATGTATAATACAGAAGTTGGTTACTGTCAGGGCATGAGTCAGATCGCAGCACTTTTACTCATGTATATGAGCGAAGAGGTGAGACATTGGGGAACTATTATTTTATTGGATAGACCTGTGAATTATTCCTATTTCTCATATCTTAATATTCAAAAATATTCCCTTTTGGGGAGATCTTAATAAGATTGAAATGTATATCCACCAGGCTGACAAAAAGTCATCTATTCCTGTAGTCCGACACCAGAAGAAAATATATTTTATTAGAAGAAAATGTAATGAAAGGGCAATATTTCATGATATATCTCATCCAGGTGAACAAAAATGTATCTTAGTGTCAGGTAGAGCTGTCCAAAATGTTCGATTCGATTCGCCATATTCAAATCATACATTATTCGGTTCGATTTCTGCAATGATACGAAATCGACAAAACTTTAAATTTGAATTTTTTTTTCAAAAATAGGTGTGAATTTTTACACAAATTTTAAGCTGATGAAACGATGTTTTTGTTTGTTTACTATATGAATTCTGATGCCAATATTCGATTCAGTAAAATATTTCGATTCGATTCTGAAACCAAATGATATATTCGATTTTGGCCATCCCCTAGTGTCGGGTAAATAGTTTGAATTAATAAACTTACATCTTGGTATAAATTCTGCTATTTTTGTAAATTTTTTGCAAAAAAAAAAAATGTTTTTTTTCTATGATATTGAAACAAAATACTCCCTAACTATGTTTGCTTAAATCTGGGTGATGATCTTTCAATACTCGCATTTATGCCCACCCCTACAGGAATATAAACATACCGCATGCGAGGGTTTATATTTTAATATTTGGGTTGAATATAAACCTTTAAAACCTTATAATTCAAACCCTGGTCTTGTAGCAAGCAAACTGTTCTAAATCATCAATACTGCTATGAAATAGCAGTGTTGATGGTTTTGAAGCTTTTTAGTCCATCTAAAGACAATGACATGAACAGGTTCTGCCACACTGATGCTTACATGGAAGACCTTATTTAAACCATAGCAAAAAACTGCAATAAAAATTGACATTTAACACACTGGTAGTAAAATTTATTCACAATAACGCAAACATGTTGTATCATAAAATCAGATTTATGTCAATAATATTTTATTAGTATGGACCTTTTTAGATTTAACCTTAAAATTTAGTTTCAACAGTACGATAATTTGGGATTCACTGTATGAGCATTATGTTTTAGCTTTTCAGATAAATGAATTTACTTATATTTGGCCATATTTTGCCTATTTCGCAGCATGATATACCGTATGTCAAACTTACCAATGTACAATTGTTGGTATATATCATGATTTCACTGCAAAATGAATAATGTCAGAGTTTCAAAATATTTAACCATACGCATGAGGATATCTCGGACTTGAATATGAATATGAATATCATTATTATTATCTAAAGTGTGAAATAACTCAAATATTATATACAAACAATTTATAATTATGAACAAACTAAATTTAAATGCCTTTATAGGTTATGTTATTAATTTTATTGATAATAAAATAAATTAAACATAAATCCTAATATTCTCGAGCAAATATTGTTAGGAATATTGTAATAATGCTTTGCAGTTCAATAAGGTTAAATTACAATCATACGTTTGATATGATTCCGATTCAGCTCAATTAATCATCAATATTGTTGTTCCCCTTTTCCTACTTGGCTTTATTTCTCTTATTGTGACCCGTTTCAGTTGATTCAGCAACAATTGGACCATATTAATAATGTGAATGCTTATGAAAAGGCTTAAAGGATTTTCCTTTCCTTTCTATGCAACTCTTTGTATTACACATTCTTGCTACTTTGTTTCCTTCTGGCTGATTTCAATTTGTCTCAGACCAACTAACTTAATAGCAAAGAGCTACTAAATGATGTGGTGCCAGCAACTGCACTCTAAATGGAAAATATGCCAAACAGCACTGAACCTATATGGTAATATTCTGTGAGCAGGATCTGTCCTGTCTCGCCAAACAATTTCAGACAGCGAAGATTACAAATACTGTTATTATTTAGTTCAAACTTTGGATAAGACAGTTCATTGGTAATTCAATCTTCTTTTTTAGGAAGCGTTCTGGGCCCTTCATTCACTGCTGTATGGTGAACGCCATAAAATGCATGGATTTTTCATTCCTGGTTTTCCGAAGTTGATGAGGTTTCAAGCTCACCATGATAATATTTTGAAGAAATTTATGCCAAAGCTGAAAAAACATCTGGTAAGTTTTGTTTGAAACGTTTTGATTTATTATCCGAAATGAAATGGAATGAACTTTATTTCACAGTATGTAATTAACAATGTTTACAATCATATCTGGTTACGAGATTTATCTTGCGTCTTGCTGTTACATCCAGTGTTCCAGTGCTGTTACATTACAGTGCGGAACCGATGAGGGACTGGTAAGGTTATCGAGCATCGTTCCAAGGCTGTGGGTTGCAGTGCCTCGCCCAGTGGCACCCCGCGTGTATTGCTCTTTGAAGGCTTTTTCGTTCATCGGTCTTGACCATACTTTACCGGGGTTTGGCTCCACGTCATTCATTAGTTATTACGTTCGGCAGCTATCGTCGCTTTCATCACGCGACCGCCGCCCACGATTCTGGTATTGATATCTATAATATTTTTATACATAATTAGTAAAATGTGCTCAAAAAGCAATTATTCCATTTACAGTATATTTATGCAACATGCAAC
Source organism: Styela plicata (assembly GCA_963675895.2). Taxonomy (NCBI): domain Eukaryota; kingdom Metazoa; phylum Chordata; class Ascidiacea; order Stolidobranchia; family Styelidae; genus Styela; species Styela plicata. The sequence goes on along the minus strand of OZ023139.1, from coordinate 12,399,291 downwards.
ATGCCTTGCATATATGGTTAAACTCTTTAACTTTTCAATAAAATACTAGCATTAATTTTTACTTTATTTTTTTGTAATCTTAGGCTTGGCCAAACTCGAATATCTGTTGAGTTCAGGATTGTATCGAATAATTTTCATGAATCGAATCGAATATTCGAATCAGCAGTATTATAATAAATTAACAAAAAGATGTTTGTTAGAACTAGTTAAAACACAACCATAATATGCGTCTATTTTCTGAAAATGTATACTTTTTTAAATATGTTACCGTAATTGAGAAAATCGAATCGAATAATTTATGAAATTAAACCGAAATTAAGAGAACTAAAAAAAAAAATACCGTTGTAGCTTTTTTGTTGGCGATGTCCATATCCACTAAGTTTTGTATAAACTGGACAAATCTTGAAAATATTTTATTTTTCTGAATCTTAAGCCTCTTATAGACGCAGAGGGTTACTTGTTTTTTTTTCTTATTACTGTTTCACAGGATGAAAATGAAGTGTTCGCAAGTCTTTATACAATGAAGTGGTTTTTCCAGTGTTTTCTTGATCGATCACCTTTCTCACTCACTTTGAGATTGTGGGATATCTATGTACTCGAGGGAGAAAAACTACTCATTGCAATGTCATTCGCAACACTGAAAATGCATAAAGGTAGTTTGAGCTTTAATCTCTGTAAATATGAATAGACTATTTGAAAAACTTGATGTAACAAGTTGAAATGCCGATTTTTTATTGAAAAATCGATTAGGTACTCATTTCATTGATTCTGTATGATTCGACGGCTGTTATGAGCAATTTTTCATCAAATTGACAACGATTCTAAGTTTTTCCCATGCAAATAATTTTTACTCTAGTCAAAAATTTTATTTTGGCAATTATAAACTGCTGATTGATCGTGCCTATCCGGCACTATCCTTCAGTGGTTCATATAACAAAACATTTTCTGATGTGGTAGGAATAAATTTGACCAGTTAGTGATTTTTTTCGATCAATTCCAGGAGATTTTGAAAGATTTGATTTAATATTTGATTCAATGTATCTGAAAGTGGTAACGTCAGTAGCAGACTGGTAGAATGCCAACTACTCCAATAATCAGATACCCGAAGAAAATGTGTTCCTTTCGAAGAAAAATTAGCAAATGCGCAACGTTCATCATAAATCTGTGGCTAGACGATTCAAATGTCTCTCTTTGAATTTTGGGTATCTAACAAACTTCACAAAAAGGTTCTAAATCATCAATACTGCTATGAAATAGCAGTGTTGATGGTTTTGAAGCTTTTTGGTCATTCGGAAATAATGAAATAAACATTTTGAACACCCGCGTGCAGATCAAGATTCTCCCACCATGCTCAGTAGTAAAACAACAATACCAAAAAGCATATGTTTTAATAGGACTTTTTTTGGTTGGCTCAAAGTGTTCACGAGTGTTTTTGTTCTTAATTGTCAATTTGCGTTGTCCAGCTCGAATCAAAAGTCAAGATATGGATGGTATTGTTGGCTTCTTGCAAGAGGAATTAGTGAAAGATTTCGGTGCTCCTGATGATACTGTTGTGGAATTTTTAAAGGTATAGTTGTATTATGAATCACAATGTCTACTCTGTTACTTTAAAGCACCGTGGTCTAATCCAAATAAAAATTACTGTAAAAGCATTACTCGTATAATAGTCAGCTACGCAATATAAGTAAATATTCAATAGATTTCTGAAAAATGCTAGGAAATTGCTGTTTTAGACATTAAAATAGAGTATCTGGGTTTGAAATATACAATAGTAGGATAAAAAGAGGTACGATGGTAGTTGCATGCAGGCTGGCAGAATGTAGGCTACTCTTCTGCTCAGACACCCGAATGAAGGGGGTTCCATCCGAAGAAAATTTACCGAATGGGCAATATTTTATGATATAACATTTGCTTGAAGGATTAGAAAGTCCATTTTGAGCGTCTTTACTATACAAAAATAAAAAACAAAACTTGTCATTTTTATTTACAATGTAATGTAACCACAATCATCTCATTTTTTTAATAAGTGCCCTGTCTTTAATTATGTAACACTCTTTTGATCATATACATCATGGCAGCATTATCCATTTAATATTGAATAAGCCTGAATTCATGTCTCCACATATGGTGGATCTGTTTAAATCATTTGCAATCATCATAGACTTGCAAATTTGCAGAATTAATGGTTCCTACTACCCTAGTAAAACTCTATGAAGCCATGATTACATTTTCAGATATTCATTTCAAGGATGGCAGATTGATTCCTTAAAGTTCCTTTTGGTTATTTTCTGTGTAATTCAGTATTGCTTCCTTATAATCTAATATATTAAGTTCTATATGACAGGATATAACATATTTAAAATCTTGCAAACTGCAATGAATTTGCAAGCCTGTATCATGTTACTGCTTTTCATTAAATAAATTAAAATTTATTAAATTTAACTAAAGTAACCCCATCTTATTTTATCATCTTCTATGTCATCTTATTCTTAGAGCTGCATGATTGAATTGAAACGAGGAAATATGGATCACGCTCCTGAAGAATCTGAAGCTGAAAAACCCAAATTACCATTTGGGACACAGTTTATACCAAACAGTGAAAAACTATCTGGTCCTGTTTATGTGCCAGAATTTGCCAAACATTCAGGTAGTTGGATGAAGATAGTCTTTTTTCAAATAGTGAGGTTTTTAAGAATTCTGAAGAAAAGTGACTTTTAAAATATTTTTTCGATTATTCATAAATTGATTTGATTTGAAGTGAAATCATTATATATGCCAAGTTTTACAATGTAAAATTTGATATGAACTATGACTCTGCTACGAATTGGGCAAACATGGGCAACTATCAGCGATTTTTTATTGGGAATGTTGACACATTATTCCAAAGTGACAGAATCTTGTTTTTTTTTTTTGTGTGGTCAAAATGTGAATGTCATTTTCTTCAGATGGACAAAAAGCTTCAGAACCATCAACACTGCTATTTCATAGCAGTATTGATAATTTCGAACCCTCTTCTGCAGTTTGATTGTTACCAGTTGCTAATTTTTCATCTGAGGATATCCATTTTCTTCATGTGTCTTAGTAGAAGATTAGTTGACATTCTGCCAGTCTGCCCAACATCTTATGATGATATGTTTTATTTCCAGTTGACATAGACACCTTGTTACCTGATATGAAGAGGAAGACAAGTCAAAAGAAAAAGAGAGAAAAAGTGAAGAGAGGAAAAAGTAATGTAGGGAAGAATGCAATTGTCGCTAATGGTTCAGAACATCTGAATGTTGTTCCTACTTCAAATATAAACGTCAAGGTGAAGGCGGTTATTTTTATTTCATCCTGTCTGTATCGAATTGATAAAATGTCGCTTCTTGTACGAACTAATAAAATAACCATTTTGTGTTTTTTCTGATTATATATTTTCTTACGGCATCTGATCATTCTAATTGGTTATTAATTAATTTTGATGATCTCAATAACCGATTTTTTTTTCTTTCTCATCACTTGTCAGAAAATTTTTTTTTAGAATTTCCAAAGCGTTGCTGTAAACTTTTTCTTTTTTCAATCAAAAGGCTTCATAATTATCAATACGGCTATTCCATGAGATATTATTTTCGCGCCAGTGAAATATAAATGAAATATAACATTTTGGATCAATTTTCTTCTGATAACAACCATGTTCTTCACAGGTCTAAGCATCTGACGTTCGCCAGTTGTTTCAAGCGGTCACAAGATTTTTCAGCAATGTGGAAACTCATACCACTTCATTAAAAAATTCCAAGATCTAAATCTCACTGATATTCGTCGATAACAATACTTATCAAATCTAATAACAATACTTGGTACATCTAATCTCAATCGCTAACATTTTGAAGGTCTTGAATTAATAGTTTCATCAAATTATGTTTTGTTATGTTATGTATGAGTCACTGATGGAGCGTGCCGCTTAGGAATGGTCCATTTGTGGTTCGTACTTTGGCAAAATAAAATTTCTTATTGTGATACCTTTCATCCAGTGCCAGATTAGATCAAGCCTAAAATTTGAATCTTGAGAATTATCAAAAAAATATCATTTTGTTTATTAATTTCAGACCAGCAAATCTTTCAATGATCCTCAGGCTATCAGTCGATCACCATTTTTAAGAAGATCAAAGAAACAGGGTAAAGCAGAAAAACATAAAGAAGAACAAATAAAACAACCTAATCCAGTGGAAAGCAAAGATACAAAAAAGAAATCGAACGAAGGAAATAAAAAGAAAACAAAAGATATAAACAAACTGAAAACGGAGGAAAAAGAACAAAATATTGAGAAATCAGAAACTAACAAGAAATCTGAACAAAAAGACTTGGTGCATCCTATATCTAAAGAACCTGATAAAAACACAACAAGTACTGACAGTGGGGATAGTCATAATTTTAATGGGAAAGCCAGTAATCACACAGAAACAGACAATGCACACAAGCAAAATCATTCTGGCAATGATAGTTTGTCGTTCCATAATAACTCGAACAATTTTAAATCCACGAACGGACATCGGAAAAGTGGTAGTCATGAAGAACGCATGAAGCCTTTTATTCCACCGATTTTATCTAATAAAATCTCATCGTCTGCCGAGACGAGAATTTCGCCCGGTGACACAGCATCAGTTGAGCTTAATCCTAACCCATCTCCGTCCAAGCATAAAATCGTTCCTCAATGGAGGACACCATCTCCTGAAAAGAAACCACAGCGAAATAATGGGACGAAGAAGCGTAATTCGAAACATCTAATTGACGCTGAACTCGGCACAGAACACACATCTCCACAAGCTGTAACATTGAGACAGAAACCATCGTACCTCAGATCCCAAAGTTCAGATTTTCAATTTTCTGATTATGATATTAAAGTGAGTATAGACCTTCACTTAGTTTACTGTATTTGGCATTATTTATCTACCGTTGTCCTTATAGTTCAGTAATAGAAATTCACTATATAAATAGAATAATGATGTTCAACATTTCAAATGAACGAAATTGCTAATCTTTGACCATAGTTTTCCAATTTTGCAATGAAATCACGATTTATATCAAATTTTACGATGTAAAATTTGGCACGAATCATGATCTTACTGCAAAATGAATGAAGAACACGAAGCAGTGAAAGATGCCGAATTTTAACTCTGACTGGGCTTTTGGAACTCACACAAATTTATGTGGATTGGAACATGTTCGACCCTATTGCATTTGGTTAGCCATATCAGAAACTGATCTAATCTTAATTCATACCAGCCCTCCACTCAACCCGGGGTGTAATAACTTGGGCAGGCTAAGCCGAACAGGAAAAATCATATCTTTCCAACAACTCTTACACCGTCCGTCTACATGGGGCTGCCAGTAATTCAATTCCTTAATGTCGTCGTCATTCAGCATTTAATATAGCACCCTACTTACTCAGGGGTGTGTGACATCACACATTGGTGAGATGAATTTGTGGTCACCGAACCCGGGCCTGATCGAACTACTTTTGTGGCTGAAAATCACTCGCATGCTCGACCTCACACTTTTTACATTTCCGAATGTGTTCCGTCTCTGTGAATCCTATTATTCTATTCAAATATACATTTCGGATTCGCATACCATAACATCCCAATCAATCGGGATTCTGTATTCTGAATTGCCCAAGCCCATCCTTACCGGATCTTTGTTTAGAGTCGGTTTTGTTGACAAGACCATGCAATCTTATTGATTCTTTATTGCTTTACTATAAAATCAAGTTCCTTTTTTAAGCTATTCGAAGGATCGGATTCAAAATGAAAATCAACCAATATTGAAAAAAGTAAAGTTATATTTCTCCATATTCTGAAGCTATACTTTTCTGCCGAAATAATGGAATTACAATGTGCGAAAAATTGCAGACCAATTTTAATAACATATATTAATTTAATTAAAAAATTTTCAATTACTTATTATTTAGTAAAGTGTTACAGTTTTGTTTTTTCTTAACAAACAATTTTTTTGCAGACAAAAACACCGTCTTTTACTACAGTATTAAATTCTATGGAAAACATCAATATAACATATCAAGGTGGAAGCGTGACTCCTAGTGATACGAGCAGTAAAACAACTTCTCCAAAACATATAAATAATCTATCACCGAGTCGACCAGTCAGTCAATATGATAATGTTCCATACCCATATCATCCATCTGGTAAGTTGAGTAAAATTGCATTTACATCTTATAATTTTTTGATAATTCAATTTTTACTCCATAGGCTGAAAAATAATATATATATGCTAAATTTTACACCTGCTGCAAAATTATCCTAATACCAAAGCTACTCTGCTAAATAGCTTTTATCTATAAAGAAAATTTAGCAAATGGGCAATATCTCGTGATAGATCATGGGTTAAAAGATTTAAGTCTTTTTTTTTCAGTGTCTGGTAGCTACCAAACTGCATAAAAACTCTTGAAATGAAATAGCAGCATTGATGGTTTTAAAGCTGTTTTGGTCATTCGAAAAAAATGACATGAACATTTCGGACTCCCGAAGAAAAACAAGATTCTGTCACCATTTATTTCCAAGAATAAAATATGCTTATCACTGCCACTTCACCCCCCATGAATTTGTATATACCGTATTCCAATAATTCAAGAATAAAGTTAGCAACAATATTGGGAACCAATGTAAGCCAGTGACGTGTTCAATAATTTTATCCTGTATTATCATCTCCACATGATTATTCCCTGTGTGAAGTTAGAGAGAGACATATCATACAGGAAAGTCACCTGAATCCAGTATTGTGCAGAGCTATATATACACGAATGGAAACCAAGAATACAGAATTCCTAAAAGATATCTATTAACGCGAGTTGTAAAGCCATATACCTATATCAACATGGTCAGGAAAGCAATGAGTTCCCAAATTTCGAAGTCTGCGGGAAAAACTTCTACAGTCAATAGATTTGAAAATGAAGCCAATCTACATATTTGCTTACAGATTAAGCTAACTAGGTATCCTAGATTGAATTATATTTCATCTATAGGACGACAACGTACAGTTAAGAATTGAAAATATCAGTTTTAGAATTATTTTCCTTTTATTGACAGAATATCCAGACGTTCCAGTCATCCCCGAATCACCTGTAAGTTTTGATCATGTTCATGGTAGATTGGAGGTGGGTGGTGAGTAGATGTTGTCTTGTATTTGCTGGTGTCGTCATTCTTTCTAACATTCTTCTTTCCCAGTTTATGCTGGTCGTACTTTGTCATTGGAAGATTTTTTTTACATGTTAGGTTTGGCATTATCCTTACTGGCAGGATGTTAACTCTGCTGCTCTGCGGAATTTCAAAGCAAATGCAGTTTGGTATAAAGGTGAAATTTCATAACAAATCACTTGTCAGAAAATAAAGAAACTTTTTTAAACGTTTCTTGGCACGGACGACCTCGAAATCCTCAACGCTGCTACAAAATAGCAGTGCTCGTAGTTTTGAAGTTACGCATTTTAAATAATTGAAAGCTTTAACCAATATCGTTTAGAAATCCGAAAAGTGGGAGAATTACTTAGGGGGATGCACAAAAATCTAAGACTTTTTTATTTTGACATGTACGTAACATTCACAATTCGCGACAAAATGTTAAGTTGATTTAAAATAATTACGGTTAGGATTCTCTACTGTTCTTTGGCTGTTTGTAATATCTCACACTGTAGTCTAAGAATGCATTGTTACCATTATTATATCCCAGTTCGAATAGTTCGTTGATGCAAAATTTGGGAAGCTGTTCGTTCATTCTATCGTTCTAATATACTCTGAGAGAGTAATTTGATTATTTAGAATCGCAAAATATAATTCCATCAAAGATATATTACTACCCCATCAGAAATTTTTATTTTGACAAGCATGAGTCACTGATGGACCGCGCCTCATCAGCACGCTCCAACAGCACATCACACAAGTCAAAAGGTATTTAACAAATTTTTTTTGATAAAGTAGGAACAGAAAATCAAAGAGTCTTAAAATTACTCCATTCCTGTAATACAACAGCTGAATCATACCACCTCTACCTCATGTTCCATCTGTATCTCATGCTTACCATGAAAATCTTTGTTAGAAGCTTGTTTATGCACATAATAGTAATTCGCCAGGCATGAAGCATGCGTTGTTAGTGCTATTGTATGCGCTGTTTGCTTGTAGATAAACTGGCTTTCGAAATACCCCACAGTAGCTGAATCATAGTCATTAATCTATTCTATTTTCGTAAATTTCATTATTGTGATATGCTTACATGCTTTAATACTAAGAGCTATTTTTTGGTTAACTTGCATATCATACTTTTCAGTTGCATTGGAAAATAAATTTATGTACAGGTTTGCGCTAGCGTAAATTGCAACGTTGAATAAAACAATGACAGAAAAAATGTGACATACGGAAATGTGTATTGCGGCCTTTAAACGTTGTGCTGGTGTTTGTACTAATTGTTATTGCGCATGCTTCGCTGTGTGGTAATTTTGAAGCAGAAGGGTGGAAGAATACTGGTTTTCTTTCGAGTGCCGAAAATGTTCATGTCATTTTCTTCAAGAGGACAAAAAGGTTTTTAAATCATCAATACTGCTATAACGTATAATATAGCAGTATTGGTGATTTCGATCCCTTTTTTATACAGTTTTGTTGCTACCAGACACTCAAACAGAGACATGTAAATTTTCTCGCCACATATATACGTATTATGAGCAAGGTCGGAAGCAGTGCCTAAAAAGAACCAACTGACAGCCATTTGATAGCAAAGAGTCACTACGGTAAGTAATGTACCAACCGCACTCTAAACAGAAAATATCCCAACCGGAATTGAACCACCATGGTAAATTGCAATGAGTGATATCTGCTTTGGGAGATTACCCAATTGATCAATTTTCATTTCGTTTCTGATTATCTGGTCTTCTGTCAGTCTGGTTTGAAGTTGAAATGTATGTAGCGCAGTATTTGTCAACTCTTATTAATAACTCAATATGTTATAACAATTCCTGAGATATATCTTATATTTTTTTACAGGATACATCGGACAAAATACATAACAAGGGTTAAATCTGGAACAGACAATCATGGCAGCGGGTCAGGTCCAAGACAAAGGTCAAACAGGAAAAATAGCCATAACCGGATGAGACCAGATTCAACCGGAAAGTATGTGGATGAGAAAAATGAAAACATGTCGAACAGTAAGAGTATGGATAATTTGAAAGAATGGAGCGAGAAAGACAAAAGACGAAAAAGAAGAAACAAAGTTTCCTTGGCAACGAGCCAGAGTTCTATAAACTTTCACACTGTAGCACGAATGTCCTCACCTCTAACGGACTGTAATGATGTGTTTGATCATACATCCTCACCTTTTCAAAAGGCAGTCGAAGCAACAGGAATTCTAAATTCTCCCAGAACTCCTATTAAGGGTAGGAGAATGAGTAGAGAAGAAATTGTAACTGCAGCTATTTTATCACAAATGAAATCGAAGAAGCAATCTCGCAAATCAAACAAAATTTCGTCAAAAGTCACCACTGTACAAGAAGGAACAATGAATGGTTGGGAAGCAGAAGATGGTAAAATGTTGAAAAGTAAACAGATCGACATCGCAAACAATTCTGTAGAAATCCCCAAACTGGCTACAAAAGTAGAACCTTACAGACCTGCAATATTAATGAAAAACTCGCAAAAGAAATCGAACAAGTCTAGTAGTCATAGATCGCGTAATATAAAAGCGGAAAAAGCTTGGCGAACTTCTGAAATTGATATCATTTCAGATGATCATTTACATCAAATTCAAAGTCGAAGAAGTATATCAGCGGAACATCTCGACAACACAAGCGCGTTTCGCAATCCGAACGAACCGTTGCGTTCATTTCCCTCATTGCATACAATGCCTTACCAAAAACAACCGGCAGATGTAAACGGTGTTGCTTTTTACTCTCGACACCCAATTTCTTATGCAACTTCTCACATAAACGAAAAAGTAAAATCTCCTATTTTTCCTGTAGCTAGGTACGATGCTTCCCCAACAACTCAACCTGAAAAATGGATAAACATTACAAGATATTCACCAGAACATTCGCCCCAACCAATAAAAAGTGGTTTTGTAAAATCTCCGAACTCGAACCACACTTCTAAATCGGACATTAATGAAATTTTGTCAGCAGGAATCAACGCAAACCCTAAATTATTAAGCCGCTACGATAGACCCCACCCATTTTCAGCGGAGGTACCTGATGTAGCAGTTTATTCGAATACGCGCACGAGAACATCGAGCAGACCAGAAGCGTATTTTGTCGATGATGACTTCATAGATCGAAGAAGAAGCGTGAATATGGGTGTGCAAACTGAAGAAAGTAGACTGGTGTGAATTTTGTTATCTGTCCAGTATGAGCGATAAATGAATCGTGATCCTAGTATGTGATATATGAACCGCCTGATACACTAGCTCGAAAAAATCTTTCAACTAGAGAACAAATATTTTTATATAAATCAACGCACTTATTGAGAAAGCGAACTAAATGCGTCTTAAGAGGTTTTTAGAAAATATTGAACTTTAATACAACCAAACTTCAAAATCGTCTTCCAAGTGGTTTTTTTCCAATCTTGGTGTTTTATTAATGGTTATTGCTTTCATGGTCTATCTATTGCTATTGTCTGGAACAAATTTCATACTGATTTGAAGTAGCTGTTGTATTTTAGTTTTATTTAGTTTATTTAATTATTTAAAACCGGTTGTGACGTCATATCATCCTAATCAAAACTGAGGTGTAACATATTTTGTTTCGAATCAAGTAATGAACGATCAAGTCTAATAATCCGAAATTACGGTTGTAAACATTATGTCAAATCATGTTTTGTGAAGTATGAGTCACTGATGGATCGCGCCGGTTAGGCGCGAACCATCTGCGGCTCATACTTGACAAAAGAAATTTTTGATCAGATAGTATGATTTGATGTAAATGGCAGAATTTCTCCACAATTTCAAATATTTTTTATCTGACTACATGCTAAAATAAAATTATTCCTCAATTCAATTAATTTCTCCAGGTAAAATATAAGCATCATCCGTATATACAATTGAGACAGTAACAAAACCAACCTTCTGTTCTTCCACAGTATTCTTTTTCAGTCTTTGTTGTGCCATGTCATTTTTACCCATGCAATCATAGTGAGGGAAAAAATATTTTTCCGTCATTTTTCAAAGTGAATACTGTACTTGAAAATTGAATATCTCCTGATTTCAAACTAATGTGACTTATCGATAAAATCCAGTGCAGAATAATATTTGTTCACTTTCTATTTTGTTCACCATTGATCCGTCTGTGATTCGTCTTTGGTTCATGCTCACAATAACTGGTATAGTTTTGACGGCGAACCTTTCTTTTCCCTCTAATCGAGAAGTTCTGTAGAAAAAGCGTTTCAACATTTTTGTTTACATTTTAAAATGTTTATATTTATTTTGTTTCGTTTTTCATTTTTTGCATAGTACCTATTATATTATATTACAAATAATATTATGATATTGCATTATTTTTTTGTTGTTTTTACACCATTTTTGTGTGCGAAAGTAACAATTTAGCCAAAGCTTGGTTTTTCATTTTTTCTCATTTTATTGTCCTACCCAAGTCCTAGTCCAAACAATCGTCCGCTGCTGGTAATTGAAGAGTCATACATGGCTCATACTCGATCGATTGGTATAAGGATGCAAGTTTCGAATAAGTTTTTTTTTCGAATCGAGTCTCTAAATAAAATGTTTCGAATCGAATTTTTCGAATATGATTCTATTAAAAATAACTCGTTCCCAACAATTTAAAATACTATATTAGTTGGCAAAACCAAAAAAACACATTCATTGTTCAAATTCGAGCAATATTGAACAAGAACAATACAGCTGTGTATTGATTTTGCGACTGGGCGCAAAAATCACTAAGTTGCCGAATAATTCCTAAGTGTTTATCCCGAAAACGGAAATATATTAAAATCGCAACGAATTTTGTCAAAATGCGCGTAATCGATTCGAAATTCTAAACTTACATCCCTATCAGTGGCCTAAACCTAAAACCACTTTTAACAAAAGTTTATATTTTCTACTAATACACTTTATATTTAAGAATGCCTCACAATACTAAATAAATTTCTTCATTATTCCCAGTAATAAAATATCAACGATTATGCTATATATGAAATCGCCAACCAGGCGATATCCATCTTTGCACCGTGTTGGGCAATTATCCCTAGTCGTTGTACCGTACAATAGAAGACGCTAACGCGTAAAGCGGGGTCTATCGGTGAATGATGATTTGATAAAATTATTACGATCGGTATCTTTTAATGCTTGTTCGTTGGGTCCAAGGTTGATTGATGGTACATCTGTCCAGTAGAGGTTCAGCCATATGATTGATATAGCATAGTGTTATTTTATATTATTCTTAAAATGATACTCGATTTTATTATAAAGATATTAGAATATTTCTTATGAAATGTGTTTGTTAATTTTATTTTTGAGCATATAGGGTTCGAATGGGGTTCTGTATCCAATAAAGTAGTAGACGGGTTTTTCAAAGAAAATTCTCGTATTCCTAAAGGAAAGAACATTTGCCGACTCTTTGTTGTAAAATTTCTTTGGTATAATTCATGCTAGGTAAATCCTAATTTTTATTAGAATTGATAAAAATATTAAGCAAGTGCAAGAGGAACACAAGACTCCGTAGTTTATTCCGCAACATATTATAACCTCGCACAAATACCGTAAAATTAAAATAAGGCGATAATTGCCAGGGACGAGAACGTTGTTGAGTCAATAAACTACACCCAAAATCTCTTAGCAATGGCCGCACAGGCCCGGGTAATCAGTGGTAGCAACTAAGTACCAGTCGTTGAATTGGTTTACTCTGTAGTTTAAGGGAAAACTAAATTTTAAGAAAAAAAATAGCCGAGCCTACATGCGAATTTGAAGGACTCTAGTCGAACTTCTCAATAGTTCGACTCTCCTCATCGTCGTACGACTCTACTGGATTCTGCTCGCCGAGTAAAAATCTCACTAAAAACAGCGTGAGCATGTAGAGATTGTCATACGATCTTTTCTGTCCTAATTGGTGCCTCTTCATGGCTTTTGTAAAAGTGCTTTTCGTTTTGGTGCACAATTTTTGATTCTTTAAATTATTACGACCCGTGATCTGGTGACTATTGAGTGCTGTTCTGTACTGAAGTGTATTTTGTGTCTTTGCCTATAACATTAATCGCCTCTTGGTGACAAAATCCGCCATTGCTCATCATATACATGGCAAAAATTTTTATTTCACAAAGTAGGAAAGTGGGGTAAAGCCTAAAAGAGTTTGAACTATATTTTTGGAGAAATAAAGAGTTGGCCATTGTAAAAGTGCCGACCCATAATTTGAAAATAAGTTGAGTAAATAACTGAACAAAATTAAGATTTTTTGTAGCTAAAATAGTGTGATTTCTAGATAGAAATAATACAAAGAAACTTTCATAAATATATTGATGTTACATGAAACAAAACCGAACACAAGTGCCCAGATTGTGCGTTTTCCTGTTTGTTCTATTACGTAACCCACTGCAGACAAAGGGAGGTCAGTGAAATTAAGGTAAAAAACATGTAATATACGGAAGTGAGTGCTGTGGCCATATTAGTCATTAACATTTTAAGTATGAATCACTGATGGATCGAGGTGCGGTTCATTTGTGGTACATACTGGGCAAAATAAAACTTGTGATTGATTGCCTCCTTTGTCGACAACTTCATATCAAAAGTAGTTTTTGTTTTCCGAACCTTCGGATTCTTCACAACTTTTCTCACTAAAATTCAGTTATGATGAATCAAATTCGTCTTCTTCAACTTTTGGTCTACTGATGCAAAATAACTTACTTCCTTTTTGACACTAATTTTTTGCAACTCTTTTGTTTTGTGCTTTGAATTTAAAAACTAAAAAATTTCGTCCGACCATATTTATGTTAAGCATGGGTCATCTTTGGCCCATCCATAACAATATATATAAATCGTATTCGATAGCCTAGCCTACAGTAATTTGCTGTTTCTAAATAATGCCTAATGTCTAAATTCACGTTAACCCGCCTCCATATTACGATATAAAAGATTAGTTCAATTCTATTAGTAGCATTTCAGTTGCTCCTCAAAGGCAGTCATTTCCGTTTTTTCTAGTTCAAAATAAATACTTCGTCATTCGCACACATAGCTAAGCAAGAACTCGGACTCGATTTTTCAGTTTGTTTCCTCTATCGATCAATCTATAGCGTAGACTTTGCGCGGCTCAGTTGAGAAACGTGCGTCTAGAATATCAATAATACCATAGTATTTATTCTGTGACGAAAACAATGATATTTCTCTTACTTGGTGGACTTATTCTGATAGTTTGGACTATTTATGCCGCAGCTGAAGCATTGAAAGCTCGTGCTAAGGTATGTGGTTGGCTTATTTTAGAACTCTGCCGTGGAGAAATTGCTTTTTTCGATTATTCCCAAATCAATTCGTTCTGCAGTGAAATCATGATATATGCCAAATTTCAAGTTGAAATATTTGACATGATGCATGACTTAAATGCAAAATATGACAATACCACTAATTTCACTTATCTGGCATACTACCTATATCCCGATTAGAAGTTTAATTTTTGTCAAGCGTGCGCCACAGATGGACCGCGTCTCATCGACGCGATTCATCAGTGTCACACACTTAACAAATGAGTGATTGAGATAGTGAATTTTTTTATGCCGTTTAAATTAAACCACGGGGATAAGCCTATTTCTTACTAACTTAAGACAAGAGGTACACTGACAAAATTTCTCCGATTGAGAGAGTGAATTTTTAATACTTTTTGAACTAAACTTCGAGGATACCCACATACCCATCTTAAGTATATGTAATGTTTCGGATCTGTATCATTTGTAATGAATTTAAATCAGTGTGTAGTTTGAAAATCTTCGTTCTGGGATGCACGATTGTTGACCAGGTTTATTGAAATCACTCAAAGCAAAGGTTTGAAGAATCACCAAAAAGATGCAGCAGGTTCAATACAAATCTCAATCTGAAAATGTTGTTAAAATAACTTTTGTTGAGTATGTCTCACTGATGGGTCGCGTCGACGAGACGCGGTCCATCCATGACGCGTGCTTAACAAAATAAAATTTCTGAATGGGTTAAGGCAATATATAAAAATTTTCCACCAAACTAGCAATCGCACCCTAATCGGAGAACGTCAGATACAAAACTGACCTGCTATAGTAAAATGTCCGACCAGGGTGATAAGATAGGATTTCATTTTTATCCTGCGGGAAAGGAAAGCCGCGAATATAGCTTAACCATATTGCGCACCACGACCTCTCGTGCCGGCACCAGTTCCGAATTGGGGTGAAGGTTTTTTTGGCTTTGGCATCTTTCCCATTTTTCCTGTGCATGGACCCGGTTGGTGACCTGGAAAGCAGTGCTTACGCGAACCATCGTGCGACGGCGAAGCGTCCAGCAGATCTCTCATCATCCCTCATGGGATTCCAACCTGGGTCATGACGATCGGAGATGCGTAGCTCGAAGCGTTTTCCCAACGCTTCAACAATAGAGCTATCTCGGGCACCCATGAACCATACATCAGCTTTCAAATTATAAAATAAAAAACTTTTCAGAGACAAGCTGCTTCTATGGATGCTATCAATCAAGTCTAGTTTCACTCGACGATGTTATTCAGGAATATTTAATCACAGAAAGGTATTTTTATGTAGCAAGTTACTGTTTTAAGTGTTTTTCTGGATGTTTCCCCAAGTTTTTGTGCGTATATCATCTAAACACAGGATCGTAATGATCACATGACACTGTAACGTACATACCGCAGCGTTGCTATTCGCTTTAATTAACCATGGTAAGTAGAATCTCAATTCCTGACTTTAAAGTAATAGCCTATGTGGAGAGAAAGTCATCCAAGTCGAAAAAAAAATTGCTATCTATCTTTTGTTAGGTATGTGTCACTGACGGATCGCGTTCTACAATTATCTCTTGGCTTACTTAAAACAGCATCACAGAAGGGCAATTCGATTCGGTAATTCAAATCGATTCGAAACACAAATTATTCGAATCTGTGATATGAATAAAGATTTGTAAAATGAATGTGAATTATCTTATTTTAGGACAGAATACAACCGATTGTCCCGTTCGGTTAAATTCGTGAGATAATGTGGGCATATTATTGGCATTAAAACGAGATATTCGCATCATATATTTTTGGAAGCAGCGATTTGATCAGATTCGAAAAAAATAACCAAATCAGATTGGAATTCCAGAGGATGATTCGTTTTTTTCTACGCCCCACACAATACCAACCGTACTAGTCAGTCTTTTACTAGAAACCTTCTCATTTCAGATCTTATATAATCAATGACATGGAACTATATCGGATGCTCGGAGACAATCATGAATGAATCAATTTCATTTACCAAAATTTCAAAAACAGGGAAATTATTTTTTTATAACATATTTTCCTACCTAAAGTTTGACCAAGATATTTGAATACACTAAATAACCATTTTGTCAAGCACAAATAATACCATAGCCTACACGGAACTGTTTATCAGTATCTCATGCTTAAATTTAACAAATACTTCGATGTACACTAATTGAACTAAAAGAATATTACACATATAAGTTTTAATCGCATTTATTCATAGCACACAGTAATTGATGATGGAAGAAAAATATTACTTAGAATTGAATCAAGCAAGCAGGGGGTGTTGATAAAGTACACGTAATGGAGATCATTCAACTTCATCTATCGTTGATCATATCAAAATATCCGATTATATAGGATAGAGTTTCATTTTTATCTTGCGGGTGAGGGAAGTCGAGAATACGGCTTGATCATATGGTGAACCATGACCTCTCGGGTAGACATCAGTTTCGAATCGGTGTGATAGTTTTTTTTTGGGCTTATATTATTTTTAATTTTCCCCGTGCACGGATCTGGTTGGTGGAGTTACGTGTACTACCGTGCATCAGCAAAGGCGTACAGCAAACCCTCTCTCATCATCCCCCACAGCATTCGAAATCATGTCAGGGCGATCAGAAATGCGTAGCTCTAAGCGTATTCTCAACGCTTTGCCGACTGGTGTAACCTGACGGAGAAATAAGAGTCACTGATGGAAGGCGCGGTCCATCTGTGGCTCGTTATTACCAATTGAATATCTGAATATAGGTATTTATTTAACAACGATGCCATAAAACAAATAGCGAGGCATTTTAACAGTGCTTACAAGTGGGGTCATGAAATTTTAATAACTCTTTTTGTTTTGTAATTTCATACCCCGAAATGTTTTCTTTCATTATTTTCAACAATACACATAAATAAAATAATCTAAAAATTAAACAATTTATATTGCACACACCTACAAAATAATTATAGTTAAATATTAATATGACAAGAATAAACATGTCTAAAGGGACTGGATAGTTTTGTGAAGAAATCGCAGATTTGTTTGGTTATTTAACAAACATAGTTTAGTAAACGAATGATACTAAGTTGAGTCTCAGAAGCATAATTACCAGTTGCAGACAAGATTTTAATCAAGGAGCACGATAACATACCAATAATATTATAAATCTGGTTTTTCCAAAAGGTACAGTATTCAAAACCGTTCTAACGTATTTTCTGCGTGTCATAAAAGGCGACCAAAAGAAAACAAAGAAGTGATGAATGACATTATCATCGCCCAGAGCAGATACTACTCACTTTATTATGACGTCTCAGATCCGTGTGGGAAGTTTTTCTACTAAGAGTCAGATGCTGGCACCATATCTTGTAGTAGCTCTCTATGGTTTGAGTAGTCTTTACCAGCCTTTTTGAGGCGCTTCTTTCGGACTAGCTTGTAGCGAACTTCAAGGAAAACAGCAAATCGATATCTATACTGGGAATATCACTCGTTTAACGTTTCGTTCAATGTCGTTTAGTTTTGTGTGCGTTATATATAGCCAATACGAATGAATCACCCTGAGTAAGGCTCTGTAAAAGACGCCCCTTATTAGCAAACAGGGCGTACACGGTCGGTGTTATTTTACCGTACACCATGCAAAGTGTCGGCTTCTACGTGATACTGACACAAATAATATTTGTGCCGGGATCACGCAAAAGCCGACACTTTTGTATGTGGACTGTGGTGACCCTGTTTCTTTGATAGGTATCCCCACCACTGTAATGCTTTCACAGCCAATTTGGCATTTTTATAACACAATTCTCAAGTTACTCCTGTTCTTTTTCGTTTTAAAATGTCTTCAACTTTCCGAAGATTGTCTGTTGCCGTTGGATCGCCTGGTTTTAACCTCAAAGCTTTTTGATAACTCTGTCTTGCTTCCGTATATTTTTGTTGCAAATGAAGAACCCCTCCAAGATTAACAACAGCTTCTATTGCCTGGAAATACAAAATTAAACAAAATTAAATATGTAGATGAGAGACAAATTATGAATAGCGATGCCCTTATCCGATTGGCAATGTCCGGCAGGTAGCCTGACTAGTGACCTGTGCGTGATATGACCCAGTATGTCTAGAAGAAGCAAGTAAAAAGAAACAAAGAGTTGGTACACTATACATTCTGCTGTATTGGTTCGGTTTAGTGTGGAATGTTTTCTAATGTTTCAATTTTTTAATGTTCTTGGAAACACTTTGCATTTGCTTAAAATCGTTCTTGTTGCTGACATGGACAGAGCCATAGCTACCGGCACTATATTTGAAGTTTATAAAGATTATAGTTTCTGCCCTTTTGATAATATTCAATCTCATTTTTCTGAGTGGCGGTGGAGAGCTTAGATTTTCGTTTCGAATGGCCCAGTCACACAAACATTTCGTTCAAATATCTTTTGCCAAGTTTGAGTCACTGATGGATCACCTAGATAAAGCGTGGTCCAACTGTGGCTCATGCTTGACAAAATAGATTTTAGTATTGGGATTGATAGTATTGTTCAAAAATCCGTTTCACCACTGGGCTATACGTGCCCATCAACAAGGCATTTTGCGACTGGTTACACACACAATAGATACACAGTCACCACAAAAGACACGGATCCATCGTGGCACACTAAAACTGAAGACATCCTTCAAACACAGAAAGGTACAAAAATTGGATTCGTGCTTTATGGAAACTCAAGGAGATAGAAGATAAAAAAAAACTTCGTACCAAACAACAGCAAAATCATATTCAACATTTCTAACAGGGTTGCCAATACTTGCTTTGCTTAGCTCGTAAGTTTGCTCAAAGCGAGCTCTACAAAATGGAAGATAACTGATTTGCTGAGGTGATAATTAGCGTATGTATTGACTTTGGGGGAATAAGTATTATAATAGTAATCTAGCAACACACCGCATTTAAACAATAAGCGTGGATGACGAAATGAGTCGCTAATTATGAATCTGCTACGTCAACCAATTTATCCTGTCTTAGAAATATTGCAGTAATTGTGTATTAAGCATTATTAAAATTTCTGCCAGAATGTAAAGTTTTTCGTGCACAATCTTTGAATCGACGAGTTGCATTGTAACGTTATAGTTCATTCGATTGTAACATTATAAAAACACATCAAAAACCATCTAATATGACCTTTAGAGACCCCGATTAAGTAACTTTTAAGTTCTATCAAATAATCAATCAATCTGTTACACATTTTTTTTAAAAACACTCTGAAATAAACACAAACCGTAATTGGCGATCAAATTCAGAAAAAATTCACAGCATCTTTTGTCAAGCATGCGCCACAGATGGACCGCGTCTCGTCGACGCGATCCATCTATGACGCATGCTTGACCAGATACAATTTCATGTTGAATACGACTCACCAGTATTGTTTTAAATTGGAAGCTTTTCACGTAAACATACTCAATTCGCTTAACTTAAATTTCAGAATAGTATACCTATGTATACCTGTATTGCGAGTGATGTAATATGTAAATTTTAAGAAGTGGTAAATGATTCTACCATCGTCCAGGGCAGAAACCACTCACTGCACTTTACCATAGCGGTTCAGTTTAGTTTGGGATGTTTCCCGCTTAGAGTGCAGTTGCTGGTGATTTATATATCTTGTAGTAATCTTTGCCATCGAGTGGCCGTTAGTTGCTTCCTTTAAGGCCTTGCTTTCGGCCTCACTGAAGTGAATTACATTAAAAAAAACTTAGAAATTCAAACTAAGTTAGCTTGTAATGTTTTACTTGGTTCCAAGGAAATCCTGCTATACAATACCCAACTAACTAAGTGACCGAGTTGCCATGACTACACCGCAGTTAATTTAATTACGTCCCCAGAAAATGATTGCTCATCGAGGTTTCCAACTATCTACACGATTTTGTCTAAATTCAAAAAAAAAACGCAAAAATATATTTAAAAAGTACACGTAAATCATATCAATCATAATAATAAAGTCACAGAATTTTAGTGTTGATTTATGTTTTTGAAGCATCACATTAAATAATAAAAAAAAATAACGTTGAATTTGGCAACACAAATCGTCACGTTCTATGGTGTATGGATTATTAAATTACCTATTTCAATTAGGTAAGCACCTCCAAATAAACTCAAACACCGTGAAAAAGTACAGTAAATTTACTGGTAATTTGTAGTGATTTGTAGTATTTACGTATTCCAAAAAGCCTCGCGTGCGATATTTTATGCCAAATAAGAGCTGTTGATGCACCGCACCTTGGCGGTTCGTTCCATCAGCAGCCCATAATTGGCCTAAAGAATCGATTTTATAACTATTTCCAATATCGAAAAAAAATACTGCCAAAGAACAGCGAATTTACTGAAATTTTGTTACAGTACGTTGTTGTGAAAGATACAGATTTGTTTTGAAGTCATTTCAGAAATCTCAGTTAAGCCTAAGCCACAGCTGGTACGTGTCTTGAAGACACGGGCCATCTGTAGCCCATGAGTGTTTATAAGCATAGATTCGTATTTGTCATAAAAAGGTTGTGCTTTTATTAGTGGTTGGCAACAGTAATTTTTCAAGGTTATGTTACAGACGTTAGACTGAGTATAGAGATAATGAGTATACTCAATGTATCTATTAAGAATAAGATGATATGGTTACCTCTGCGTAAGACAGGAAAATCGAGAAGGTAGTTTCTGCAGATACCTGCAGATGTTGACAGTTTCGCGTAAAAATACTGTACTGTTTATCTATATCATACGTATTTTGCCGAAAATTTCGAATTATTATTGTCTGTTTTTAAATTTCTAATTTCTTTAATTTAACTTTACCTAGTTTTAATCTGGTAAATTTACTTCGTAAAAACGTGAATTTTCAAATGCGTACTAAGAAAAGCTTAGAAGATATTTAGTTACAAAACCTATATATATATAGTGAGTTGGAACTTTGAAGATTGAGGGTGCTAAAACTTTAATGGTATTACGTACGTAGTGCTTTGACTACCGTGACCTTTGACTCCGCTTAAATTAACCGAGTTCAAGAGCTGCAAGAGAGGTCAATTATATTTTGCAAAACGCATTTTTATTATCTGTAGGTGACGTAAACAAGTAAAACTTAATAACGTTCAGACATTTCATCGCGACAAATGTTTTTCCCAACACTCTTTGACCAGTTAGCTAAATCATGAAAATAGTACATGAAAACTGAGAAACATATATATGAATTATTATTTTTTTGAATGATCGAATCACTGATTTTATGTCAAAATGAATTTTTTTCTTGTTACTATTTACCTCCATTATCAAATCATGAAATTTGCAACTGGGAATTTACGGATTCGATGTGGTATAATGCCAATTTTTACAAACGTTTGTCATTTTGACAGAACAAAGTTACAGTTGTTGGATATACATACGCTTTCTGCAGCGGTCAGGCTCATCCAAGTTTTTACACACTGACTTGAGTGTTGTTCATGGGCTTTAAAACTGATCTTATATCTGCCATACGAAATGCTGAGCACTTTAGGTCCTTAAAGTTTTGTAAAATATCGGAATATAGCTGTAAATGCTAATACAATGAATTTTGAAATGGTTTTTAGATTTTGAATTTTGTTGTTGTTGTTAAAACAAGGTACACGTCACCACGGTCGCTTAGTTACGTTAATAATAAAGGGAAGCCGCCGTGTAACTTTGTTACGCGTAATTGGAGCATGTTACTTATTAAGGTAGTTGGAGGTAAATGGGAAGTTTTATCAAGTTTGGGGACTCGATAAAAAAGCATGCATTTAAAGTCTTTTTAAGTCATAGCTACAAATAATCTAATCAAGTATTAGCTGTTGTTGTTTCAGTATAACTCAGAATTGCCAATTTTTTCGCAATAAATAGGAATATTGAATTGCATACAACGAATGAGACCAGTGGAAACTTTACATCAATGAGCAGGAAATGCGATTTTAGTATTTGATATAAAAGATGACTTTCCTTATGACACGATATTATATTTCGTTCTAGGTATCATGGATCTTGATTTCAAATAGAAAATTTTAAGTTAACCATATGGTAAACCACGGTTTTTTGCAAAGGCTTTTTCCAATCAGAAACGTGATTTTGTCAAACATGGCCGCGACTGAACGGTGCGATCCACCATGCCTAACAAAACATGTCTAAAAAAACAAATTTCTTGGTTAAGATTAAACAACCAATTGTGAATTCAGTGTCATACCTTTGGATTGATCTGGGTAGCTATCTTGTAATACATTTCAGACTTTTCATGCCACTGGGCATGTCTATGTATATCTCCCGCCGTCATCAAGGTATCGTAGTCACGTGATCCAGATGAGGTCATCGCGCCTATTTGCATCACCTTAGCAGCTTCTTGTATTCGTCCATGTTCAATCAGGAATTTTCCTAGAATAAAATTATAAATGTTACAGTTTGTGCCGTTTGAAAACAAGCCAATTCAATTAGATGATATGCTCAGATGTAGAACATGATCCAGAGAGATCTGCCTACTAGGATGTAAACTTATTTAGGTAAGTAATGGATGTGTCGGCTTTAGAATTGCCCTAATGTATTACCCGCAGGTGTTAGAGGCGACTAAGAAGAAAGAAAAAAGTGGTATAAGGTTTCGCCACCACCCAGGGCACATGTCACTAACTGCACTTTATTATTGTGGTCCACTCTATATTGGGCGTTTTCAATCCAGAGTGCAGTATAGGGCACTAAGTAAACTAGAGTGCAATCGCTGCCTCGGATCTTGCTTCGGTGAATTTCAATAAGAAAAAATTGCTCTGTTAATGTACATCAATATTTTGTGATTATGTTTTTATTTCCTGGCAAGAGTTTTCCTCGATTATAAAAGATGAAAAAGGATTTATATCAATACCAACGTGGGCGAACCAGGAGAACAATTTTTATAGACACGTTTACCGCGATTATGCATGGTGTAGACTAAGACTTACCAAAGTGGATATAAATGATATGGTTTTGCGGTTCTAGTTGAATTGCCTTTTTGTATAAATTTTCAGCTTCTTTCAATCTTCCTATTCGACTCAATAATGTAGCATATGTAAGGTGAGCAGGCACATGATCAGGTTTAAAATGCAATACTTCTTTGAACCGTTTTTCTGATTCTTCAAATCGATTCAATTTGGACAGAGCCTGACCTGAATATAAAAAAAGGATAATATGTATAATGTTTCTCCCGTGTAAGATTTTTGAGGAATTGATGGCGGTTAAGCGGTTTTACGAAAACATAATTATGCTTTTTCCATATTCCGTACGCCAAGTATTCAGAACATATTGATTTGAATGGTTTTTATAAAACTTGTAAGTAGCTTTTTGTGACGTCGCACGAGCTGCAGAAACACACAAATTTTACAAATTATCGAAAAAGTTTTAAGCCAGAAAGACGGAAATTTTTTTGTGAAAAATAAGAGAGAGCTGTCTATTTTTGTCATTTCACTTGATATAAATATACGAGGTTCACAAAATAACAAATATCTTTTGTTTGGTTGCGGTTTTTCATTATTATTAAGTTAAGGTTAGTAAATTATTCCTAAACTTTTTCTCAAGCTCACCTAGCATATTGAACAAGCTATGTGGTTCATAATCGCTCGGCCTTCTCTGAACCGCATCTTTGAAAGCGTCCACTGATTTTTGATATTGTCCTTGTGCTGACAACATACATCCTAGATTGTATAATGCTGATATTTTTGTCCTCGCATGACCTTGCGGATCTCGAAGTCCCGTGTCATCAATAGTAGATGTATGTCGGTACACCTTGAAAAGATTAATAAATATTTATTACTCAATAATTAAAGTATTAAGCTGGGTTGCCGTCCTTAGGTATAGTCAACGTATTTTCTGCGTGTCGTAGGAGGCGACCATACGGAAACTGTAAATGATATATGGTCTATCATCGCCCAGATACCTCGTCAACGCACTTTTAACATCGGTTTAGTACTCTCCGAGATGTTTTCCAATCATATTGGAGTTGATGGTGTAACGCTTGGTGTAAATAATATTGTCATATCATCTCAAACTTACTCAAACTCAATCAACACTCAAAAACACTTTTTTGTTAAACATATTGAAAATTTTGTCAAAAGTTGGCGTTTGCTATTTGATGTTTTTGTTAGAATTCTAAACATATATCTGTGGTTTCACGAGTTCGCCTAGCATCACGCGGATTTACACACTGTAGCAAAAGTACAGAAAATTTACTGGTCATTCGCAGTAATTGCACATTTCGAAAATTAAAATAACCCCAAGTTGATGAGATTTATGCCAAATATTGGCTGCTGATGGACCGCACCTTCGCGGTGAGTTCCATCAACACCCAATATTCGGTCAAAAAAGACAATTTTGAATTTTTTTTAATACCGCCAAGTAAAATTATAGTTAAAGACCAGTGATTTTGTTGCATATTTTGTTACAGTATAGTGAGTTTAACCTGTTTAATTCAATATAGTCAAAATAGGTAATTAGGTGACTTTTTACTAAAGTAGATACCTAATACGAACAACTAGATAAGTTTTATATTCCATATAAAAAAAAAAATTGAATATTGACTATTCGATGATTTCAATCTTCAAATCAATTGAAAATTATTTCACCTACGTTAAATAAAACTAGGTAGTCATCATTGGTTATTTTAATACCAATCAGAAATAAAATTTTATTTTGTCAAGAATATTTTTTCCGACTAGGCTGTATCAGCAATGGCCTAGTAGTCCATGCTGCCACAGTAGATTAAAGATCTTGGGTCTTAAGTCCCGGCAAGTTCGACTTGCTTATCAATATCATTCACCATGCGCGTAATAACTTGAGTAGGATCGGCTGAATCGGATATATCATATTTTTCCAATAACACTAACCCGTCTATAGGTGGCCGATGGCATAGGCCCTTGTTCATGGTGATCCACTCAAATGAATTAATGACTATAAAAACATAATTCAATTTTATATTATTTACATCAAGCAGTTAAATAAAAACAAGAAATTCTCTCCCATCCACAGTTAGAAAATGACGCACACGCCCCCCAGACGCTGTTTATGACTAAATCAAGTTTTGATAAATATAAACTCGCAAATTGAACGTCCTTCCTAATTTGGAATAAAGTATATATATGTAGGATAAAATTAGAAATCTATTTACAACTCAAAAAACTCGTGGAAATGCTTAATTCCTAGAAATTATATAGGTAATTTAGAATATATATATACATATATAGAATCGATTCAAACACACGAAAAATGAAATATAATGTGATAAAAATGGAATAAAATCGCTATTGCTGACAGTAATTTTGTTTGGTGTTTTGAAAGTTTAAAACCGGCTTTTTCGGCCAATTTTGAACCGTTGATGAAACGCATCGCCAAAATGCGGTCCGTCAACAGTGCATCCTTGGCATAAATCTCAAATCAAATCAAAACTTGATTTTATGTTTTGGAAATGAACAATTACTGCAAATGAAACTGTAAATTTACTGTATTTTTGTCACAGCGTAGCTTGTTTTACGTTTCCTAAAACAAAACAAAAAACACTGAACCTACGTGAGATACGTTAAGTTTATTTGAATCATTGTCCAAATTCTGGCTCCTGTTATCCTATCATATAAACATTAAACAAAACCTCTAACAAGTTCTTTAAATATTTATGCTTTTCCTGTGCATTGTCGATATTTAACCAAAATACTCCAGACTGGAAAATGAGTTAGGATACGTGTTCAAGGATAAGCGGGCGATTCGAATTTTGAATAATGATTCCCGTGATTCAGCATGGTTAGACAACGGTTTCGATCAAGATATTGGTAATTTTTGGAGCTCCTAAAAATTATTTCAAACGAGTTTACCTTCAAATCGGAAATATTATTTTGTCGTGCACGAGCAATTGATGATAAATTATCGACAACTGAGTTTAAATACTGTTGATACCAAGCTAGATTTTTCTGGTTTAGACATCTTTTGTTAAGCATGGGTGGTCACAAATAGTTTGTAGTGTTAAGTAAGTGGCGTGAGTGGCACTAAGTTAAATTTCGGCCTGGGTATAAACTGTAACAAAAAATGCAACAAAACCACTGGTCTTTGACAGTAATTTTACTTGACGGTATAAAAAAATTAAAAATTGTATTTTATTGGCCAAATATGGGATGAAATTCAAATGACGAATATTGATGCCCACCACTCAAACCAGGGTATAATAAATTGGGTAGGCTCAGTCGAAACAGAATGGCGCTTTGGGTGATTTAAAACGTAACTAACCTCATATTTCGCGTGCCTTCGGCGCGCGATAGCATTAGACTTGTTAATCTAGTTTTAGGCCCTGGAGTCCCCTTTTTAGAAAAAAAATAGCGCTTGCGCGCGATGTTTGGTTTATTTTTTCGTGATACAATAAACAATACACAATAAAATAAAAACACTATTTCAAGAAATTAAATTTTGCCTGCTGCGCCCACAATGACGTCATCATTTCATCTCGTATTTTTTTTCCAAATTTTCAAATACTGGACGTAATCAAGCAAAGTATTGAAAGTTCATTACACAATTTTGTGCGACCACAGCGGCGTTAGTAATATTTTTCTCCCACAATTTTGCTTGTCAAGAGAACCTTGGTGACCTTATTCACAATATCACTCAACAGCAAACTAACGCGAGCAGATGGATGAGAAAAAATTGAAAAATAATAGGTCACTTTCACTCAATATTTAATATTTAATGATTTCGGACGGACAAAGTAGTTCCGGATAGTTCTGTCGACGATAGGGGTTTGTTTATTTGTATTCAATAAAATTGGCAGCGTGCACTTTGGCCTAGGTATGACTTTTTATTTATGTTGGCCAACACCTCATCGAATATTTGTTTTGCTAGATATGGGTCATTGATGGATCGCGCAAAGGCGGTGCAATCCATCAATGACCCACACCAGACGAAGTATAAACATTGAACAATGAAAGACAAAATGACAAATAGATTATGACATAGTTGAGATATGTACGACTTGATCTCCACATATAGAGAACTTGATAACAAATTTTTCTTACAGTTCCTTTCCATATTATACACTCTAACAAGCTAACAAAACTACAGTAAATTTACTGGTCATTTGCATATTTCCAAAGTTAAAAAACGCCATGTTGATGATAGACAGTTCGGCACACGACCCCATGAAACAAATCTTTCTGTTATAGAAGACTTTTTCTGAACCCCTCTAGTACACAGAGGTCTCCCAGGAATTGTCCATGAGAATTAACGCCAACAATACGAGCGGAACCGCGGTGCGGTATACGTCAGTGACCATCACGTGAACAAATTTACAAAGAAATTTTAAGATAGAGTTAAATAAAACATGAAACCTTACGTAATCGATTACGTTTAGAGTGAATCCAATTTCACATGAAAATGCGTCTAATCTCTGCGCTCTTTGGTGCAGAAATAGTAACGCAAGAGGAAATAATGCTATTTTAAATCCTATGGACTATTCTTAGTCCTAAAATACTTCGGTCGACGAGGATGTGCGCCTAATCACAAACAAATAAGTAAATTTATTATGCAAGCATGAGCCACTGATGAGCCGTGCCTCGACGGCGCGATCCATCAGTAGCAGATGCTTGGCAAAACGTGTTTGGTCAATTTTTTCTAGTTGAGTAATTACCCTCAACGTCAAAGATGAAACGTGAGATGTGTAAATAATAGCCGAACGCAAGGGATGATATTTTTTCACGGAATCACGGTGAATCTAATAGGAATGAGCGCATTTGTAGGAAATTATTTCCAATTGGGATCCAAAAAGTTCAAACAATATGGGCAATACTATGATTAAAGTTACAACAAAATGTAGCGCCAGCAACTGTACACTGATCGGCAAACAACCCAAACAGAAGTAAACGGCTATTGTAAAGGGCAGCGGTATCTGCTGTCTTGTTTTGTCACTAAACCATCCATTACTTATTTGTTTCTTTTTAGTCGCGAATTGCGACTCACGGGAAATACGTAAGTCCGTGTCTAAATCGCATACACCATAGAACTCAGGGTGACATACTGAAAAAAGAGTGCCCATAAATGCATATGGGCACGATGATCTAATAGGTGTCATTTTAGCGTCGCAGGTTCAACAACCAGGGTTCGAGTCCCTGAGAGATCGGCTCGTTAATCCATGCCCACCACTCAACCCAGGGTGTAATAACTTGGGATAGGCTAAGCCGAACAGGAAAATATCGTATCTTCCCAGCAATTGTAACCCCGCAATAATAAAAAAAAGACTGTAATAACTCAAGGAGGCTATGCCGTACTGCAAAGATAATACTTTTCTAATAATTCCAATCGTGTTGGTCTATAATCAGGTGATCCACTCCGAAGACTTGCTATAAAATATATTCTTTTATTTATGAATTTTCTCGAATAATTTGAAATTTTCTATATATCATTATGGTTTTAAAAAAACGAATGTAAAAAAACTGGAAGGAGACAAAATTTAAAAGTAGGGTTTAACAGGCGACAGTACACGATTATTCATAGTGCACTTTAAAAATGTAATATCAATTAAAACATTTTGGCATTTCTGGTTTTGGTCAAATTTCACACGGGGAAACTTTTAAAATGTCAGAAACGCCACTTTATCTAAATCCAGTACTCACAAATCCTCGCAAAAAGTAATTTGTGATTGGCCTGAATCCATACAAATAATTTCTATTTTAAACTTTTTTTTAGAAACTATTCAAAAAGGCTTTTTATTAGTCCGGGTATTCGTTTACAGAACCAGGCACTGGATTAGGCGATCATCTTAACACACGTGGTTACAAAATTTCGAGTGATTTGTAGTGTTAATCTACGCCTCATGTTTGGCCGATTATGGGCGACAAAAAAAAAATTGGAAATGGCTTTAAGGTGGCACCAGTTTTGAAAAAGGTCACAGCATGAAAAATTAATGGAAACCTAATTGAAACTTTTTGAGTGCAAACTATCGCCATGAAAAATTGTAATGCATCAATTGCGGTAGCACTTGTGGGTAAAAAGATATTCCCTACTACTTCCTCGTGACCAGGAGTCCCTCTTGAAGCATTAAATATTGTTTCCTATTTACATTTTATGGTGGAGAGGTATTATGATTTTTACTATGATCTGTGCAAACTATATATTATCGTCTTGAAATACTATATAGCATTCCTGCATTTCGGACACAAGGCACGCAAGACTAGAATATATAAAGATACTAGCGTTGTTGATTTGAAATATAAGAAATGGAGTTGAGATTGTCTAACGGGTTCAACTTTTTCCCATCGAATACTGATTTATATGGTTTTACCGGAATGAACTTAGTTCGACGATTTTTACCTGCTAGAATATCCTTCGCCGTTGAGTAAGTTGACTCACATCGCACTAGTGAGAAATAATATTGAGTGAGTGAGTGACAGGAAGAGACTTTAGGACAAGGAAGTTAAAGAATTCTATCTACTGACAGAGTCAAAACTAAAATATCATTTCTTTTATTGACGTAGAGAAATTATGTTTATTAAAATCATAGAAAACTTGAAGTATTCGGCTGGAAATATTTTCAAGTATTTTGAAGCCATTGACTTTTATATAGGATATAGGACCAAGTTTTTTTTATTCATTTATTAATTTATTTTTTGAGGAAAAGGAATATGAAAATGAACTCGCGTGCTACAAAGACTGCAAAGACTCTAATATTCTCACATCAACATATCTTTATTTTGATTGTGTTTAGCAAATACCACAATACTTGCTCATTTTGCGATAATTCCGTCCCTGACGATGATCGATTCGCGAATGATTCGAATAATTTACGTTTCGAATTTGTAGAATCCATCTATCTTCAAATATGTTCGAATCACCGAATTGAATTACATGGCGCCCTACCAAAACAATATGCTATTAGGTTATTAACAACTCGAATGAGGGTGATTGGGGGGGGGAGTCGAATAATTTGTCCTTCAGTTTTTAGAAGAAAAATGCGAGTGATAGACACGCGAGTATAATCATTACAAAACCATTATGTACCATTAATAATAAATGAATCAGGCTACATATCGTTGAGTGAATTATAGATTTTTCTATCAAACCTACATGTCACACGGTAACCCAATCGGGATATTTACTGTACACATGTTTTCCCGATCAGAAATTTCATTTTTTGTATTTGTCAAGCAAGGGCCACAGATGGACCGCGCCTAGGAGGCGCGACCCATCAGTGACTCATACTTACCAAAATATGGTCAGACGGGTCACTGGGTTAGCTCTCTTGGACCATTGAACTGTTGTCATCTACGGCAAATAAACTTCCTGAAGTTGAATTACCCCTAACATCATAACATACCAAATGACATTTGATTAATTCCACATATCACCACTTCAACGCCTGTTCAAAGTTATTTATTGAGTTATACCACGATTGTAGGCACGTTTTGTAACCCACAACCTATCGAGACAGCGATACGACCAGGCTAAATTAATAATTTAAATGTACAAATTTCACAATAATACATAGTCATTGCCGCGTCTTTGTGGCTGATTTTAACTTCAACGCTGGTAGCTTCAGTGTAAAGTAGAGGATGAAGCGTGAAGCAAAAACTTAGATTTGTATTTGGATGGTTGAAAACTGATATTTACAGGTTCGAAAAGGTTGAATTTTTATTCATTGTTATTGATTTCTGCTTTCTGCATGTTTCACCCAATCGAAAATTTTACTTTGTTAAGTATGAGCCACAGATGGACCGCTCTTAGGCAGCGCGGTCCATCAGTGCCACATACTTAGCAAAACAAGCAGACCGTGTAGGTTACCGTTACCGCCCATATAAGTTGTCAATGACGAATTTAGCAGCCTGAAATCTTGCACTGGGTTCTGAGGTACGCGGAAATCATGTTTGCGCAAACTTTAGTATAGTACGCTATTAAGGTAAATGATCATTTCAATGATGACAAAGTAACAAGAACACTCTAAAGTGCGAAAATGAAATTGACGGAGAATCAGCCCTATCTTGTTCCTTCCGATGCGCGGTCTATCAGTGACTCATGTATTGCAAAATTAAGATATCTGGTAGGGATAAGTCACAGAGCAGATGAGTCTACCCAGAGCGGAAACAATCCAAACAAATCTGAACCATTATTGTCGAGTGCAATGAGTGATCCACCTATATTAGTCGGTAATTACGATCGGAGCACAGTTCATTCAAGTCATCTTAAACCGATAATAGGAAAAAATGTAAAATGAAGTGGAATTTTCATATTTCAAGGACAAAATACTATAAAAAAATATTCTCAATTTTGGTCAAATTTATTCCTTTCCGTAAAGAAGGAGTGTGAGTTGGAAGTACCTTGTCTCTATCAGTTTGTTTTTACCATTAATAGGAGATTTCTTTATTGTAGCAAATTATATGACAAAAATGTGGTATTTGCTGCTTATGTAAAATTAGCGATTCGAAAAATTATCCGGATCAGATTCGATTTCCAAATAAATTGATTTCGCCCAGCCCTAGCAGTGACTGCTCATGTGCCATGTATTGGTTCCTCGGGATATATTGCTTCGCTCCATACAGATAACTACTATTTTCGAAACACCCACTCAGTATTACGCGTGGGCTAAACAGTAACAAAAAATGCACCAAAATCAACGGTCTTTAACAGTAATTCCACTGGGCGGTATTGAAAAAATTCAAAATTTACTCTTTCGGCTGAATATGGGTTGTTGATAGAGGCACCGCGAAGGTGCGGTCCATCAACGGCCCATAATCGGCATAAGTCTCATCACCATGGCGTTTTTTAACTTTGGGAATATGCAATTACTGCAAATTACTAGTAAATTTAATGTACTTTTGTTGCAATGTACGGTATCACACTTCAAGGTTTCAATCAGCAATAAACAGCTACTGTGAACTTCACGGTTCAAGATTTTCAGGTCAAATATTTGCGTGCAATACTGCCGTGCGACTTTGCACCGCAAACGTTCTGCTATGTACGTAGGGAGTTTTATTTCATCGAGTTTAGGCCATAGATGTTCATACCAATTTGGCGTGACATTGTTTCTCATTGCGTGCCCGATGACAATGGTTTATATTTTTATGTTGATAAAACACTTCAAAAAAAATCACCGCACTTGAACGAACTTGCTGGTATTTGATATTATTTTGTCAATTTAACAGTCGCGATGTCATTTATGTAAACCAGTGGCGGTCGAGATAGTAAATGTTTTTTGGAGGTGGCGGGGTTGAATGATCAGCAACAAAAGTTTGAAGGCGTGCGAAAAATGTTAGCTCTGAATGAATACGTGCTTCCGCGCCGAAGTCGCACGAAAATTTTGCTCATTTTAAAATTATTTTTTGTAAAATATAAAAAATCTTATGAGCGACTGCTCCCCCTCCAAAATCTTGCATTCTTAGCTGGGTTTAATACAAATCAGTATCAGCGCAGTGGGTGAGTACTAGACGATATGATAACTTGATCTACTACTTCAGAATTCAAAATTTTCTACAATATTTTAGCATGCATGATCAAGCACGATCTCTAATCAACATAATACAAACGAAATAAGGCCAATATGGATTATCGATGATGCATTATGTGTGACGTTTGATAACGATTATCATTCACAAACAACGACTTATATCTATGCACATTTGGTCAACTTGTGGACCATGCTTAATAATTATGTCGAGCTTGTCCGTGAAAAATCAATATATTTCGTTTTAGGTGTCACATTTTTTTGACAACGTTGACCTGACGTCAGTATGCTATCTTGTCACTCAGGAATCAACCGGCGTTGTATCCTAGGTATATGAATTTTATGAAAGCATTTTTTGTTAATTATGAGTCAATGATGAACCGCGCATTGGCAGCTCGATCCAGCAGTTACCCATATTTAACTGATCAAATTTTGCAAGAAGATTTCCGCCCGGACCATGGCTCATGCTTGACGAAAGTAAATTTTTGATTCCGGTTTTGACAAAACGTTGCCGCCCATCGGAGACATATACTCGACAGGTATGCAGCGAGAAAAGGATCTTTTCAATATTCCGGTAGAATGCTTGGTTAGATGTAAAGCAATGTGATTCATCGTGCCTTCAAATCAGTTTTTAGTTATTAGGCTATATCGATTTCACTTAGCTGTTATAGGAGTTTTGCAAGAGATTAAAAGTGTAATAAACTTATGGATTCAAGTTTCCAAGAATATAGTGAAAATCTGAAGCGAGTCTATACGGGCTATACAGGAATAGTTGTGTTGGAATAAGGTGAGCTAAAGTTCGGCGTATCGTGTCAATTTATCAGTTTACTTGGGGTGGATTCAGAAACTGGACCTACCAATGGCGAATTTTATTATGTCAAGCATGAGTTACAGATGGACCGCGTCTCATTGACGCGATCTATCAGTGGCACATGCTTGACAAAAGATAGGATTGTTAAAATAAATAAAATAATAAAAAAAATTCGTTTGGGTTAACGAGATCGTTAACTTACGACAAGTTTTATCACAACTAATAGGTCACTGTGATTTCCAGTTGTTACGCCGTGCACCAACACATATATTAACATGCCGGGTCGGAAGCATCCTCCAAAAAACAATCAACGACAAGGCAAAAGCATATAAGATTGAAAAAATCGAAATCAACAACTTTACCATGAGCGGAAAAAACATATAAAGATGAACAGCTTTAGAGAAGTGAAATGATTGGTATTCGACCTGGCTATGATCAAACTATCACTTTTTGTTATCTCTTACTAGCCTTTACGACACGTAGGTAATATGCCAGGGCAGTTCTTATGCAGTGTGGTTTATCAGTCTCTTAGTCTGAATTGATCCCAAATCCACCAACTTGTGTATTTGTGCATTGTCGTTAACCAGTTTAAATTCAAATTGATTTCAAGTTCATCAAATTGTGTATTTCCGGCATTGTTAAAGGGTCATTATTGGATCTGTAATAACGAAAAGAAATTCTAATGGACTGCGCCTCGCCGGCGTGATTCATCAGAGACCCCTATACTTGGACATTGACGTATTCAAAACCTTGAAACGAGGAGGCAAAAATTTAAAACAAATTTTGAAGACAAATTATAGCTTTATAATGGGTGCCATAGGCAAAAAGCTTCCCTTGGAATATGGCGATTTTACTGTATATCACTATGAAACATACAAAGAAACGTGCAGGAGGCGCCAACAACTTTGGTTAAGATATTTCTGGGTCTAAAAGAGGCTATGCAATATCCTGTAAGCGCTAATGTGATTTCGTGATTTCCTAATTTTCAGGACATATAAGGTCATTTTGGGATTTTTTCGGTCAGCATGGGCCGTGGATCTTAACAAAAACAACAAAAATCCTGATTTAAAAATAAACCAGGGAGAATCAACTAAATCGACAATCATATTTTTCAAAAGTTACACAAGCTACTCCCGTCTAAAACGTGGTAAACAAATGCAACCACCGAAAAACAGTATACTTTACTACAATCTTAAAACGGCAAGTCAGCGGACAAGTGGATATTCCTACAATAGGCCAAGTCGATACATTGTATGGAATCGTGTACATGGACGTAGTAATAAAGACCATCATTTCCTGGCCTATGGAGGCTTAATCTGATTTTCAATTCCCTCGAGTATCCTTTATCAACACGGACTTGTTAAAAAGAACTTCCGTGAGACCCTGGTGCACATCTTGTGACAAACATTTGCGAACTTTTTTACGTCAACGTTTTCGATCAAGTATGAATGAAGTTTCGGGTCCATCTATGGGCCATACCTCAAAGAAATATTCGTAATTATATATAAAATGATACAGAAATAGAAAAATAAATTTAACTACCAAAAACGCCTTTCTTGTTTTCGCTTCAATACGAGACAGAATTTCGATACAGAAAGAACGGAAAACAAGACGTCGAGTCTACCGCGAACACATTTAACAAATGCCGGCGAAGAGACAGCTTGTTATCGAGTGTACAAGTGAGGGTGTGCTACCGGTACTTGATGCTAAGATATTAAAAAGTAGTTTATAATATTTTTGAAGTTTTGTGGCATTTTAAATATGTTGGGTTGGGCTACTCGAAATGTGTACGTGCGTCATAGCGTCGTTATGAATATAATACGTTTTTTTTCTTTACAGAAGCATTCCCTAAAAAAAGTTAATTAACTACAAGATAAAGTGGCAGAAATTGCGATCTAAGCGGAAACCCTTCCATACAAAACTACTTCACCACAGTAAAGCGCGTGAGTGAAGTGAGCGGTATCTGCCCCGGGCGATGATAAAATCATCTACCACTTCTTGAAAGTTAGCTTTGACTATCAATTTCTCGATAACCATGATGGTGACAAGTTGCAATAATAAAAATGGGATATTTGTTATTTACATAGAATTAGTGACTCGACCAGAAAAAATTATTCGATTCAGATTCGATTTCCAAATAATTCGGTTTTGCCCAGGCCTACCCATTAACCAGTATTTTGGCCTTCGTTTGTAACACTCGTTTGCATTTATACTCATATTTGTTATACTGAGAGCTTTCTAATAATGTTGACTCTACGCCTGTTTTGAAAACCGCGGCTTTCTGCACAGATGATTATTGTAAGTAATTAGTTTAAAATTTGTGTGCTGAATGTAGATTAGTGTAAGGTTAAGATACAACTACTTGTAACTAATGTATAATAGATCTTTTGGAAAAAAAATAACGGCAGTAAATAGAGAGCTATTAGCGCAATTATATTCGGAATCGAGTGCTCGGGTTTATTTCCTTGGATAGTATAGGAAACTCTGATAAAATACGAGGAAAGGTTGTTGCAAATTATTGTATTCATATTTATAGAGAGATGTGTTTAAACTAATATTTGTGTGGGACTGTGAGTGTTTTTCATTAGTGAAATATGAGGCGATATAGAAATAGGAAATAGAATAAGTTCTTCGAGATAGTTAGGTCATTCATAGAAGCGCAGACTATCTTGGACACATTCTAATAGAAAATAAAATACAGGAGAGGCCGTCGTGGCTGATGATATCAGAACATACCTCCATGACATCTGTCGGATGAAAGTTTTCTTTTGCCAAGCATGGGCGATAGATGGACACGTTTGAGAGGAAATTGATATATTTTTACGACAAAATCCATCAAAATGATTTTGATTTCAAGCAAATCTCATTGCGAAATGAAGTATGAATTAAAATCTTTATTTCAGTTAGTGGACATTAAATTCTCAATTTTAATAATGGCGGGGGGGCGGGGGTATAGTGGTAAAAAAGGGAAATTTGCTGTTTATATGGTATAAGGGATTCGATGCTATCTAAAGAATAACCGAATCAGATTCGTATTTCCATTGATGATGATATCAGAAACTCTGTATTAAAGCCAAGTCTGTTTGATTTGCCAAGCTCATTAATACATTCTCACATTATAACATTCAAATTACCCAACCCTACATGAAATATGAAAATAAATATCATTTTTGAATGTTTGATATAAAACTTAATAAACCTTGCTATTTCACGTGTGGGTGACCAATGTCTCGAGCCTTGGAAAAGCGTTTCATCAGCGACCCACACTTAACAAAGCACATTTGGACTTAATTGGGCAAGGTATTATGTACACTGTAACAAAAATGCAGCAAATTTACCGTTCATTTGCAGTAATTGCATAAGTTCGATATCGCCTTTTAGAGAAGATTTATGCGAAGCATGGGCTGTTGATGGATCGCGCGCCTTAGACAGCGCGTTCCATCAACAGTTCATACTTGGCATAAAATGAATCCTATAGTTTTATTTTATTACTAACGAATAAAATTACTGTCAAAAAACGGTGAATTTGCTTCACTTTTGTTAAAGTGTAATCTTCCGCTCTTGGCATTTGATCACTTAAAATTAAAAATTAAACAAATCAAAATATATAGATATTAATAAATTAATATGAATAAGACGAATTGTCAAGATTTGCAAAAGCGTAATTCGTACAATCAGAACATATTTTAATGACATCTGTCGGATGAAAGTTTTGTTTCGCCAAGCCTGGGCGATAGATGGGCGCGTTCGACAGAGGAAATTAATATATTTTTACGACAAAATCCATGAAAATGATTTTGATTTCAAGCAAATCTCATTGTGAGATGAAGTATGAATTGAAATCTTTATTTCATTTCGTGGACAATAAATTCTCGATTTTAATAATGGGGGTTGTAGTGGCGAAGAAGGGAAAATTTGCTGTTTATATGGTATAAGTGATTCGATGTTATTTAAAGAAATAATCGAATCAGAATCGAATTTCAAACGGTTCGGCTATGTCTACCCTAAAATATGAGTTCATATTTCCGTTATTTTATTTATGTTTGACGATTCATATATAGCATAATGAAGTATATTAACATTATACAGTACATAGTAGTGGACAAAGTTCCAAGAAGTTCACTAAATCTTTCAAATATTTGTTATTTCATTTGACGCAGACGATTTTCTTAATTGGGTCTACTCCTAAAACATATTTATAGTCATATAAAACTGAAAAGAAATTTGATGATAGAAACAAAATCAACAACAGGAGAAATATACAGAGCAAAAATTAGATATACCCATCCAAAACGAAATTTTTATTTTGCCAAGCATGACCCACAGATTGACACTTACATATAATTTATTTTAAGTGAAAAAAGTTGAAAAGTTAAAGTTTTTTTTTTGGAAACGAATCAAACATTTTTCGATTGAAGGAATTTATTTATTTCACCAACTTATTTTTAGGACAGATAACAATAAATGTAGGAGAACGGATATCTAACACCAACCCACAATTTAATGGGCGCCAGCCTTCTTGGCAATGAACGTGGGGGTCTCCTTTGACACCACCAATCAAAAAATTGGAACAATCGGAAAAAACGACTCTGGTACTTTCAAGATAAATTCTACTCAATTTTTTGGAGGCTTTTTAACGAATAGCACTGAAGAGGACAATCAAAGCTACACGGATTTCGATGTTTTAGCAAATGGCACATATTATCGGTCAAACGTCAGTGAAGACGACATATTCTACATTAAAAAAGATTTCCCGTCAGGTTGGTGAAGCGTGCCGATACTTTACCCATAATGGCTCAATTTTTATATATAAAGATCGTTTATACATAATTTACCAAGTATGAGTCATTGATGAGGATCCCACTGTTAAGGCTCTTTTCATCAGAATCAAATCTTTCATTCAGCACTGTACTAATTGCAAATTACTATCTTGGTGCGGTGTTTTACTTGCTTAGTTTAAAAGCAAAATATGGACTTGAAACCCTTTTTCCCACTTAAGGAAGATATTCCATTTCAGTAATAGTAAGAGTATTTTTAACCGAACCTGTTTTGCAAGTATGGGATTCATACACTGTGCAAAAAGTGCATTAAAGTGACCGTTCATTTACAGTAATTGTATATACCTTGTATTTGCAATTTATGGCAGGTATGGATGGGTCCAGCTATGGACAGTTGATGGACCACATCTCGTCGGTGCGTTCCGTCAAAACTTAACAGTCCATATTACATCTGTCCATCCCGATGGACCCGTTAATCACCGAGTCACCATGGCGATGACCGCAAATCCTTAGTTTTACAAAATTTTTATGCAAAAAGCATTTGTTACAAGATAATGGAACATAAAATAAATTAAAATAGAGACACCAACATACAATTATTTACTGACGTCTTCTCCATCGAAAAAGCACTATACAATAAATTATGAAACCAAATCAGGATTATGCACAAGTTTCATACCGGGTCATAGACTGTATGTTTCACAACATTAGAAATTTAAGATAATATCGTAATATACTATACTTATGTATACATATTTAATAACCTTGCTTGGTATTAATCAATATGCAGTTTATCGCATTGAAAAATATTCAAAAAAATTTCTAAATATTTACAGTAATTTTGATTCACTCATACAAGGAGCTCATTACAAAATTCAGAAATTTCATTTTGTCAAACGTGAGCCACAGATGGATCACGCCGCCGAGGCGCGATCAATTACTTGGAAATTCCATAGTTTTTTACTGCTTCGTTAATATCAATGAATCAACCCAATAATATGAATAATAAGTTAGAAATACCCAGATAATGGTAACATAAAAAGTTTTAGTTAAAGCTCACCCACTATATAATGAAAAAATAGTGGTAAAATTACTGATATTTCGAACTAATAAATCGGTTATAATTGTTAGATGTACTATACATAATTCGGAGTCATGTACGTTAGACTGCTAAGTCTGACTGATTTACATTCGATTTTATTATTATTATTCGAAATCTCTTTTTAGCCGCCCAACTATTTGAAACTTACAAAGATATCCGATTCGAATTTCGACAACGAGTCCGAATCAAAAGAATTGGAAATGTTTGTGAGCATATGAAATTGTGAAAGACATAATGTACAATCTTGATATCCTTTAATAACAGATTTTTAGAAGGACCCTTCGTCAAAGAAGAAAGTTTCTCAAAGTTTATATATGATTTTTTACCAAGAAAATATTCCGTGTATGAGGACATATGTTGCGATTTGGGTCAATATTGATTCTCCGTACGTATAGACCGTAATTTGTCGGCGCGATCCATCGTTGACGCATACGCAACGGAACTGTTGTACTTATTTTTCTTTTTCGAATACATACATCTGCAGAGTGTGATCTTTTAAAAAATCTTAATTTTAATTCTTTACATTCCAGATACGTTCCCGTCTGATTGGGCTGTGATACTTGGTATTATCATTGGCGTTGCTGTGGCCATACTTGGAATAATTGGAAATTCTATGACGATCGGTGCTTATAAGAGGAACAGAAAACTACGAACATCGTTCAATTTTCTCATCACAAATTTGTGTGCTGTTGACCTGATATTTTCGGCTGTGGTATGTATAAGTTTATCAGAAACGGTGCGTGCCCCGGTCAGAAATTTTGTTTTGTCAAGCATGACCCACAGATGCATTGCGCCTCGTCGGCGCGATCCATCAGTGACTCATGCTCAACAATATTCGAATCGTAGTTATTATAATATGCAAACACAAAACACACCGATACCTGGCTGTAATACATACATTTTTATCATACATTTTGATCGATTAAGCTGATTTCGAATCGTATAATTGATTCTTCGCAAATTACGAATCGAATCGAACAATTTGGACAATTTCTCATCCAAACAAAGTCCAAAAAACTCATCAAAATTGAAAATAGCAAAATATAGCAAGAGCAAGAAAAACAAGATTGTGTCACCATGCTATGTGATATATTGACATATTACACTTTTAAAGTTAATTGTTTTATGCAAAGTTCCACGCCCACAATATCTCGATTCAAAAAACTTACAAATCAATTCATTTATCTATTTCGTCAATATATAACATACGGGTCAAATACCCATCAATTATTCTGCGAGAATTAAGTTATACTACATCAAACTGAGCCAACGGGCTTCGACGTCGAACGCTAGGCGTTCAACTTCCCTATCTTTAACGCTGGATATCAAATACATATAGAATATTCATTTATGAATTTATGAATTATATCAATCCATTGAATGATTATGTTTTTCTAAAGCAACCACTTTTTGAGTGGATCACCCTGACCATGGTGCTGTACTAACGCCCACACATAAGACGGACAAAGTTAGTGTTGTTGAAGAGATATTATGATTTCCGATTCTGATTCGGCCTAGCCGACCCAATGTCGTTGTTACACTCGGGGTTGAACGGTAGGCATGGATTAATGAGCAGGACTCACCGGAATTCGGATCTGAGATCCTCAATCTGCGATGCCAACATGAGAATATACGTAGAGAACTCCATGTAACAGAACAAAAATATTGGTCGTATTCTATGATGGAAATTACTGATTGGGCTGCTTTTTATATCTTCCTTCGATTTGTTTTAGCTATTTCAGCTAAACGAAAGTTTCTTGCTGAAGAACACGCCTAGCGACGTAGGCAAGCATCGAACTCTCGCCTACCTAGGCACTATTCAGCCACTCGTTTCGTCTCAATAATAAATAGTTTTAACAAATCGTTTTAAGTACATCGGAACTTTTTTGACACATCCAGAATACTGTTGGCTAAATATGAGTCATAGATGGATGTGTGGCACATGGTTGGCAAAATAAAATTACTGAGTAAAATGTTTCTTTTATGCTATATTCGTAATTAACGAAGTGCAAGAACCTTTTTACATATTTAAGAAGGGGACGTCCCCGTTTTCCCTGCTCAACCACGGTCCATGACCCAACCACGCAACACAAACCGTAATCACAAAAAGTAACCATAACATATATCCATAAAAATGCCATTCAATTTTCTTATTTTCTATTTTTCTTGTCAATCTAGGTAATTCCTATTCATTTGCCAATGATGTTTGCAAGGAGAGAAATATGTGTTTGTGATATTGTTGGATATTTCTACTATTGGACAATGTCATCGTCAGCTGTTAATTTGGTTTGCATAGCAATCAATCGATACGTTGGAATCGTGCATTCAAAAAAGTATGTTCTTGACTCTGATATTTATTATATTGAAATATATTTGCATATTCAATAACGAATACCGTGCTTATAATGATAATTAAACTTGACATGAGCATATGGTAATTCTGAAACCATTACGTTTTTAAATTTCGAAGGAACATGTTCTCTCGGACATCTACATTAAGATCTAAAATCAATAAAACTGACTTAATAGTTCAATTTCTAGTACTATGGGATAAAATTTTCGATTTATTTTTGTAAATTTTCATCAAATGATATTATACGGTCCTCACCCGTATTATTTTTATTAAGATAGACATTTTTACTAATCTCGGATAACAGAATCTTATTTTCCTTCGAACGTCTGACATGTCGGGTGATTTAAAAAGCTTCAATATTATCGACACTGCTATTACATGGCAGTGTTGATGATATTGAACCTTTTTGACAGAAATTATCCTTTTCTTTTTTAATTTTGTTCTTATGATGGAGATTTTCTTTGGTTGTCTAAGTAGCGGTGTAACTGATATGCTATCAAGTAGACTCGAAACTTTCTGTATTTTGAATTTGCATTCAGCAAAAAAGTTATTGCTCGGCATTTTTGGGGGTTGACTGATTCAAACTTTCGATTTTTTTCATAGCCACTTTTTTTGGATTGGTACCAGCGGCCATTTATAGACGGGCAGGGACAAGATATGTTCTTTTCCTTTTCGGCTGGTCTTGACGGGACTCGAACCCGGGGTGTTCAACCTGTGACGTCAATACGTTTACCCACAAGTTCATCGTGACAATTAGATACTCAGCTATTTGATGACTAAGTCTCACTCAACTGTTTGTGACTATAACTCATAGATTTTTATCGTATAGACTCATCCCTAACCCGAGTTTAATTCTAGATCATCCAACCCTGATATAATCAGGCTTTTCGAGCTTGAGAGTCAGGGAGTACGGTCAACATTTTCTGCGAATCCAAAAAATATTTTTAAAGGTGCGAGTTGAAAGGAAGCATAAATTATAAATTCTCTCTTTCTTCTGTTTGGAATCTTGAAGTCTGCTGTGTTTAATAGAAGCCTGATTTGTTGGGACTCGAACCCGATAGCTTAAAACCGTGATGCCAACATAATAACCAGCAAACCATGTCGCCAACACTCTTTATTTCTATTACTATTTTTAACAGGTATCGTACTATGTTCACCAGAGAAAGTGTTAAATATTGGTTAATTGGAATATGGTTGTCTTCTCCATTACTATATCTTCCACTTGTAATCGGTAAGCTTATATTGTACCTGTTTTGTGCCCTATTCAAATAGGACCTCTTTTATCAAGTATGAACCAATGATGGTTGATGCATATTAGCGACGAATCTGTCACCAACCATATTACTTAAGACGTTGTGCGTATCTAATTCAGAAACATTTGAGCAAAGTTATTTTGTTATTGATCAATGATGGAACTCGCCATTGAGGGACGGCCGATTTGTGGCTCATGCTTGAAAAATGAAATTACATTTATCTAGGGAACCTGTCCAGTCTTGAACCTGCGATACTAAGATAAAGATAATAACATTTATAACGCGCATACAATAGCCACAATCAAAAATAACCTCGCCATCGAAATTCACTCTGTGGAAGGCACCGCCTAAAAGGATTCGACCATCGATAGGTCACTTAAATATTAATCCATTTTTGTTAAGCATCGTATCGAATTACCAATTTTCATAAAAATAGAAAATGTTCAGTGTTACCACGGCACCAAAAGTTGACCCATTATCAAAATCGAGAAATCTCCATCCAAAAATTAAATAAAATGAATACAAATAAATTGTAGGAAACAATGTACGTTTTAACTTCTAACTTCATCTGAAAAAGTACACATACATTTAATCAAAATTAAAGTATTCAAATTGCATTTTGGCCTTAAAACACGACAATTCCACTTCCACAATTCCTCAATTTACAAGTTTTTGTTCCTATGAACGATGAACCATTGACACAAATAAATCGTGTTTCGAGTCACCGGATTCATTTGTCCACCCTGTAACTGATGAATCACGCCACCGAAGCGCGGTTCATCTGAGGCTCATGCTTGACAAACAGAATTTCCGTTAATTATTGGCAGCTCTTATGCATAATTAACGCAATCCTCTTTTATAGTTCGAATTACAACAATTTCAATATTATGCAACTTTTCAATTACTGACACAAAAATATTAGCCTGGCGGGGAGATCTAAAGTTTCTTATGACAGTAACAATAA
This sequence comes from Styela plicata, assembly GCA_963675895.2. Lineage (NCBI taxonomy): Eukaryota > Metazoa > Chordata > Ascidiacea > Stolidobranchia > Styelidae > Styela > Styela plicata. The sequence continues at coordinate 12,355,152 of OZ023139.1, read as the reverse complement.
AGTTATATTCAAAAATTGATGGTAACCTTGCCAGCACACTATTACTATGTCAATACATAATGACAGATAGACATAATGTTTAAATTTTTAATTTGTTTTTTGCTTGTAGAGTAAAAATATTTGAATTTATGCACAAAACAATTGACTTATCATGTGATAATTGTATAAAAATTCTCCTTTTTTTAAACATGAGCCACACATGTGCATGTTCTTATTCAAATAGTTAGATAGATTTTTAGAAATCTTAATAAAATGAATATTTTTTATAAGTAGATTTATATTGCAATGAGGGGTTCATATAGGATATGCCGAGCAAAGCCAATCACAGCTGTGATTATTTTGATTAAATATCACAAAATTGTCAAACACCATGAAAATCGTCATTAACTTTATAGTTTACATTTGAATACTGCGAAAATACCTATTCGAAATGTTTTCACTTTGTTTTTATATCATACTCTTATAGAAAATAGATCAAAAAAAAAACTTTCAATGAGTGGTAGCTCTTAGAAAGTTCAGTTCCCCGATGCTCAGAAAGTAGTTTTTGATCTTATCAGGTTTAGTAACGCAAAATACTTCAAATGGTCTCCGGCATGTATTCATTAAATTCCTGATAAATTTTGAAAAAAAGATCATATCGTGACCCGTATTAACCACCACCGGATGTAAGAATCTTACAATAATTATTATACCCGACCGGAAAATACATTATATCCGTTTTTCCACAATATCCAATCTTCATTCATTCGTATTTTTCTCAGTCTTAACCCTACTTATCCTTTTTCATATTCACTATATCAGTAATATTTTGTTCCATCAGGCTTGGATTATTTTAAAGCTACGTGAAGTGGATGAACAAAAAAGTAATTTATTCTAGGAAATATTAAATTATGTAAATCCCTAGTAATAAAAATCCTTCTTCGGCAATCAAAAACCTTTGCTTAACCGCCGTACAAATTTCATTTTGGTAAGCATGGGTCACTGATCGATCCATCTGTGACTCATGTTTGTATAAAATAAAATTCCGTATCAGAAATTTAGTGGCTTTAAATATAAATTTCATTGTCATTGTTTCAGTTTCCAAAGTAAAAGACTGTCAATCGGATGGCTTTGTACCCTGTTTGCATCTTCTGGTCTTGTCAAAATTTCAAATCAGGCGCAACAAGCATGAGCCGTGCATGGGACATGCCTATAATCCTTGATCCACATATGTATTATGCTTGACAGGGTGATAATCATCGAACAATATGTTTATTTACGTTACAAGGGGGTTATCTATATACATAATGTATTACAGAGCAGTGGCACGGCTCGGTAAAGGGCAACATAAATAATATATTATGACGAGAAGATACATAATCGACAAAGACACTAATAATATGAAGTCACTGGCGTCCGCCATGTTTTACTCAAGCTGACAGTTATGTTGAGTTTTTTACGTTTAGCGATATTTTTTTGCCAAGTTACACGGAAAATGTTTCTGTCCGCGCTAATAATATGAAGTTACGGTCGTCGACCCTGTTTTACCCAAGTTGGCTTTTTCGCCTTTGGTTAGATTTTTTCAAGTTTCCAAGAAGATGTTTTTTTAGGTAAAAAACTCACCTCGCCTAGGCCTCCCATAAATAAAATTTTTGATTTGTGTATTGAAGTACCACAAACAATATCTTACTTGGGCGATGCAGAACTCTGAGTATTCACAAAATGCTCAGGATTTAGATTCAGATGTTTAGTACTTATTTTTGTCTAAATTTGACTCATGCTTGGCAAAAACAAAATTCTGATTGGATGAAAGCTATTACGCTAGTCTCTAGTCCAACAACAAAAAGCGATTCCATAAACTTCAAATCAATAACATTTACAAATATATTTTACAATAAACTGAATAATTATTCAAAAGCATAGCATGACTCAGTTAAGAGATTAATCTTATCATAAGAATGAATTTCCTTACCAAGACAGTGCTTATCTCAAATGTGCGTCAGATCTGACGCATGAGTCCTCTTACAATGAATGGCGTTACGTATTCAAGATTCTTACGTCACGATAAGACATTTTACGTCACTAAATATGATAACTTATGGCATCGAGTATGGGGTATTGATGAACTGCGAAGTATAGTCACAGTTCTTCTACGGCCCCTATTTGGCGAATGTTAAATTAACTCGTTTATTTGCATTTCAGTGCGAGCGATAAGATGGAAAGAATCCAGTTTGCGATGTGAAACATTATCTGGATCAGACGTCGAAAGATCGATTCGTTACTACCGGGTTGCCCTTAACGTTGTACTTGAATTTTTGCCAACGATCGCACTGATTATATTTTACCGGTAAGTGTAAAGAAGATTACCATACTTATGAGTTCATATATAATATGTTTATATAGTTGGTCGACTTTTGCAAAACAAATCGATAGGGTTGGTAACCTCATGTCACCAGGGATGCGGATTTGTCACACTCACGAGTATTCCTATGTCATCAGGGATGCGGATTTGTCACAATTCAAGAGTATCTCTATGTCATCAGGGATGCGGATTTGTCACAATTCAAGAGTATCTCTATGTCACCGGGGATGCGGATTTGTCACAGCTCATGAGTATTTCCATGTCACCAGGGATGCGGATTTGTCACAACTCATGAGTATTTATGTGTCACCGGGAATGCGGATTAATCAAAACTCATGAGTATTCAAAGCTATTGGGGTTTCCGATTTGTCCCTAGGGATGCACCGATACCACTTTTTTGCCAATATCGATATTTTAAAAAGTGCCGATTCTGATTAGGCTGATGATTAAATTATCCAATACCGGACGATACCGACCGATAAAGAATATTTAAATTTGTCCGATACCGATACTTCCGATAATCAAAATTGCCGTTACCGGTCTATACTGATACTTCGAATTGAGTTGATACCGATACTGCCGATACTCGAAATAACTGATACGGCTCAACTTTACAGCAACAAAGTTACTAAAAAATAGCGGCCCAACAATCTCCGACAAATTTATTGATACTGTGACATTACCATTGGCATTTAAACAAAATGTGGCAGATTCTTCTACAAATGTTATTTTGCAAATTTTAAGGGCATATTTCACAATACTCTATTAATTTTGTTTCATAACACTTTTATTATAGGAAAATTGAAGGTTTGCATAATTTGCATATAAAAAAAACCTAAACTAAAATGAATACATATTATTATTAATGCGACTATGGTTAAGTCATCACGAAAAAACACAAAGCTACCCAAAATTCAATTATGACAATGATTTGCAATATTTTCAATACTTGACAAATGATATAGTTTATATATAATTTATATTTTTACATTTTTATATTTCTCACGCGTAATATATTTTTCTCATGCTTACAGTACTCATGTCGATTGCTATGTTGCCAGAGGTGCGGATTTCTCAACACTTGTGATTATTCCCATATCACCAGGGATGCGCATTTGTCCCGGTGAGATAGGAATACTCATGAATTGTGACAAATCCGCATCCCCGGTGACATAGAAATTCTTATGAGTTGTGACATAGGAATACTCATGAACTGTGACAAATCTGCATCCCCGGTGACATAAGAATACTCATGAGTTGTGACAAATCTGCATCCCCGGTGACATAAGAATACTAATGAGTTGTGACAAATTCGCATCTCCGGTGAAATGGGAATACTCATGAGTTGTGACAAATCCGCATCCCTGGTGACACGAGGTTACCAACCCTTCTCAAATAAATCGGCAACGTACCCGCAATGTAGGGTTGATAGTTATCTGTTGACTATTTTTATACACAATTTCGTTTTAACAGAGGCCGATTGAAGCGCCTACAATTAGTTAACTAAAGACCATTCGAATAAAAAAAGAGTTACTACAAGATGTGGCACTACAAGCAGTAAATATCACACACAGAACTAAACCACTTCGGTAAAGTGTAATGAGTGGTATCTGCCCTGGGCGACGATAAATCATCTATCGCCCGTCACCTTCCTTGTAGTCATCTCCTCATACAAGCAGGAAATGAATTATGACTATATAGAATTTTGTTTTGTTTTATCGTAGCATAAGTTTAGGCAAAGTAAGCACTTCGATGTGACTTCAGCATCGCCCAGGTGTAGATACCACTCACTGTAGTTTATCAAAGTGGTTTACTTCTGCATGTGATCTTAGATTGCAGTTGCTCGTACTTTATCTTGTAGTTACTCTTTGTCATTTAGGTGGTCGTCAGTTGGCCCCTTTTAGGCGCTGCTCTCGGCCTTGCTTAAATGCGAACTAGGATTGTATTTATCTGCATAGATGAATGAATAACGCTATCCTGTAAACAGTTCGACGGCATAATGCGTCGGCATAATGATCGTTCGTGCTGGATGATGCAGAAAAATAATTCTAATTTGTGGATCCATATCCATAGCTTGGGTCAGACAGTGTCAGACGACATGTCCAGTTAAAAAAATCGCCAACTACTAGTCTATGACGGACCACCCATGGCTCATAGATGAGTTACTGAATCAGAAATTTTATTCTGTCAAGAATGAGACACAGATAGACCGCACCTTATCGGCGCGATCCATCAGTGACTCATACTTAACAAAACATGTTTGGAAGATAACTTTCTGTTGGGTTACTCCCATACGTTTATATCATTCAACGTGATTCAAAATGGAATGAAATCTTATTAATTTCCTAATATTCCTAAAATTTTGGAGTCAAAAAATTGCTACGGACTACCCCGATTAAACAGTTCTTAGGAAGACTTCTCAAGACTCCATAGGTTAAAATTTTTGAAGGCCTCTCTTATTTCATTTCATCTATCGGGTTAAATTAAGATAGATTCTAAACGTGAGGAATATAAGATAGTCGTTTCTGGAATGTTAGTAAAGTTTCTCGTAGATTCGCTTTGAGCAAACTGCGAAGATGGAAACTGAAATATCAATCGTCTGTACTGAAACGCAAATGAAAAATATTTTGAATCTTAAATTCGATTATCTTTAAAACGCAAAAAATAGAGTTGTGCCCTATTTTTATCATATTTAAAAGTGTAGACTCTATTATTGCATTATTCAATACACAAAATTTAATATATTTTCGATTAAAGGTCCATTAACAACCGGATTTATATTCCCGAGAGTAATTATAAACACAGTAATTAAATTATCTCAATCCCTAATACCTTATGAGTGCCAATAAACACCAGAAAAATAAAATCAGCAATTTAACTCACTTTTTTTGATGTTTTGTTAAGCATGGGGGCTGATGGATCACGCCGCTCAGGTGCGCTCGCTTCCGGCCTTGCAAAAAACGAATATCAACAAAAAAATAAAATAAAGAAAAAACGTGCCCAAAGTGGATTACGATTACATTAATACATTCATTAATATTCGAATTTATTTTTAGATAAGTAGATAAGTGACGATGGAAAAACCATCTACCATTTCTTTGCTTCCTTTTTGTCGCCTCTTACGACACGCAGGAAATACCTTAGGATTATTCTAAAGCCCGTAACTACAGGATAGCAATTGCATATTTGCAAAGTTAAAAACCGCTTTATTGAAGAGATGTATCCCAATTATGGGCTGTTGATGAACCACACTTCGGCGGTGCGTTCCATCGACGGTCCATAATTGACGTAAAAACCGACGTTATAGTTTTATTTCGATACCAACAAGTAAAATTACTGTCAAAAAGCAGTGATTTGCTGCATTTTTTATTACAATGTAGCAGTGCTTAAAGATGAGGTGAGAAAGAAAAATGAGTGGATTCGAAACAATATTTCTTCCGAAACCATTAGTGATCTGTCCTTGAAACATTTTTTTCTGAAATGACATTCTGTTACGAGCTATATTTTTTTGTTTTTGTCAAGCATAAAACATATATGTAATCGCCAAAAATACAAAAATGTTTTATCAAGGACAGGTCACTAATGGTTTATCCGTGACTGATGCTTGGCGAAATGAAATCTCCAGTAGGATACAATACACAAATTAAGACTAAAATTTTATATCGTAACAAATTTTCTGAAAATTATGCGATGCATATTATTCATCGGAATTCATCAGAATAACCCTTTTCAACTCCAAATTATTCAAAATACAATATTTTGGTAAAATATTTAAACGATAAAATATAATCGTTTTGCTAGTATTGATAAATATTTTAACCACAGACCGACCTCCCAAACATTTTAACTTAATGCAAATGCAAATCTACGAAATTCTAGTTTATTAATATTTATGAATATATAAATGATAAAAATATAAATATAAATGATTTGGTGGATCGTGACATTGTATTGGGCATTGTGTTTTGCTCTTTTTTAATTTTCATTGAGCTCACCCATTTTTACTACATATACTTACTTATTTACATTTATTTTAAAGGGAAAAACAGTTTCTTTAATCTGGTTTCTGCCAATATTTTCCTATTTTTAGCGACATCTTATGCGCGTACTGTGATGTAACAATCTGAGATTTCCATTTTGTTACCAGAGTTGTTTCTTTTAGATTAGTTCAAACGATATTAAAAGTTCACAATATAAACAGAATAATGTTTTGACATTTCAGATGAACGAAATTCTTGGTATTTAGCAATACTTATGCCAAATTTAACAATAAAATCAATCAGCATTTTATATAAGTCTAAATACCGCTTTCTTATGAATAAAAAACTTTCATCAACCCAGTTATTTAAACCGTGAATACACTGCAAGTCAAGCACTAATCCTACACTGGAGACGTAGGTTCGAATCACGCTACGGGCGAAAATAATGCGCGATAAGACGGGGGCAACGCGATTATTCCCGTATCCTTGATTTTAATTTTCAAGTCCAAAAATGTACAGTATATCTGTACATTGTACACTGTACATCTCGAAGGGAAGATGATTCACGTAACCGATTGTTTTGATTTCGACATCCAAATCAGACCTAGAACTGATATCTAACCAGAAGGTCATAGGCTTTGCTCCTTAATCGAATAAGTACAATGTTTATTATTTATACAAATCACCTATTTTTATTTAAATTTTCGCACAGCAATGGAAAAATTTGTCAAAGTCAAATGGCAGGAATCGATATTTCCTGGAACTCATGGCCGAATTACAAGATATCTCTTAGTCTCAATGGGATATTTAAAAGCTTTTAGGGCGAAATGACAGAACTGAGTGAAGATTGGCACGAACACATCCCACAAATCAACGTATTTTGTTAGGTATGGGTTATTTATGGATCGCGCCGCCATGGCGCGGTCCATAAGTGAGCCATGCTTAACAAATGAGTCAAACGCTCATGCACAGCCGATCAAGCGCCATGGATGGACCGTACCTGTAAGCGTAATTCATCGATAGCGCATGCTCGTCAAAGCATAAAATATTTTAAATAATCTTTTCAGTTCGAACAACACAAACTGCGTCATGTGATTAATTTGGTGGAAAAATTGCAAGGGGTTCAGAGACGAATCTGTCGATATAATAAAATTAGCAAATTTATAATTTTCATAATATATTTTATATTTAGTTTATTCCAAGTTTATGTAAGTTATCATTCAATAGCATCAGGGAAATGTACATTGCACATTTTTTTTCGCCCGATTAAATTTTTGATATCCCAAATGAATATTATTTCGACGTCCATAATAAAATTGTCACCACATAAAATATTTTTATTGGTCAAATTATTCTTCTGTAATGAGGTTCGGATTTGATTGGTCATTTACGGCCCAGCATATTTTTTTTGTATATGCAATGTGTAATTTGGCATATACCCCGTTTTTATTATGAAAGTTATATCCCGTGGAACGAAACCACGTTTTTTTCTCTACATAACAAATCGACTATATGCGCCTCACAAGTTCCTTGCGCAAGAGACTTTAAAGTAGGTATCAAAGATATTGAAGTATCGAACTAACCTTAGCCAAGGGTGGTCCAGTGATGCACAGACGCGATTCATCAGTGACTCATACTTCACAATAAGTGTTTTGACAGTTTTTTCATTGGGTTGCACGCACTAGCTTTATCAGGGTGGGGCCAATTTTGACCAACATCGATAGAGTTTCGCATGCAAATTGTTGCTGTTAGACAATGTATTGTGAACTGGAAAAACACTGGAACTGTTTTGACGTGATATGCAATAAAAACGCTAGCTTTTAAAAAAAAAGTATGCTTTCCGGCACCTATCATGACGTCATAAATTATTCGCGACTAATTTTAAAAATTTGCGCATCTTTTCAAGATATTAAATATGACACTGGTTACAAGGTATGCCAATTGAATCGCGTGTTCTATGATAATAATAAAGCCTTAATATACCAAAGTCTTTCCATTTGTTATTAGCTATATTGCTCTATGAAAAATCGACAAAGTATTTCAACGTTATTTCACTTCCAAGCATGAAATTTATTCATAAGGTCATCTCGGTCGTTACTGACTTTGGCAGCAAATACATGTTATTTGAGCCAAAACATAAACTAGCAAATGTCATATCACGGAAATAACCTTATCAAGATCTATTGTCAGAACAAAAATAGATTTTCGCTTCAACGTTAATTTTGGAATAAAAAATAAGAAGACGGTATTCGAAATATTGTACACACAAGGTATACTGTGAAGATGGCTATCATAGGCCAATAGACATAATCCAGTCGAGTAATTTTTGTTAGAATCTCTAGTTTCCGCAATGACAAACAAAATCATCATTTCAGTATAGCGATATTCGTGTTAAACCTAATATGCATTCAACAAAACTACGTGCATTTTTGACTCTGTGGATTTTGAAACGCTGAATGAAGAAAGTGAACCGAATATTTATTCAAGATTCGATATACACTGCAACAAAAGTACAGTAAATATTTCCAAAGTTTAAAAACGCCATGTTGATGAGATTCATACTTGACCAAAAAAGTCAATTTTGAATTTTTTTAATACCAACACCGCCAAGTAAAATTACTGTCAAAGACCAGTGATTGTGTGATTACGAATTGTGATTACGATTCAGAGATTACGAATTTAATTTTTTTATTGCACTATTTTGAAAAATCTTCGTACGAAAATTTTTTTCTAGTTTTCCATGATCGTCATAAGTTTATTTCGTCTTAAAAAGTAAAAAAACAATTGAAATGAAAAAATGTATGAAATAAGAGATTTGCTTGTAATCGACCGGGGTCGCAAAAAGACCTGTCAGCACGCCATCAGAGTCGGCGACACCAAATATGAGTTTTAAAGACTACACGTCAATCCGGTATAAAACGCATTTAGGAATGGGAACATTTATTGATTTGAAACCACACCTTCTAACCCACAATCTGATGACATCTTTTTTGAAAGTAAAAACATTCGACCGAAATCGTAGCGTAACTCTAACTAGGTGATATTTCCAAAAATATTTCTAACAAGTTAACCCGGTTCGTAATTTTAAACAACCAATCCTCGGTCGTTCAATAATTAAGCAACCAATATGCTACTGTTAAATGTATGAATAAATAAACATAGGTGGAACGAATGGAGTGAAATTTGAAACGCAAGTTCGATTGCCTGGATGGAGAATGAAATCCGAAGCCATTCCTAATCCGCTCATCCAGTTCAGTTTAGTCGAGGGGGAGGGGTTGTTTATGTGAATATTTTAAATTCGAATCATAGATATTTCTGTAGTACGTCATTAATAAAGATTAAACCAAATTCAATTTATCTCGAAGGGTGTGCATTTGCATATTTTAGGAAATCCTTCTAACCTTGATACTGAAAATCAAGATCGTTTTAAATTGTCTGAACTTGAACTGAAAAATCAATAAGGCTCTCGCTGCATTACACGATTTCAATTGATGGAAACAAATTTTCTTTTATCGCCAAGCATGTATCATGGCTACACTTCTAAGCGAAGCAATAGATCTGTGACCTAGCCTATCAAATCTTCATGAGCATAAGCTAATCATAAGCCATCATAAGCTAATTTTAACTTATAGAACCAAAGCTTTAAAAGGATTTAAATTATATAAATAGGATAGCATAAGACACAAAGATATGAGTTCAACATAGTAATGAACTGCTTGCACTGTAACAAAAGTACAGTAGATTTACTGGTCAATTGCAGTAATTGCGTATTTCCAAAGTAAAAAACGCCCTGTTGATGGGATTTAATCCAAGTATGGGGTGTTGCTGGACCGCTCCTTCATCCACCGCTCCTTCAACACCCCATATTTGGCCATAAAAGTCAATTTGGAACTTTTTCACAATACCGCCAAGTAAAATTGCTGTCAAAACAGTGATTTCGTTGCCTTTTTTGTTACAGTGTGGCCATCATTTACAGGGTTCTAAACATTCAACCTCGATATATATATAAGTATCTCTTTAATTGGCAAATACAATGATGACTTCATTTTGATTGATTCCTCTTGACGTTTTCAACGTCAGAAGGGTATTCTATAATAACAAAAACACCCATAAATTCAATAAAATAGCTTGACTCATTCATTCAACCCATCCTGGTTCAATAAACAGCTTGTTTCGTCTAATAACTATATCCCACAGATAAGCGAATTATCATAGTTTTTTTTCGCAGTTTGACATTGGCTATTGGGAATAAATTAGGAATAATTTGGATAGTATGAATTTTAATAAGATTTAAAAAACATTTAAACTCGAACTATTTTTTGAGATTGCATCACATATACGAAAATGATATGATAGGTATGTGAAACAGATAAATCGTAACCGCCATATATCTGCCCTGTTGTTTGGGGGTTTTAGAATTCCCTTCACGTATTTGCTGCGTTTCGTAAAATTTTTAAATGAAATTATTTTTAAACGGTTAGAAGATGGTTCAACACAGCCATTCAGATACTACCGACTGTCGTTTTTATGAAATATTTTTGCGTTAGAGTACATATGCTGGTCGACATTTCATAGTTCTTTGCTATATTCGTGGCTATGAGCAAATTAGTGCTTTATCCGATATAAAAAAAAACCTCGAATGCGCTTGGTAACCTAGGCTTCAGAAGCTAGATAGTATAGTAGCCATCGTCTCTTTCAACCGAAAGAAAAAAAGTTATACAATAATAGCTGCATTGTGGCGGTTGCATTTTTGCATAAACGTAGCTTCGAGACAGATTTTGGCTGAAGTTCAACGTAAAGTTGAAAAGTTGAACTTCAATCCCAATTATGTGAATTTCACACAGATAAAAGGTCACAAAGACATTCTTCTTTGGGAGTTTCCCGAGCAAGAAAAGGTTCGGAACATCTTAAAATCTTTTACGAAACAAAAAAAGTGTGAACGAAAAATTTGGCAAAATGTGACAGTTTAAACCAAAATGTGGTTATTGTACATTATTTAAATACTATAGAAAAATAAGACTGTCCATTAATATTTTCTTTTCCTGGAAGTGTTTCTGGTAATTTGGGGGTAATATTGTCTTATTCCTGATATTAACATGTGCTCTTCCAGCACAAGATACATCACTGAAGCCAGATGACTAAGCACAATTCTATTGATAAATTAGCGCATAAATAGTTAGATGTGTTGATTATGTGTGACTCATGTGTTCTACAAAACACATTTCTTACTAAAAATGGAATACGGCGATATGAGTCAAGTTATATATTGCGTCAAAAGCAGAAAATTGTAGATTTTAGCGAAATGTTATTCTTCAAAAACAAGTAATCGGGCTGAACGCATATCGACCTGTTTATGACCAAAAGCCACAATAACTGACCATTGCATTCTACAGAGAATTTTTTTACTGCATTTTGTCAGGCATGGGCTATAGGTGAAACGCGCCCTAAAGGCGTGGTTCACCTATGGCACATGCATGGCATAATATAACTTTTAAGTTTTCAAATAAAAACTGGTTCCGTTGAACGTCTAAAGTGCGAAATTTAACTTTTTTCCAACTTTGGAAAATTCACTGTGATAAAAATGCAGTAAATTTATCGTTTATTTTCAGTAATTATATATTTCGTAAATTTAAAATAGTCTTCTCATAAGATTATCAATGCAAGGTATGGTCTGTTGATGTGCTGCGCCTAGGGCAACGCGTCTCACCGACACCCTGAATTGTTTGGTTTTGTAACCACGAAGGGAAATTACTATCAAAAAAACCGCGATTTTACTGCATTTTTATGTTTCTAAAAAAATATTTTTATATTTCGGCTTTGTTTGCGAATAAAAATCAGGCTAATTAACTGTGGTCTTAAAACCTCGTCTATGGCCGTATCGCGGCCATGTTATTGAAAAAAAAATAATCCTTATTCTGGATCGTAAAACACAGGTTAATATGAGCTACTTTTGGGACATGAAGTCGATCTAAAGATGTTTCAGCGGTAGAAGGAAGTTATTTTCGTCAACTCATCCTTAGTAAAAAATAAAATTTTGTGTGTAGCTGAAATCAAATAGCCGTCATCCATAACAAATACACAATGAGCACAATTGCCAAAGAGTTTCGCGTACGAGTTGCCAACAAATCCGTAAATGTTAACAGAAAAGGTTGAAATTTTTTTTAATCCAGCGTAGCAAAATGAGAAAATATTTTATGAAAACTTCATTATTTTTTCTCTAGCCACTCATTTGAATGGATTACACTGATCAAGGCCATAGAGATCACCCCAAGTTATTATACTCTGGGACTCTGGGTTGAGTACTGGACATGGATTAACGAGCCAATGGGCACGGATTAAAGAGCAGGAAATCCAGTCCGTGATCTCCATCCACCGATACAGAAGTTATTATGACTAGGTCATCACGCAATTTCTCATGCGGTTGAGTGTCTTCCAATCAAAAATTGGATTTGGCGAAGCATAAGCCACAGAAAAACCGCGCCTCGCCGGCGCGATCCACCAGTGCCTCATACTTAGCAAAAGGTTCTTCGAGCAAAGGGCCGACAGGGCCAGGTCCTCCAAAACCGGTCGCTTGGTCCCGTACGTTGTAAAAAGGCATCGAAAATGTTCTAAAATGAGACATATATGTTATTGGTTTTTCATACAATTTTAAGTGTGGCATTGCATTTCTGCACAATGGGTGCATGTGTTGTTTTTAGGTTTAAAAATGCGAGTTCTTATATAAACTTCTTGTTTTTGTGAATCATTTTACCATCTCATTTTAGAGCAATACTTCGTAAAGTAAAGAAATGTCGAAAGACCGTTGAACATTACCCGATTACGAACACTCCGTCTAACGCACCATCTGGTATGCCTTGCGCAATGTGCTCCAATTCCAAATCAGAATGCAACCACGATACGGGCACTCGATTTCCTGGAATCACTTCGAGAAGACGAAAAACGTCATTCTCTATCAATAAATGTGAGACAGTGATAGCAGGAGAGAAAGGTGATGTCTCGGAAGGGAAGAAAGCAATTATAATGGCGTATCTACAAGTGCCTTCCACTTCGATCTCCCCTAGGAAGAACCCCACTTCTTTGTATAAGCGATGTAAGTTTTTTTCAACATTTCTCGCTTAACTTTTTTTTTTCACTGAGGAATAAAGTTAATTTCGAGCTGTGTCTGTAGGCAAAATAATATTGAACGACCGCTTAACTACTTTATCTTATTGAATTTCACTCCAAGCAAGGTTCAAATTGCTTAAAAGGGGCCAAGTAACGGTGACTTGTATCGCAAAGACCATTACAGAATGACAAACAGTTAAACACTAAGCGGAAAACATATAAACAGAACTGATTCCCTATATTGAAGTGCAGTGAATAGTATCTGCTCCGAGCAATAGTAAAACCATGTACTACTTCTTTGTTTCCTTTTAGTCACTTCTTATAGGTCAAGAATTGTTTGCACCACAAAGCCGCGATTTTCATCAATGATCCATACTCGACAACCCATTTTATGTGAAAATTCATTTTTATTAAATATGCCCCACAGGCGGACCGCGCCATGTCGGCGCGATCCATCAGTGGTTAATATTTGATTAAACAAACTTTCACTATTTTTTTTTTTGGTGTATTGACCATTGTCACATATACATGTATCTTCGCCCAGGGCACACACAGTCCTTTGAACTTTATTATAGTATTTCGGAACTCTGGAATGTTTTCCACTTGAGATGCATTTGTTTGAACTGAGCATCGAATTTGCTCTTTGCCTTTTTGCTTGCTAACAAATTATGTTCAATTTCTCAGCTCCCCCACAGACTAGAACAATGGTTGTGGAGGAGGTCGGAGGCCCTGATATCAACAAAGTAACAATATCTGGAACTACGTCGTCACCGAACCTCACAAAACAAATTCAAAATACAGTCACTCAGCCTTCGCCGGCTAGTATAAGAGGACGAAGACTGGGTTGGTGCCAACAAAGATCGTTCAGTACCGGAGGTAAGCTTGATTGAACGGCGATAACGTTAGGGTTTGATTTTAGTTTAGAATAGCCTCCGATTGTCAATAAAATGTCCCATTTGAAATGTATGCACTTATCAAAATTGGTTGCTTTTATCGTGTTTGCGTAACTGACCTAGTTTAAGTAAAGTTATCTTTAGATATCTTGACTAGAATAATATGATTTACTGATGTTGGAAAAATACATTAGTATCCCAATCAGGAAAAACACAATATTTCCAATATCAGAGTTCTCAACGAATTTTTGGATAAAGATTCTCAAAACAAAACAAATCGAACACTTCGATCGACTCTGATCCTTAAACGTATCATCAAATACTCGATCCAATAGAAAAACGTTGTAAACAACAGCAACTCCAGAAATGTTTTGTTGTCTATTTAACGCCATTGAGATTGGAGTTCCACATAATGATATTGTTGAACGAAAATTACAAACGCCAGTGGCCTATAACTCCGCTAAAAATCATCAACCTGTTTTGGGGCGTTCTCGATTGAGTGAAATTAAATGGCCAGGAAATGGTCAGAAGAAGGAGCAGTTAACACAGGGGCGACGATTTCGAAATCTTCGCATCTGAGTTGATTCAAATTATTAGCGTTTGATTCAAATATTCGATTCGGAATCTTCAAATCTGAATTGAATATTTGCATTAAATGATATATTCCGAACAATTTCAAATACTCTAAAAACTAAATTTCTATTGTCAATATTCACACACAACCGTCTCTTTTACACTTTCAACACATTTCCTCTCCGCATAAACACATTTCTCACAAGATAAACACATTTCCGCTGCGAGTAGTCTTTGTTTAAAGTAGGTCATCTTTTAACAATTATCGATTTCATATCAATGACAGCTGAAATTATTATTTTCACCATTTAACGAACCGACTTGTCGCGACAGTGCGTCCTCCATAACAGATGTTCATATAAATTTTTAATAAGCTAACCACTCCCACTCATTATCAACACACCACAAAATTCATCAGTTTTAAAGACAGATCACACTTTGTGCAACGAGAGATAAGTATATGCAAATATCTGCAGATAAATATAATCTTGACTCCTGACCTAGCTTATTTTTTTGCTGATAGTTTACTAATTGGTTCTTTGGAAGTATTCTCAAGAATCAAAACGAAAGTATTGGCTTTTATGAAAAAAGGAATAATTCTAAATATGGTTGTTTTTAAACGATATTTGAAATTCCCTATTAAATGGAATAAAATGTTGGAACATTTCATATGCATAGCGGGGATGATAAATTTGGGCTTTTTACTACTGATAAATGCTCAAAAAAAAATTGAATTCGTATCAAAAAAAAATAAATTTTGCAATGCAGAAAACAAAATTGACATGTTTAGCATAACTTTTTGCACCAAAATCATTTAGATAAAATGGGCCGGACTGAAATGTGATTGCAGGCCGGACTCAAATAGATAACTAGTCCATCACGCCAGAAGAAAAATAAATTTAGTTTTTTCGTTTAAAATTGAATAATTTTTCAAATAAGCAAGTTATGTTTGACGTTTCATGTCGCAATATATGAGATAAATCATTATTTTTTTGGCTGATTAGCGAAATATATTCTCAAAATATCAACTTTGACTATTGAACAACTTGAAATATACTACTATTCTTTCTTGCATGCCGCCTTAACTAAATAGCATCTCCCCAATTCAAGCCACAAGTTTGAAAAGTTAATCCGAAAAATAATTGTTTTCAGATGAAGAACTTGAACCGGAACCTGGAATGATAGGAGATGACGACAGCGATCTTCCAGAAATGACATCATTTGAACTAAAATCCTGCGTTTTTGGAAATACAACCCTTACTAAACAAGAAAAAGAAAAACTATCAAATTCACATGCAGCTAAAATAGAAAAAATTTGCGTTCACCGATGTGAAGCGGTTATGAAAGCAAACGCGCCCACTTCCAGATGAAAAATTCCAATTTTTGCCAGTACCAGACGAAGGAATAGAAAAAGTTCCCGATGGAACTTTGCAAATGTTGTGCGATAAGGCTGTCAGTGACAGCAGAATGAATAAAAAAGTCGTGTCTGCGTTCCCTTCAATAGCAAATATTATTTCAACGGAGACAGCATCTGAGCACAGAGAGAAATCTCAGTCGCTTCCCGGGAATGATTTTCTTTCACCTGGTACAAATATAGACCCTATATTCGAATCCCGTTTTTTCACGGGCACATCACCTATGCACAATAAAACGTTGAGCAAAACAACTATGAAAGGATCGTCTTCAAATAACGATTCTAGAGATGGAGCATTATCAAACACCTCTATTGATTCAGGGCGCCGAAGAGCTAGAATGCTGAAGCGACAAAGTGGGATTGAGGAGGATATACAGATTCGAGTTGATCCAAGCGACAAAAATGAAGATACGCAAACACTAATCAATTCGGTTGAAAATTTCTCGGTGACAATTTCAGAAAACCACGAAATACACGTTAGGTCACCAATAAGCTCACCAGTTGCGTATATGACGGCACCTCTCGCGCGACGCCTATTTCCTAATAAACAAGTGGCCAAGATGCTATCACCACCTGAACCATCAACCACTTCTGAGCCTTCCATCCCTTCTGACAATGTTGTTGGATCCCTACACGTACCCAACCCGACATCTAGCGGCCGTGGAGTGTTTACGAGCGACCTAACATCAATTCCTGGGGACGTTAGGAGAGCAAAATACGCTTTTAAACCAGCCAGTTCGTCGTCAGATAAAGGGTATACTTCTCAGCTAGAGCAAGGGCTTTCTGTTGATACGGGTATGAGAGATCCACCCAACTTTCCAAGAATCTATTCTCGCCCAGAATCGCGTGATGAAGGAATGGGTTTTGACATAAAAGAAGGTGGGCTGTCAAAGAGAATAATGTATAGACGTGGTGCTAGTGACACGAACGGAAAACGTTGGTTCAAACATTTTCGTAAAAGCAAGAACTGGTCAGTGACAAGTTTGAAGCAGTCAAAGTACAGAATACGTGGATCATCTGGCTTGGGGAAAGACACCATGATTAAAATTGTCATCGATCACGCTACTGAAGAGGCTGTTGACGAACATTCGTCCAATCACCCTTCACCCTGCCCCTCACAAAGTCCTGAAACAATTCCAGAACAAGGCGTTGTCACAACGACTGATCGTAATGAAAAAGAAACGTACGACACGCCACAAAAACAAAATTTGCGAAATAATGAAAATGACAAGTCTGAATCAGAAAACAAAATACAAAAGTGCTTTAGAAGTATATGGAAGAAATTATTTCACTCACGCGGACTTACAGATAGAAAAAAATACACCTTCAAGTCACCTATAGATGACGAGAGCAATTGCGACGTAGAACTGAGTAATACTCTATCTGATTGGCCTCATGAAGGTTGTGACGAAGGGATGGGAAGCAGTAAAGCTTCTTCTCTAACAAGTGCGAGAGATGCAGTGTTTTTATCGAACGCATCCAGTATGTGGAGCGGTATTGCAAACTATCCGGTATCTCCTAAACTTCAACATCAGCCGATTGTTATGTTGCCGATACCTAGTTTTCCGATTAAACAAAAAAGCGTTGACCAAGATAAAAGTGATCGTAATTCTGGGGTAGAAAAACGAATGTGCTCTTCCCCTCCACTTTATATAGACAGCGAGGAAGGACGTAGAAAATTTACAGAGGCTAACCAAATACGCCGTGTAAATACATTTGATTCGGTCGATTCGACAAGTCGACGAGGTAGTCCCGACACTGACGTTATTTCTCCTAGGGAGAACGAGGCATTGTTGGCGAGACGACGAAAAATGAACGATTCGTCTCAATTTTTAAGAGTACAGAATACATGTTGTGCGGATGGTGATTGTAACGTTTCTCTAGATTTGAATAGCATTGATTTAGGGAGAAGGTGGTCCGGACAGAGCGACGCTATTTCAATATATAGCGGAAGATGTTTGAGCGCATCGAATCAGGGAACGATAAACAAGATCGGTACAACAATTCCACCCCCGAAGCCCTCAGCGTCGATAGTGAGTGTTGGAAGTCAAGTTCGATCAAGAAAACAATCCAAGAGCAGCACAGGTTCGTCCCATCGACGACGAGGCCGACGACCAACAATTTATGAACGATTTTCGGGAAAGAAAGCGTCAGTTGCGTCGTCGTCGGCGGCCAGCAGCAGTACTCGCCATCGACGCCGTGAGGCGGAACGAAAACTTGCATACAGCGGACTATTTATATGTATCGCATTTGCTTTGTACATTCTGCCCTCGTCAATAGTGGATATTTTACAAAATTTGACTCCAATCAACATCCCCCCCAATATTCAATTCGGCGTAGTTGTACTTTCGTGGCTTCACGTTGTCGTTAATCCATTATTATACGGTTTTATGAATCCACAATACAGAGTAGAATATACAGAAAAATTTGCAAAGACGCACGCAGGTGCTTGCGACGAAGAGATATAGGTGGTGGACTGAGTCATGGAAAATCAGCTCTGGTGAAAACAATGAGACAACAGTCCTATATAAGTCCGGCTGAAATACGTAAAGGATCGAATCTTAAGCGTGTAGGTCGCAATAATACCAAGTTTTAGCTTAAATTGGATATTTTTCACTAATTATTATTGTTTTATTAATAAATTTTACTGTTCCAATGTTATTTAATTTCATTCTTTTAACGAAGCTGTTCTGAAATTATATGTGAGATGTATTGTGGTGTTTCTTCAACTTTATAATAAAAGAAAATGATTAGAGTGACTCATTCATATGAATATTCGAGGTTGGGTACTTGGAATCAAATCGAAACGATTCGGTTCATGTTTTTTAAATTACCAGCATGTACTGGGTTGCATTACTAACTTTGTTTTATACTTTCTGGCACGAGGCTCAATGTGAAAATGACGTTTGTATTCATGTATGCTACAAAATTATAACAATCTTTACTTTTTTTCTAAGATGTGTTTGTATAGATACAACACCTTCTATACGAAAATAAGGTATGGTCGTATCCAAGAATTCTAAGATAATTTGGTCAGGTTCATCTGTTTTCATTCGAAATTTCATCAAAATAAGGGTACCCTAATGAATCAATTAACGTCCGCTATTAGGACAAGGGGCTACATAGCATGAAAAACCAGAAACCATACCCAGAAGCGGGACACTTTCCATAAAACTCAACCACTATAGTAGGGTACAGTGATCAATCAGAATCTACTTTGGAGGATTATAAATCTGTCTCTTTATTGCTTCATTTAAGTCGCTTTCCGTAGCTCACATGATATACGTCTGTTGCAATTCTAAAGTTCGCATCTACATGACCGACAATTTGTTGAGAATATGACTTAATGCTAGCGCTCAAGTACAATCATCAAGAAAATTGTGACAAAATAAATTTTGATAAAAATGGAAGCCTAGGAGCAGTCAATCAGTGGTTCACGGTTAACAAAATACGATAATTTTTAAAGGGGAGGCTACTTCTGAAGGGAAGGCGACTTCTACTTTTGAGCATGTTTTTTGCTAACGATGTCAACAAAATCCATACCTTCCTTTATACACATTTTCCCGTCTTATTCGATTCGAAGAATTTGAGATTCGGAGAAAAGTATACTCGATTTTGCTTTGAATTAAATACTATTAAAATATATTTAGCCTTGTACATGAATAATTTGCTTGCTCATTTCCATATGCAGGAAAAATTAGTTATGAAAAGCATAATTAACAAATCTTTCGCGCAGTGCTAGCGCTATCTATGAGACAAAAGTTTTATAGAACAAAAGTTTTTAAGCATTCCCACGGTACGTTGACTGACAAAAAATAACAAAGATTTGGAAAAAGTATGCGACTACGTATATACTTTAGTACCATTTTTAAAAATATTGATCGACTGGTACTGGAGAGAGATGTACCGCTAACCTTGGTTACGTTTGCCAATACCGACCGATAATACACAATGAGCTGATGCCGTCGACACGGAATTACACAATGCTTTGGTAGTTCAAAGTATCGCAATAGGATAGAATTGATTTTTATCCTGCTGGAGTGGAAAGTCGAGAATACGACTTAACCATGTGGCAAAACACAACCGCTCGTGCACACACCGGTTTCGAATTGGGAGTGAATGCTTTGACTCAACATTTGCTCATTTTTTCTGTGTATGGACATGATTGGTGGAGGATGCAATAAGCAGCGATTGCGTGAACTACCGTATACTGGCGAGTCGTTCAGCAGACCTCAACCTCCACCCTTGTCGGTGCGATCTACCAGTGACTCAGTCTTAACGAAAGATGCTTGGAGAAGATGTTTGTGACTGGGATTAGAAGGAAATAATTATTAATTTTCTTGTAATAAATAAATTTTAAGCGCTATATTTAAGTGACTATCTACGGCATCTTCATGTAATACGTAATAATGTTGTAGTAAAATGGTAAGTAGTCAGGATTTTCGATAAAACTTAAATAATTTTTTTTCTTACTCATTATATCATTTTCAATAATATTTTGCTTGGTGTCGGAAACATTCCACGACAAGCAAAAATATTCCTGAATACTACAAAATTGAATGAGTTAGGAACCTTCTTAATTTTGTCCTAATTCATTTTTCTCAAACCTGTTCGGCTTCTTCAAATCTTCTAAGCTCCGACAAAATGATTCCAGTGTTGAGATGAGCAACTGCTAATGTTGGTCGATATTGTATTGCTTTCTGATATCTTTTCAAAGCTTCTGCATATTGTCGTTGTTCTTGATACAGAAGCCCTCTGCATAAAAAAGAAGAGAATATATTCGAAAATGTTTTGGCTTTTGAACTTCCTGAAACGTATTCACGAGATAATTCTACTGGACTGAAAATGTTTTCTAATTATAATTTGCAACTATTGTACTGTTGCCCGGCTCATTTAGTTAAGCGCAATCGCATTGCGGCGGTTCGATGCTTGACCGTTTCACCACAAAGCATGCCATTCAGTAACTACAAAGGTCTGTGCCTAACGGTTGTTTGTTATAAGCTCCCCGGTAAGTTCACGGACAGATCATAGCAAATAATCCGAAAACCCTAAAAAAAATTTTGCTCTATTTTTAGTCGGGTTTCAAAAATTTAAAAAAGAAAATTATACAAAGCATCACACTCCCACATGCGAAATTTGGCGCTTCAAATTTGGGAATTCATTCTTTCATGATATCATAACTGTTGAATAAGTAAACGTCAATTTTCATTCGTCGTTCGTAAGTTCATGATAGTGCGTTTTTCATACCAATCACGTTTCAATACTAAAAGCCACTAACGTGGAAGACGAACGTGGTTCAGTCTTGTTGGGAAGACGTGATATTTTCAGTTTACTTTAGTCGGTCTTACCACAATGAAGCGGGCGTGGATTCATGTACTGAGTCTCGAATCCAAGATCTCTGTTCTACGATACCAACACTATGAACATCGCGTCCGCTAAACAGATGAATCAAGCCTTGTTTTAAGTAATCAAACTGATACCGTACCCCATTTGTATGTGTTTAAGAAAAATTAGTATAAATATCAGTTAGAAATTATATCCAATTACCCGTGGATCTCAGATTGTATGCGCATAGACGGCGCGATCTATCAGTCACTCATATTTGGCAGTGTATGTCTAAATCAAGTTCTTCTGACAACATTATCTTAAATAAAGCCCCTTTTTATATTTTGACCACTGGGTGGTGAACGAGAGCCAATTTTTCCGTATTCTTGAACATAAGTCTCCAATCGATACTGTTATCATATTTTACGAGGCACTTGAAGTCATCCTTGAGAATTGTTTAAATATTAGTACATCGATAAATTATTATCATGGTGTTTTGCTATGTCTATACACATCCATTACAATAATCATTTATTAAACATTGAAGAGGAATTAAGACGGAACATTTTCGGACTATTCATTTCGGTTTAATTGTTTCACTTTTCACTTAACAGAACTTTACAGGATTTAACTAACGATCATCTATACGCAAAGAGCTACATGGCATGGAGAACCAGCAAGCATCAGTGGTTATCGATTAGATCGTATTCGAAATCACCCTTAAAATAATTCGACTCCGCGACATCGGAAAAAGGCAGCTTTGTTGTGCGTGAACCAC
Source organism: Styela plicata (assembly GCA_963675895.2). Lineage (NCBI taxonomy): Eukaryota > Metazoa > Chordata > Ascidiacea > Stolidobranchia > Styelidae > Styela > Styela plicata. The sequence goes on along the minus strand of OZ023139.1, from coordinate 12,332,744 downwards.
TGATGGATCGCGCCGCATAGGCGCAGTTCATTTGTTGTTCATGATTGACAAACTTAAATGTCAAGATCAAATTTTGTGGGAAGATTACAATGAACATGTGAAATTTGTCTTAAGAAATGATAGACGATTTTATTTTAACATCGCCGAAGTCAGAACCCACTTGCTGCATTTTACTACAACGCCTTGGTCCTGTTTGGGATGTTTTCAGAGTCTTTATTTTGTAGCAGCCCTTAGCAACATGTGTGAGTGGCCGATGGTTGGTTCCTTTGGGGTTCTTGGTTGGGGTGAATAGAAATAAAGAAAGAGCCAAGAATTTCTAAAAGTACAATCGGATTTAACAAAGTGAGAAAGATAATCATACTTTCATTTTCTGTTTATCCACAAAATGTAGATACTTAAATTTTTTAGTTTGCTTTTATTTTTTTATTGAAATTCACTCTGAGCAAGGTCGGAAGCGGTGCCTGAGAGAAACCAATTAACGACCACTTGATGGCAAAAAGCTACCTCAAGATATAATTCTAGCAACTGCACTCTGAGCGGAAAACATTCCAAACGGAACTTTTACGACATGCAGGAAATACGTTGGAACTTTTCCTAAACCACGTACCTACAGGGTCACAATATTGATATTAGCATGATATAATGAATAACAGGAAAGTGAAATTTGAAAATCAAAAAATGTAATAAATATTAGATAATTTCGCTTTAATATCTGCTCAAATCCACACAATTTACTATTTAAACACTAATTATCGAGTTAAGCCTCAACACGAGCCACTGTTGCTCAATTCTTATCAGAAATCATCTTTTTGAAAAAAAAAAAATAAAATAAACAAAGTAACCAACCAAGCTGACGTCCATTTTATTTTTTGTGTTTTCTGTTGCAAGTAATAACAATTACGCGCAGTTAATTGTGGCTTGGTAACGCGAATAATGGAATGTACAGCGCCGCATGGTCTGGTATCGGACCCAGGACCTACCCAGGTGTAAAAGACCCAAAACAAAGTTGCGATTGTTCACCTGATGTGTAAATAATGTGCATCCCGTTGGCTAATGCGTGGGGGTAACCAAACTTTAGGGGTAGCCGAAAAAATATTTCATCTCAAAAAAACAATATGTGTACATTTAAACACACGGATACAGGCTCGATTTATCTATGATCTGTGTTCAATCGAGGATAAATTTGTTTTATAATTTTCGACATGATAGTTAACCCAAAACAAGCTGTTACATGTTTACGGTTTTTCCACCCAGTTGGGTCGATCAATGGGTCAATTTAGTAGATAAGTTGATGCTTCATTTTTTACCTGTAACGTGTTTTTTCGGTGGAATTAATGAAAAGCTGTATTCTGCGAAAGTCTTATCTTTTTACTTTATATTTTATTTTTATTGTTCAAAATATGATTTCGCCAGTTTGAGTTGTTTCCTGATAGTGCTACCTTTGCCCAGGTAAGAAGCCAGCGGATACCTCGTAGTATAACTGTTAAGTTCTGTATGGTATTCTGTCGCTGGTTTGCATTTTATGTAGCTGTTTTCTAGTAAGTACTTGACTAGATGTTTTATTAAACGTGCTTAGTTTTCTAAAAGTGAATTCAATTTTTAAAAAATGTCTCATCATATCATGATTTATAGGTTATCCCGTTTTACATGCCCACAAAATGCAGTGTGACTTGAGATAAAAAAAAAAGAAAAAAAATGAGTCGTCATTCAGCGAACCTACCTACAAACAGAAGACATGTTTGCACTGACCAATAGGAACAGATGTTCCATGACAGCATGTTTTTCCCAAACATGAGCCACTAATGGGTCGCGACGCTTAGGCGCGATCCATCAGTGGCTCAAGCTTGACGAAAACATGGACAATGGAGCTTTTCTGTACAATGAAGATGAGAGGTTTTCGCGTTTTTTCACCATTGAAGAATTCAAAAAATAGTTTACAATTCAATTTACAATTTCAAACTCACGGTAGCACTAATTACCTGCACGGGTTAACATTAATGTGATGATGGCGTGTGTGATGATGAGTTTTAGGGTGTGTGAGGTGAGGTATTGACTGTTTTGTGATATACGCTTGATCACATCTTGTGCTCTTTTTCCCAAAGATTGATTGCGCAGTTGACTTGCGAGTCATCCGTGGCCCAAGCTCAATCAAACAGCAGTTCTGATGAAGTACATGAGCTAACAAAATTACAAATCGCTGACCTAGTTTAAAAGGATTTGTGTCAAAATGATGGATGAAGAAAAAGATTTTAAAGGTAAAATTGATCACTAACTTTGAGAAAATTTGCGGTTATGATCAGAAATTTGATTATTATCTTTGAAGTAAAAGAAAAAATATTTCAGAAAAATCAGAAAAAGTTTTTTTTTCTAAACATTTTTATCAACTACTGGTGACTGATATATAAAACAATGGTCGTTGGTCAGCAGGTTGCTACTGCTTAGCTTAAACAAATTTTTGCCAAATGTGAGTATATCGAAAAAGTCCAATAACTTAAAAACTGGATTTTAGTTTGTATTTTATATATATATATATATTATATGCATACATATATAGGCTACGATTGGTTAGTTCTCACAGTTTCAGAAACAAAATGGGGTTACAGATAATACCGTTTTAATACAAGCAAGCCATGACCAGATAATTATATCGGGCAACGCTAACAGGCAAATAAAATTTGTTAGCACACGGTGATAAATATAATATCCATGATTTATATGATTTTTGATTATGACAAACTGTTCATGTCCAATACTCTAAAATTAGAAAAACACGTGTTTGCACTCATTCGTTGACGAAACGTTGTTGCTCATTTATTCTGTATTCTTTTTGTAAAGTTTACTTTTTACTTGTACAATAGTCAAACCAATATATCACTCGCTCATTTGTAAATAGCCCAATAAAACGGTCTACTAGTTTCTTGATAAGAGCAACATTGTTCAAAGCCTGTTTGATCACGCACGTGACATAGATAGATCGAGCTTAATAAACCTCGATTTATCTATGCCACGTGCATGATCGAACATGTTAATGAAACAAGTTCATTACCATACTTTTATATTTCAACCATTACAAAACAATGCTGAACTGGAGAAATAGGATTAAACAAAAATATAATACAAAATCAAGCTTAGCCCTTGTTAAAACCGGGCTTATTTACTCAATTTCATCCTTGAGTTAACCTTGGAAACCATATTCGTTAGAAATTTTCTAAATTATATCGCGGAATTATTTCTTGCGTGAAATAAATAGTAAATATGTTTATTGGAAATTCGATTTGGAAGTAAATAGCTAATAGTTCTCAAAATAGTCATAGTGCTGAATTTTGTATATATGTTTTTTAATGTCTGGTGCTTTCATTCTGAGCGGAAATGAAACGCCATTTTTTAGCTATGCTAAATATTTAAAAAAAAAATGAAGATATACACCACTTTCGAAATACATACGGTGTATACGAAAAAATTGCAATTAAATACTGACAGTTTGTTTAAAACCAAATTATGAACATTTTTACAATGTATTTGTATTGTCATTAGGGGTGGCCAAAACCGAATATTTTTTGATTTCAGATTTCAATAATTTGCGCGAAAACATACTGCGCGAAACATTCCGAAATAGATATTGGTGAAAAAGAATTTGGGATCAGCCTGTCATATTTGCTCGACATATTCTACGTCTATGCTATGTTATGGTGTAGATGTAATTTTAGTCATTTTGTAACATTCTCAAATTATAAATTGGAACATCCCCATGAACGATTGCCATACATTTTAATAGTCTCTGTAAATGCCAAAATGCGAATATAAAGACAGTATGTATATTTGATTGACAATCTGCCTATTTTTTTTTTATTTTGACCCAAGCCCGGAGAACCTACCAAAGGAAAAACAAACAAACAAATACAGTACCAAATTCCAAGAAAAAATTCAAATACAACGAAACAAATCAACAACTCGATCAGTATCAACCGTCCGTGAAGTTGCAGTTTTGTTTTAACCAGCGTTTCAAAACAATATTTAAAAAAGTAGAAAAACACGGAAATCGACGAAAACAATCTGATTTTGGGCCGTTTCCTGTAGTCTAAATCTACGATTTACTATTTTTTTCTTTTATCACAAACTAAGTACGGGCATTGCATAAATTATTCATTTTGCTCAATCATGGAGCGACCTTGCATGGTAAAACATAACTTTAGAGAAATATGTTAAAACTTGGCGAGCGAACAACAAAATGTAAAAGTGCGTCTTTGCATCTTTACATCTCAAATTTCAACTTGAAAATAGACTTCAATGCGCGGTTTACCTATGGTCCATAATTGATTGATTAATGTTAAAATTGTTCAAATAAAAGATTTGCTCACAAATGCAAAATTTTGAACCAAAAAAAATCAGGATGTCCAGACTTTATCGACAAAATACCCCAAATGTCGCTTACGCTGGTGAGTAATATTGACAGAACGTGACAAATTTGATTTTTACACTGATCGTAATCAAGATAAACTTTGTTGTGGACAAGTTTTCACTAGTATTGGAGACACAAGTGTACAAATAGTATGTCCTGCGTAATTCCCCAATTTTCAATTTTGTACTGAATTTTTAAGAAATTAGACATGTCGTCATATTTTGGAGATGTTTTCGGTAAGTTTTAGGTTTTAACAAAGGTAGATCTTGAGCTGAAACAATGAGATGGGGGGGGGGCAGTACTTCAATCTACAATTTAATAAATGTATCAGAAATTTTCAATCTTTTTTAAAAAAAAAAAACGTCGGCCTATTTACGTGAAGTTTACGGATTTGATGACAAATTGTCATAAAATATGGGATATCGGAAATTTCTATCACTTTAATAATTACCGAGAGTTGACAAATGTAAATTCCGACACATTTTGCGTTAGCACTGGTTATGATCTTTGAATGGAAGGTTTTACGGCATGTCGTATGGTTTCGATCCAAATTGAAAATATCTTTTCCTTTTTTCATTAAAACACTGGAAAAACCCAGAAAAGACAAACTTCAAAACAAGCCGTAATAACACACTCACGTGGGCAGATGAATGATATGAAAATTGTTTTTAAAACCGCATTATTTCATTTCCACGCAATATAGCAATAGATCTGAGAGATCTATCATTTCGATCATAAAATTTAGATTTCAATAAGACTCAGACGATCCCCTCCCAGTTGAAAATGTCAAGTGGGCCTAAGCCTTAAAACAACAAACCCCCTTTCTCTCATTTTGTGGATTAGAGTAAAGTTGAATACATAAAAATGGCGGATACTTGATAGGCACAATTAAAAGCTGATTTTTTTATCGAAATTTACACAAAGCAAGGTTGTCAATCAGAATTTACTTTTGCCAAAAATGAGCCAACGATTAACAGCCAACGCAATCAGTGGCTCCGGTGGGGGGAGGGAGTAAGGAAAAGGCATTTTATTTAGAACCATAGAAAGTTAGAGCTTTTTGAACAAGAATATTCCAGAATTTTTGCGACCCCGTCGCACGCAAATATATTTCTAGCTACATTCAGGAGAATTTACATTTAAGAGAATTTTCGCAAAAAAAAAAAATTGAAATTTTTGTCTTGCGCTTACGGCAAACAATAACCAATGATCGATCGCGAAGACAAGAAAGAAAATAAAAGCAATACGAAAATACAAGGTTGGTTCCCACCACGTATAAAACGGCAAGCAAAAATCGCCTGATTGTTATTTGATACCTCAAATTGTCGTACACCTCCCTGATATATATATGTGAATATTGTGAAAAATCCGCGTCTGTGCAAATATTATGACGTCATATATACTCGATGACCCGACTGCCATATACATATGTATTCGAGTTACAATTTTCTGATCATCATCTTTAGGGAGCTAACTTAACAAAACATTTTTTAAAAGCACGTGCCACGAATGAAACATTCTTCCTTATCAGAAATTTTGTTTTCGTTAATCATGGGCCACAGATGAATCGCGCCTACCTGGCGCGATTTATCAGTGTCCCATATTTAACAAAAATATCTGCAAAGGTTTAGCGATGAACATCTGTTCCATATCTGTAATGTTCAACCGTAGGCAATGTTTAAAAATCCTCAATAAAAAATTTTACAAAATACATTTTATTAAAAGTGGGTGGATGATGTATCGAACCTCCAAAAATGCATATAAAAAGTAATACGAAAATACGAGATTGGCTCATATCACTTTAAAATCTTCATATCTTTTTGTTCAGTTTATATGAATATTGATATATTCTTTTGTTTAGTATAGATTATGTATACTGATAATTTTTTTTTTTTATTAAAATTCACTCTGAGCAAGGTCGGAAGCAGCGCCTGAGAGGAACCAGCTGACGGCCACTTAAAAGCGGGGAGCTATACTAAAACATGTGGTACCAGCAACTGCACTCAAAACGGAAAACCTCCCAATAGAACTGAACCGCCATGGTAAAGTGAAGTCAGTGGTATCTGCCTTGGGCAATGATAAAACCATCTACAACTTCTTTGCTTCATTTTAGTCGCCTCTTACGACACGCAGTAAATACGTTAGGACTATTCTAAAGACCGTAACTACAGGGCCTAATTCTGTGCAAGAATACTAAAAGAATATCAAAAATGAACCCTCAACAAAAACAATGTATTAAGAGGTCAAGTAGACATAAGCTCAATATGCATACATGTATAGCGAAATTTATTAACGTACCAAATTTGTGGTAAACGAAGGGTGTAATTTTTAAATTAAAAAAAAAAAGAAACTCATACACTCTTTTTACAATCCCTTAATTGTGTGAATCATACTGATTAAGACTCGAATCTAATATTAGCGAACTATAGAACCATAGGCACAAATGGTTAGCGCTGTTAGAAATGCATGCGATTTCCACAGTTCGGACCCCCAATTTGATACAAACTGTAACAAAAATGCATGCAAATCACAACATTCCGACGCTGATTTTACTTGGTAATATCAAAATAAAAACTATAAAATTGCCATTTTTGGCCAAGTATGGGGTGTTGATGGGAAGTACCGCTGAGGTGCGTTCCATCAACATCTCATACTTGGCATAAACCTCATAGGCAAAACAGTTTTGAACTTTGGAAAATATATAATTACTGTAAATGACCAGTAAATTTGCTGTACTTTTGCCACAGTGTATCTTTTTTTAAGTGTCAAGCAAATCCAAGGTTTTCAAACTGTGATTTCAATCGCTAATGTGGTTTTGAATCGAAGGGAATAATGTAGATTTTTATCACTCAAAAACACCTATTTAAAACCTTGAGAAGGTCAGATATTAAAAATTTTCCGTGATTCAATTATTACGTCATAAGAGCGCCTCAGTCAATAGCCCTAGTTTCAACCTAGCATTTTTTTTTATACTTCAGGAAAAACATCCCAAAAGTATAGCCTTGCAATTGGTCTTTTCAGAGCGAGGTTTAATATTAATAGCATATGTATCGTGAGAGTCGAATAAAAAAAAATAAAAAAAATTGGAAGATGGACTAATGCTTTTAACTTACAAAGTACATACATGTAGGCACTACATTCTGCTGTAGCTATTTGTCATGTGACTAACCCCCATGTCGTTCTACGCTGGATTAAAAATCCAGCGGGAAGTTGGGAAATTACATTAAAATTGCAATAAGAGAATTCAATATTCAAAATAACCAATTGAGCAATAATTTCTATTTTAATATTACAAAAAAAAAAAAACATAATAATGATTATCATGATTTCACGCTTCCGCGAGCAGTGAAAAGTCAGATTACGCTCTTTTGACTTCTCGAAACTCAAAAATCTTTTTGCACCACAGGTGGTCGCTAGATTTTTGGTAACTCGCTAAAAGTTATACTGTACGGCATTTATCTTCGATCAAGTATAAGACTACGATAAATCGCGGTTGGAACCGCGATCAATCGTAGTCTCATGCTTGACCGAATATGAGAAGAGTTAGTTGTTATTTTGGAGCTTTATTCCAAAGTGTTAACAGACGAGGTAATTTATGCGATCGTGTTTTAACAGGACATATGCATATGGTTGGTGTGTTACCTCACCTCTATCACATCTTAAAACAATATAAAGTCGTTTCGCATATGAAACACTCCACAGTGTTCTCAGAATAGATATTACTTTACATAATAATACATGTCTGTTATAGACGCAATTTATACCATTGGCCTTTTTGTCCAATTCCCCAAAAAGTATTCGTTCAGATGTGAATATTTAGAATCAAGACTGGTTAAAATTAAAAGAAAATGCTGATATACATAGAAACATATTATACAGCATGATTACTTAAAATCGGAATAATTTAGGTTAAATTTATAGGCGGTCAAAAATCGAATTAAATAATTTCCCTAATCGAATCGAATATTCGAATCAAAAGTCATATAATAAACAGGACAACCTTCATTCAGCTTAAAATTATTTATCTATAAATTCACACTTGCTTTTTGAAAAAAAAAATTAATATTATCAATTTGTTGATTTCGAATTGTTGCAAAATATCCAATCGAATGATTTGTGATTCTAACATCACAATTCGAATCATAAATTTTGGACCACCCTAGTTCAGTTTAATAAAAATTTAGGTCATCCTTATATACTATATGACTGAATATAGAGGGACAGTAAAATTATTTGACGGTATTATCAAAGCAGATCTAAAATCAAAAATATTTTCCGTATGTTTAGCACAACATGCTTATCTATAATAAACGTTGTATTTTTGCAAAATTTTTCAAGTTGTTGCTCAGATTCGATATTTCAAAAATAAAAATAATTTCGCTTGTTTGCCTTTAAATCGTTTAGACAATACTTGATGAACTTTTACAAAAAAAATCCCTAATTTTCTTACCGCATATTTACAGATCTGGGTAAAATTTGAAGAATTTTGTTGAACGTTTGCAAAACTATTTTCTACAAATAATAAATGCTGGTTAAAGTAATTGGACATTTTATTTGACCAGTTAAATAAATGTTGACGTTGCGCTTGGACAAATCTGTAACTTGGCACGTAGTATGAGACATTGGCGCCGCAATTGAATTTATGTTCCCGAGTGAAATGGGAATTCCATGTTCGAACTTATTAAATCAAACAGGGGTTATATTGCAGATGATTCAGCAGTTATGGCTGACGAAGTAACATTTCTCACTACAAATTTACAATAAAGATTTGTATAATTATCCTGTAAAAATTATTTGAACGTGTATCCCCCTTGAACTGGGACGAAAACGGGGAAGCGGAAGTAACATACAACCGCCAGATTTTGAAATTTCATACAAACTTATTATAAAATAAGCCTAATTTTTGCACGCCCGGGCTCACAATTATTTAAATTGCAGGCTTTATGTTAAATGTGCCCAACCGAAGCGGGAAAATTCCCGAAAAATTCAATTTTTTTTATACCACTTCCAAGATTTGACACTTCTCGCCGCCACTAAAGCTCTATAATGACCGAACGACCCTGCGGATGGATGGATGCATGCGAATACGCCAACCCTACTGTTTAAGAATCCATCAGGAATATACACCCTAAACCCCGACTACAGAGTATTTTTTAGTCATTTACTAGGATCAAACCTAGCACAGCCTTATTCGAATTCAGCTGGGTCCTGACAAAGATACCAAAGTTTTTACACCAAGTATTGAGTAATGAATATGGACTTGATGTGTCGCAAACCAAAGCTCTTATCACCCAGAGATGCCAGCCACTATGGACATCGGGCCCGATATTCCAATATCGGTTTCAACAAATGTCCAGTGGGCAGTAGTTCTTATACCTTATACCTAACCACCATGACTTAGCTAACCCATCACTACCAGAAACCTCTTGCTAAATTGTATTTTGGTATGTGCGGCCCATTCTTACCTAACCCTTTCTGTGGCAGAAATACATAGGATTCGCATCGACCACATGAACGAGTTCTCCATTTCACTTCCTTAATTACATTCACAAGAAGATGTTTTTTATTTTCTCAAGCATGGTCCCCAGATGGATCGCGCCTCAATAGCGCTATCCATCAGTGGGCCATACTTGACGATGATCATGCTTGAGGCCACTTTTTTGGCGATCACGGTTTCGATTACGGTTCATGAACAGATGAGAAGCGACTTTAAATGGGAATTAAATCGTAATTAAGCCAAAGCGCGCTGAAGTTTTCCAATACTAATGTTGAAAAGAGAAAAAAAAATTGAAAAGCTAGATTTAATCATATTTTGTATAATATTCGCGAACTTATTCTTGAATTCATTAAATACAAGGATCTGCCTGGAGAAGCGTACTGCAATAATAAAACCTTAAAAAACGCAACACAAGTATTTTCAATGTCGACAAAGCGCATTCGCAGTCATTGTTTTCACATGGGTTATTAAAGAACCGAACTAAAAAACACAAAAACTAAAATCTTACAAATTATAATGAACATCCGCCATATTTTTTCTTTCTTCCAATGCATTGAGATACGAAAATTCTGCTTCTTTGATTCTTCCTTGAACTTTCAGAACGTTCCCAAGATTTGCCCACGATTTCGCAGGTGACGTCATTACTCCAGACCTAAATTTATTGGTGTCATCAGATAAATCGAAACTACCCGTGGAACGCGCTTTCAGAAGTCATAAAAGTTTAAATCTTCGTAGCTATGTAGTGTCAGCTTAACGCTGTGAAAACCATGAATGAAGTATATATTTCGCTAAATACTTTTCAGTTACTTTTTGCTAGAAACTTACTAAACCAAATTCGAGGAAATCGATTAGAAAACAAACCGAGATTGAAAAAACTATTGTATAATTAGAAGTTTAATTTTTGCAATTTGTTCAGTGTTATCTTCACGAGTAATCTAAAACTTTTTTCTGTATGGAAGGATAGGGGGTGGAAAGTTAGTTAAGGACTGAACACTGAAACAATTTCTTACTTGTACAAATTGAATTCATTTGACCAATCTCGGTTTCTGATGATTGTCTTGGTCGATAGAGCCAGAAGAAAAATTATTCCACATGATGTCATCATTTTTTTAAACCTGGATAAAGCAAAAGGTGATTAAGAAATTTTGGATTGAATATCATTTTTCGAGCATGTGTAACTGATGGATCGCGCCGCAACGGCGCGGTCCGTCTGTGACTCATACTTGACAAAGGACAAATTTTAAATTGAGAATATGAGTTTGTTGATATTATGCGCTCGTAACCGGGCCATATAGCAGGTTGAAGTGTTTCAATTTCAGCCGTCTCTGGTATCTTTCTTGAACTCTTTGAGGCCTTTTTTATAACTTGTTTAAAAATATTCATCCTACATTCTGAGCCGACACGAATTCTGTGTATGTTCTTACCGCAAATTTCTAGTAAAAGTTGAAACGCAAAAGCTTGGGTCAGTTGTGACGTAAAAGGATTGGTAGCATCGGTCAATTTTAAATCAGGATAAATCTCCGAATCAGACATTATTTAATTTTGTCACAACATGTCTCGACCCAAAGTTTTTCGCTGGTTTGAATAATCTGTTGTTCCTTATAGTCTCTTCCCAACATTTCGACTTACTTTTCGATAGGGGATTTTAGCGTACATGTTATTCATATAAGATTTCACATGTTCATGGATAAGTTAAGCCTTACCTATATTTATTTATTTCTCCTTTAATCTTCAACAAAACACTTGTATACATAATATCCCATCCCACAGCAATAAGAATACAGAATCCAGCGCTTGGAAGATATAACAAGCGTTCGGCGACAACAAACCCGACGTAGAAGAATATATTAGTAGCAGGAAGAAACGGAATTATCATCATTGCAATCGCCATCAGAACTGTGTTGGGGATCTTATCCGATGACTTTATGTAAAAATGTGCGTTCTTTTGTTGGAAGGAGCAGAGAGTTTCAACTTGTTGTTGATATATGGGTGTTTTCTGAAGAAAATAAAAACACTATAAATCACTTTTTTGGATGTACATTTCGACTCGAATTAATCAAATCAACGCCATATTGGATTTTTTAACTGCGCCAGAAATATAAAGAAATAAATTTGTTGAATATAAACCACTCATGCATCCTCCTGTTGGGTGTTTTTCAAATCCGTCAATCTACAAACCAAAAACAGAGTGTTCAAAATAATGTATTGTAAATTGCAAGCCAATCTTCTTCCTTTATAATTTAATTGTTGAAATAAACGAAACAAAAGTACATCAAATGAACAACAAATTATATTTTGAAAATAGAAAACATATTTTAGGTATTTTTAAAAAAAAAACACTGAGTAATTAAGTAACTTATTAAAAATTATTTTTGTTCATCACTGTTTACTCACGGAAACTTCGTGAACTTTTTCTTCTTCTTCCTGTACTTTTGCTTCCATGCTTTCCTCTTCGCTTTCAGTTGCATAACCCGAACTATTCGTGGATTCAGGAAGCTCACACGGAAATTTGGGGAGAGACGATTTTGTTTGAGTTGCGAGCTGAGATGGGACAGTTAATGCACGCTTGTCGTGTTCTGTATGAATCGCATCAACGAATGCCAAATCTTCATTGTCGTTTCCGTCATTGTCAAAGTTTTTAACAGTATTCAATTTACAAGATGTTTCACCCGAACATTCTGGTTTAATTTCCAAACTCATTCTATTTATGTCTTGAACACGAGATACTCGATCCACAGCACTGTTTTTGGCAAAAAGGGCTTTCAAGAGTTCGCTTGAATGATTCGAAAGTTGTTTACTACTCTCAATATCGTCTTTGTTTTGTATATGATCCTGACATGAAGATATTGGATATTTCTTTTTAGAAAATTCTTTAATTGCTTGATTCCCCTTTGCTAAATTATTTTTCCTGTCATTTTCTTGTAATGATTTTCTCACATAATTGATTAGCAATGTCAAAATTGTGTAGAAAGTTAAAGTGCAAATATTTTTTGCGTCCCAAATAGATTCTACCAGAGGTATGGAACCCCAGTCGTAACTCAGCTTTGTCGGCAATATAAGTAACTTAATATTGAAAAACAATAAATAATGGAAGGTCAGAGTTCGAACTAAAATGGAGTCGTTTGTACTTGCAGGATTATCAGCAGTCGAAAATGGCGTAGAAATTGTTGTTGATGATGATGACAACACATGCCAAGGTAATATTCGGAGAGTTAGCAAAATGATTGTAGAAAACAACAACTTCCAAACGCGTTTTCTCAACCTGGAGAGTCTTTCTGATTTCATCTAAAACAAATACATTGGTGTGAAATGAGGTTGTACTAAGAATTTAAAACAGAATTGCAGATATTTGACCATAGTTTGCCCTTTTCGCAGCAACGTGGTGACATATGTCAAATTTAACAATATTTCTGATGAGACAATATGAAAAAGAAACATCACAATGGGTCACATTATTGAAAGTATGACGTTTATAATTTCGAATCCACTATCAAATCAGCTCGTTTCGAATCGAATCTTTCCGAATTTGAGTACCGCCTAGCAATATTTTACATACACATATTTCTGTTAAGATTGAGTCACTAATGAATCAATGTATGACTCATGTTGGGCAAACTAAAATTTGGGATTGCATTGAAAAATTGAAAAAAAATATTCAATAGTATCGAATACCAGAAATGTGTATGTCCCAATAGGACATTATATACAAATCTGTACAAACACTAAATTTGAAAGTGGCAGCCTGGCGACATTTGACGCAAATTATAAAACATCACGCCTATAAGCGTTCGTGAGCTGTAGTGTCGAGTTTGTTATCGTCATTTCCTTATCATCAATAGTTTTGTATTGTATTATTGTATATATTAGGACAGTTTTTTTTACTGCCACTCATTTGAGCTGATCATCCCAAGCCAGACCCCGTACTTGCCCTGTCACATATAGCCAAACATGGTCATTGTTATAAGAAAAAGTCATGAGCTTTCCGTTCGGCTGAACACATGAATGGTCTGCATGGATAAACGAGCCGACTTTACCGTAGGAAAGGTTCGTTCGAATCGGGTGTAGCCGGTATGTTCTAAGTGACCAAAAAGAATGGAAGGTATACTTTGATTTAATTCTTAAGGTACCGTAACTCTAAGCGCGGTTCATCTGTGACAAATGTTTGTTAAAAGACGATTTAAAAATATGGCAGAGAAATCCACAAAAATAAATCATAACAATCGTGTTTATTCGATAGTGTTGAATACTCAATCTTAATAAAATCCTGTTCTATTGACAAAGGTGCGCGAAACCGATATCGGTAGAAAACCACGTCCATATTAATCCACATACAAACATTCCAACGCTTAATGAGACGCCGATGGCGTCGTGGCACGGCCGCGGAAATCCAGGGCATTAAGTTAGGCAAACATCGTCCTTTTAAAACATTGAATTTTGACCTTACTGGTGATAGATTTTCTGTTGGGAAGATGAATTGATTGGCTTTATGGAACGGCCCAGTGACGTTTTCCTTTTATGTCGTAATACTGATCACTTAATCAGAGTTATGTTATTCTATTTATGCGTTACGCGTAAAAATATTTTTGCAGACATAAAGAAGTGGTTGGAGTTTTACAGCCAACTACACAAGTCATACACGAATCACTGGAACAAGTTCCGTACGGCCAACAGCATTTGTCCTTACTATACCTGTCAAATGTTCGATTCGATTTTAAATTGAACAAGTACAAGGAACATAAAAATATAAAAACTCTCACCTTGTAAAACAATACGTAGATCGTAGTTGATATTCCCAATTCGTTTTTAATCCAAATGTCATAGACTGCGCACAAAGGTAATGCGCATGCTCCGTGTTCTTTGCTCAGAATGGCACACAGAGCAAAAACATAGGGAAGAAGAGATGACGTCACAGTGAATTCCGTAATAGATTTTAAAACATTATGAAAAGCATTCGTATTTTTCAGGTGGGTTTGTTTTGTAGTTTGATGGAAATTAATTCCTTGTGTTTCGTTTAAATTTTTTTCCTTTATATTATCCAATTCTTTGACAGCATTAGTATTACAATTCTTCCTTTTCTCTTTCTTCCTGAACTTGACGTTTCGTTTTTGCGATTGATTTTGAGTGACTTTACATTCTATTGCCTTTTCTTTAGGATAATTTGTCTTCTTTGTGTTGCATTGTGGATAATTGAAGTTCCAGTCGTCACAGTGTCGCGAATATGTCAGCAGTGCTGGAATATAAATCATATTAATGGTTAAATCGATCGCATGTACTCAGAAGCATTAAGAATTGTCAATGCTTTACAAAAATATACTTAAAATTATGATATAATAATTTTAGATTCAGGATTCGAATCGATTCAGGTTACATGTCTGGTACGGATGATTCGAATAATCTTTGCTGTGATTCGGTACGGTTCGACGAATGTTTTCAGCAAGTTTTTATTGCTTCAACGTGCAATACGCATTTTCTGATAGAGGTATAAATTTGCCACAATTTCGTGAATTTTACGATCAGCTCTGCTGGTGGAATCAAATCCAAAAAGAATTGATTTTGAATGTTTTGATCAAAGAATCGATTCAGAAATGAAAGCATCTTGAATTCGCATCCTCTCACACAATGATTAGTCGGTGATAAACAGTTTAAAATATTATTTCTTTATTAGATTGTCGATTTTGAGGTTTTTATTTGGTCAAGTACGAGACACAGATGTACCGCGCCTGTTCGGCGCGATCCATCAGTGTCTCATACTCGACAAATATATTTCGAATACGTCATTTTCATACTTGGTTTCATCAAGATTTCAGCTATCAACTATTCAACAAATTAGAATTACGATTAAAGGGCTGAGTATATTTTTAATTTATTGGTACTTCAATGTCTTATTCCAAATTGAACGTTGGGAAAACGAATCTTACTTATACTCACTCATGCTTAATAAAACATGTTAAACTTCTCATTAAGGTTTCTACCAACATTCATTAGCCGGGTATTGAAAAATGACTCTTGAATCGATCGTAATAATTTTAGTACTCGATTCGTTTTGAAGTATCCAATAGTGTTAGCAATTTTAGGTAAAATTACCGAGTTTACGTAGTATACCCAGTATAACAAGTTTATTTCACCTACTTAGTACTTCACATGGTAAAATTATTAGGTAAATAGAAAGATTTACTCATTTTACTCACTAGGTAAACCATATTTTCATTATGAAAAAAGTCGTTCATAATAGTGTTCAATCTAGGTCCTACCTAGTTCACCAAGTGAAACTAGGTTGCCAGTAATAGTGTCCAAGCAAACTACCAGTTCAGAAAACAAAAATGCATTTCTTTACAGTTACGAATATTCGTACTTCCACTATTCTCTATTTCGATAGTCATCATGACTTACTTGCTAAGACAAAAAGACATGATAAAATATCGGCCCTTCCAACAACTCCAGCAACTGCTTCAGTGTGAATGGGATGTACGGCGAATAGAAGACCTATGAAAGATAAACTCAAGAATAAATGAAATAGAATATATGCCAAATTTTATTGTAAAAACTTTTTTAACCCGAGGGCCTAGTGATGGGCAAAACCGAATCATATAGAATTCGAATCTGATTCGAATATTTTTTTGAATCGGATCGAAACAATAATTCCATGTAAGTAACAAATATCCCATTATTACTATCACAACTTGTCTCCATTGTAAAAATTAAGAAATTTATGGTGTATTTTCAAATTTGAAAAAAATCGATTGCATTTTGTTGTTAAAAATGAACGATTCGCGATTGATTCGAATAAATTGTGCTTCGAATCGATTCGAATCACCGAATCGAATTGTCCAGCCCTACCCGAGGTGCATATTATTTCCTTATCGAATCAACAATTTTATTGTGTTATTATTTTATTTTATTGTGAAGTCACCAAGCGATGATAAATTTTTATTGCCTCCTTTGATGCGAATCTGACAGTGCCTATGGTGCAAACCACTCTCAATCTTAAATTTCAATATACCTGCGATTCTCGATTTATGAATTGTCTTCTTTTCTCTGAAGATTCTCAGTTTTACAAATATTACAAATAGAAAAGTAGTTAAGGAATGAAGAAATACGTTTAACAAGTGATATGACCAGGGACGGAAGCCCGAAATTGCGTAGTTCAATCTGTAAAGAATGGAAGAATACGTGAGGATGATGGTTTTACCATTGTTCAGGGGAAATATCAGTCACTGAACTCTTGTTCAGTTTCGTCTACATTTTGCTAATATAGAATGCAGTTGCTGATCTCACATCTGTAGCTCTTCGTAGGCTGTAGTTAGATTGCTATTAGGTAATGCTTCGACCTTAACTGGATTGATTTTAATAAAGCAAAAAAATTCGATATGATCCACTAAATAAAAATCTATTTCCAAATATTGTTGTGAGTTACTGATGGATCTCACCGGTTAGACGCGGTTCAAAAGAACGTTCGTGGATTTCAGCTTCGGAAAAATAATCTCAAAAGCTCTTTCCTAACGTATCATGAGGGGGAAGGTTACAAAATACGAAAAATATCTATCACTAGATTTGATACCTGAAGGTTAATATTGTGACAGGTCTATATGACTTGTGACTTCCAGAATGTGTCATCCGTGTTCCCCAGAAATCATTAAGAAATACATTGTACAGTGGAGCTGTAGTCTGAACATCAAGATTCTTCAAAATTGCTCGACTATAAACAGAATAAAATAAATAGATTAAACTAAGTGTCGAATCCAGAAAGTTTAAAACACGGGGAATCCTAATCAGAAAATTTATTCTATCAAGCATTCCACACGGATGGTCCGTGCCTTCATGTCACGATCAGTGATTTGAAGAGTGTTTCAAACGTAAAATAAAGGACCATGTTGCAAATTCTTGTAAAAGTTGCATTTTCGTTGGAAATTAGCTAAAAATTTATATCTGAAGGCATCGAAATCATTTTGTTATTCTTTGTAACACAGCAATTTCGATTTTGCAAAAAACAAAAATATTAAAAGCAAAATTTTCTTTCGAACTATAGATATTACCATATGGATATGGACAAAGATAAATAAATATTCCAATGTTTTTAAAGAGACGTCTTCAGACATCATTTCGCTTTCGGCGCCACTTATTATTGCAATCATCCGTGCAATAAATGACTTTCAATACTTAAATCACTTGTGAACAGCTTCAAAGGAATTTCCATCAAGCATGGACTACAAATTGGAAAACGCGATTCATTTATAGTCCATGCTTGTTCTGATATATATCATAACTGAAAAATGTTTAAGAAATGGTTGAAATTTGCTGAAATGGTCTTTGAAATTGTTTAATCAGGCGACTTTATATGACGGCACCCTAAATGATTAATCGAACAGAGGTGTGTCAATTAAGTTATAGTATTGATGTTGCAATGGACCGTTTGGGGTCTGACCCAAATTGGCGTGTACTTAATAAAAGCTGAAACGCCAGAACGCTTTTTGTGTGTAATGAAATTACGAGTGTTTACGCGTGTACGACCGTTTAAAATATTCCTCGAATCCATAACTTATTCTTTTCAATTTTATAAATGATTCTAAATCAACAGAATCAAAGTATAAAAAAAAACTTTTCATAATAAGTATATGTTGATGTATGTGACCACTTTCTAGAAAGACAGCCTTGTTTTTATTATACGACTATGATTTGAACACCCGATTCGATTTCGAACTCAAAAAATATTCAATTCTGGCCGCTTCTGAAAAATCTTTATTTATTTTTGTTTCCACATAGTCAATCCAAATCACGACAGGCACATATACACATATATATCCTATATAGCTAGAAACTATTCCAATGTTGCACTTTCATCAAAACTCCAATTTTAGAAATACAAATAAATTTCTCTGTCTCCAGGGAATCAACGAATTTAAAAAAATACTAATATATTGCTCAAATATTTTTTTCGTATATTTCACTTTTGTGATTTTTGTTGATTCAGTCGAACGTGGACAAAATGAGGTTGCTTTTATTCGTTCCACTATTGTTCAGTGCTCATTTCATCATTTGTCATTTTAATAAGAACTTCAATTCCACTTCAAACATTTCTTAGCCGTTGGCTTAATCTTTGGGGCAGGAAGTGGATCAAAATATTTTAAGTTAGGTTGCGCCGCCAGGCATAAACCGTGTACACATCGCGCGTTGTTTCCTCATTTATCTAAGGTCCTTGTTTGTCCCAACTTTAATAGTATACATTTGAACTAACAAAACAAGCGGAGTTAGGTTTATTTTGTCATAAATTTCATAAAGGTTCAAAATATACAGGCTGATAGATGAAAGAAATTATGAAAACTAATTATTAAGTTTAAATCGCCGAGTTTATTTTGTCAAGCATGGTTCACAGATGGACCGCATCTTCACGGCCCGTTCCATCGGTGACCCATACTTGCCAAAATGCTTTTTTCAATAGTTTACTGACTAGAATATAAGAAGCGGATGTTGAAAATAGACTGTGTAGCAGGCTTTTTTTGTGCGCGATGGCTTAGTGATTATCACGCTGCTGTCATCACAGGTTGAACATCTCGGGTTCGCGACCGGCGAGTCTGGCTCGTTAATCGACGCCCACCAATCAAACTAGGGTGTAATAGCTTGGGTAGGCTAGGTCGAGCCGGATAGATCGTATCTTTCCAATAACACTGACCCTGTTCGTCTGTAAGTGGTCGCTAATACAGGCCATTAGGCAGGGTGATGCACTCAAAAAAAATGACTATAAAAAGAATAGAGAATTTATAGTGGTGGCTACCCTGAGCATAGCTCTTCGCAAGGTCGGTGATATTTGAAAAGTTTGAACTTTTATCGCTATAATCGAATACAAATATGGTCACGAACAACTATTTTCGTTTGATAAATAATTGGAAACCATGAACGCTCCGAAAAGGTAAAATCTACAAGCTAATACTTCCCATTTTTTGGCGTTAGACTTACCATAAACATTTCCCACAGGGGCTATGAGATCACAAGTTACATGACGATAACAGCTTTGACCCCTGTAAATTTATTTACGCTACTTTGTTTGTTTTCAAATCACAAAAGATGCATAGTCAAACATGGGCCACAGATGGAACGCGCCTCAAATGCGCGCTCCATCAATGGTTCATGTTTTACTAATGATAAAATTTAGGCCATCCCTTAATTCATAAATTATTCAATTTATATTAAACACTAAACGTGATCTTATGATGATAAGTTCGCGCCAAAGACACAAGGTAAAATTTCCCAAATTCAAGTAAGACCAGATGTCTTTTAATCTGTTAAACTACCACATTGAGATACAATGAGAATCACCATACTTTTGTTATCTAAAGCTCAAACTATTGGTGTTAAGTTTTCAGTAGTAATTGTAAGTTTCCGAAGTTTTGTTTTCGACCCGAAACTCGGATCGCTACATCTAGAATCTTTTTGTGTACCGAATTATGGAAATCACATAAATTGCCATTAAATTAGAATCATTTTTGAAGCAAATTTACCTATCTTATCCATTAGTAAAGTCACACTGAGAGGAATTCCAAATCCGGCCAACTAGGTTAAAGTAATTTCAGCATATACTAAGGACATGGAAATCTTTGGAACCCTATTAGAAATTTCATTTTGTCAAGCATGCGTCACAGATGGACAACGCCCGGACGGAGCGATCCATCAGTGACCTATTCCAACACCAGTTTGTTAAACTTTCTCAGTCTTGGTTAGAAACTATTTTAAAATCGTTTCCCAAGTTTTAATTCCTTCTAGTATACCGTGGGAACCCATTATTAAATTGAATCAAAATCCAGCATCATAATTGAATTGATATCATGACCAAAATTTGGAATTTCTTTTGTTGAAACTCATCGCATAATAACTTACAATAGAGCCAGAGTTAATAATTCTCACGTTGTCGACTGGAAAATCGACAAATACCATGCTACACGCGAAGAAAATGGCTCTCACCAAAAAAATTACCTTAAAGCGATGTATCATTTGTGTCGATTTGATGGACAGTTATGGAGTTGGAAATGTTATAAATTGATTCAAAATCATTATCACGGCAATGCAATAACATATCTTGTCGCTGACACACGTTTTATCTGCGGTTAATTCTAGAGTTATGCGTTACGCTTCAAAAGTAAGCAAGGATTTGCAATACCAAATATTGCACTATCGAAATGAAATAACGAATATATTCTAAATTCACCGATATTTGCAATGAAAAGCAACATTCCGACTAATCAAATGAAAATATTCAACCACAAAAACCTAAAAAACAAATCACTATTTCTTTTGTTCTATGAAACTGTATTAATTTGCATGCTAAAATTGTTGTTCAGCCTTACGTTATCGTTCGTACTGCTTCCAACTTTCCAAGTTTTTATCTAAGGAAATTGCTGGGGATTACAGTAGTCAAAGTTGACGTTTCAAGTAATTTATCACTGTGAATGATTGCCTAATTCCCAGTCTAAAATTGTTTGACCATATAATATGCTTCGTTAAGTACGAGTCACTGATGAATTGCGCCGTCGAGGCGCGGTTCATATGTGGCTTGTGCTTGACAGAATAATATTTTTGACTGGAAAACACTATATGGTCAGTAAAGCATATTTATTTTCACATAAATATATGGATTTTGGCTGATTTAAGAAAAAGGTATTTCAAAACCCGCTAGTGTCCAATATCTCGGTAAATGTATAATTTCATTAATCTAAAGAATCGTAAGTCCAATATACATATTTGAGGATTGATCAGAAAAAAATAGTTTTGATTAAAATAAAGCTATACCGGGATGAAACTACAGTAAATTTACTGGCAATTTGCCCTTAATATATATCCCCATAATTAGAAACAGCCTGGCTGATGAGATTTATTATGGGCTATTTATGGATCGCACCTCGGTTTCGGTAATTGGCTTAAAGAGTTGATTTTATAGTTTTATTCCAATCTCGCAAAGAAATATTGCTTCATTTCTCATTTCATTTTCATTCCCTCATTTTTCTCACCGACCGAAACGTTGGTAGAAAAACAGAAGTAGAGAACATATTATTCACGACATCGGACTTTGTGATAGTAGCTAAAACTCAGTCCCAGAGAAATCATGCTCAAACATGTTTGCCAAGTATGGGTCACTGATGGAGCGCGCCGTCAAGGCGCGGTCCAGCTGTGGCCTATGCTTGACAAAATAAAACTTCTGATTAAAAGTACTTTAGTGCAAGGTTACTCTACTCATCTGGTTACTCTACAAGATGCCTATTAAATCTTAATTTGAACCGAAATTTGAAAGAAAATAATTAATGAGAAAAAGGATTTAGGGGTAAGTTCTTACAGAATTTTAATATATATTCGCTCTATCTTTATATATTTCCAATTAGGTTTGCTAGTACTTATCGCTCTTTTGTTTTAGTCCCACCCATCCAGAATGCTTTACGCTGACAAAATTTGTGAGAGAATAACCTATTGTGATTGAACGCTCCTAATGTCCAGCTAAAACAAAGTATTTCTTGAAGCTTAAGCGATGATCGATCCCACTTAAAGTGATTTATGTGTCAAACGACCAGTTTGACAGTTATTGGATAAATTTTCGGTGGCGAAGAAACGAAATGCACGGACTCTCTTTAATTTTCAAGTTTTAGTGTTATTTTAAGTGGATAACACTTATCGTTCGAGAAAACAACACAATATCTGTTAGTGAGACCGATGTATTCCCAGTCAGGATTTTTGGGAGGGTGAATCACGCCTGCATAATATATCCCCCGCCCTATACCCTAATAAAAATTGTGACTGTATCGACTAGAATAATTAAACATTGTTTTTATTTATGTTTATTTTAAAAATATTTAGTGGGCGCGGTAGCCCTACTGGCTAACATGTTGCCATCATGGGTTGAATATCTCGGGTTTAAATCCCGGCGAGTCCTACCCGGTAAGCCATGCCCGCCGCTCAACTCAGAGCTAAGCCGAACAGTAAACATCATATTTTTCCAACAACTCTAATCCTGTTCGTCTATAAGTGACTGCTATTATAAGTTGTTCCTTAGCTCAGAGGAGAATGATTACATCTTCAGCTTTTTCCAAGATTTTTTATAAATTAATTGGAACATGCGATTAGGCTAAAAGGTAATCATTTGCCTTCCATAGTGTTGAGTCTCTTGTTGAACGCGGTAAAAATTGGAAATCGGATTTCCCATTCACTCATATTCAAGCATCTTTATCTAGATTATCAGATTCAGGCCAGAACATTTTTAACGAATAAAGCTTCCATTGTTATTTATACCTAATATTATTGATTTGTTCCTAAATCGATTAATCCGGAATATGTCATGAGGTACATACGCTCTGGGACCCTCATCCATGCCAAACAATAAGCAGCAATCGAATTACCGGACAATTTAATCTTATAACTCAATGTGGGGATACCAAAAACAGAAGTGGTGTATTTCGGGGTCCATATTTTTCATGTAGGGCCAATGATGCGAAGTCTCCCCAGCGCAGAAGCGTGGGAGAAGGCTAGGAGGCCCCGGGAAAATTGATGATATCCACGTTTTAGCCAGAATTGACAAATCGCGAATCGCGATGCAAATATATACTCTCTACATTTGGGAGTCAAACTAAGTGTATAAGACGCTTCGTCTTGGAAACCGAAATTGCTTAAATAGCATGTACACTCCCGCAGTTTTCTCGATTTGGTGGCGTACGTGACCCCATGGCCATTTTTAATAATTTACGATATCTGCTTACATTGTTTTATAAGCCTCGAACAGATCGCGCACAATAAAAGGTCTGGTGTTTGATCATTCTTGAATACACAACTACTAAATACGCCTATATGCACAATTTGAATATTTTTTTCTCAAATTTTTGTCTAAAAAAAGTCCATCTTATGGAACCTACATAATTTTGATGGCGTGTTGGGAAAAAGTTCGAATCGTCAAATCTATTTCAAGAATTCTGTCAATTGATGGCGATGGCCTAATGGTTGAGCATGTTGACATCGCAGGTTGAAGATCTCGGGTTCGAGTATGGCTCGTTAATCCATGCCCCCCACTCAACCCAGGGTGTAATAACTTGGGTAGGCTAAGCCGAACAGTAAAAGATAAAAACTTTCCAGCGATTTTAACCTTATCTGTCTATAAGTGGCCGCCGGTACAGGGCTTTGGTCAGGGTGATTCACTCCAAGAAGTGGTTACAAAAAATTTTACTTGACAAACTTTGAACCTTCACTTTTTACTAACAACAACAGTTAAATTAGGAAATATTTAAATAAACATCCGATCTTTTGTTTGTAATACAATTTAACGTGAGTGTACGAAGCGTGCCGTCTTACGTCGCTACAATTTCACGCGGTTTATGTTACAACTCTCTAAAAATTTTGCAGAAAAGCGGAAAACCAATTCACCAGGGAAGCATAATTGGGCAACATGATACTCAAGCTGTTACAACGTACACGGAATAAGCGATTTTAAAGAGTTAAACACTGTGAGTTAGCAAGCGGAGAAAATGTTTTTTACTTCTTTGATGGACACAGAAGATAGATCGCGCAAGATTCATATGGTAATGTGACCTCAGTTACCACAAAATTTGGCTACATTAATAAGCGATTTGGTTAGATTGAAACTGTAGCGAAATCATTGTAAATTATTGAAGAAAAGCTGATAATGGTATCAAACAAGAAACTTTGTCCCAATATGTTCTGTCACTAAGTATCATGCACTAATGGGTTCTTATCAGAAAAAAAGTGTCAAAGCATCTTTTGTTAAGTATGTGACAGAGATGTATCGCGTCGTAAGACGTGGTCCATCTGTGGCGCATGCTTGACAAAATAAAATGACGATATGGGAAATAATATTTCTTTATTCTTCTTAAACAAAAAAAAATGCTCTCCTACTTTGATCCCAACATCAATTTGACAAATTTATTACTTGCGATAGTTGTACGTAAGTAAGTCATGGTATGCGTCTATCGTCAACGTCAATATCGCACAATTTTAGAAGAGGTCATTTTGTGCCCTGTAGCTACGGCCTTTAAAATAGTCCTTACTTATTTCCTACGCGTTGTAAGAGCAGACGAAAAGAAAACAAAGAAGTGATAGATGGTTTTACCATCGCCCAGGACAGGGACCATTCACTGCACTTTTCCATATCATTTCATTCCGTTCATTTCACTTCCGTTTGGAATGTTTTCCGCTTAGAGTGCAGTTGCTGGTACTACATCTTGTAGTAACTCTGCTTGCTATGACGTGGCCGTTAGTGTGTTCACAAAAAAAACTTGTTTTCAGCACTCTGATTGAAGGAGAAAGTTATTTGAAATTTGAAACTTTATATCTTTTTAGAGGAGGACTTCCATGACTTGAAATACAAGAAAAAAGGTCAATTTCCTTTCACTCTTCGCAGAATTGATATTCGCGTTCGCGCTTCATTTGTGCGTACGTACGTTGACAAGATTTGGATTTTTCGTCAAGCATATAAAATAAGAGGGTATAATCCATACATGTAATATTAATATTTAATGAGAAATGTGACTCTCTAGTCATGTTCATTGTTCGATGGTTTTGTAACTTGAGTGTAGAAGATCGAAGAATAAAACATGGTCGCTGACCAAATGAATTGGAATATTATTATTTGTAGGATACAAAAGCTTAGAAAACTATTTTATTGTTGTAAATTTTATTCTATTACTAAATTGGAACAAAGCGTCTTTTAATTTGAATAAACTCGACAATGCTTTTATATTTGGTAAAATATGAATTATTTGTTTATTTTAAATGATGATAGTGAAGTTCATATTGTTCTAACTGTCTTACAGTAAGAGATTTATTCTTGTTCTGTTATTCTACTTCAATTGAATATAGTGACATAAATTGCTTTCAATGTGTATTTGTTTTAATTCAATGTGGAATTATAAAATTGATTTTCCTAGCATAGGATGGGATACATCCATATTCATGAGTTTAAAAAACATAGAGGCAGCGACTAAATGAAATTGTCTCTGGTCATAATTTAATTTTCAGGATATTTCAATTTCGCTCGCATTGACGCGGAGCGATCTCGATTAGAGCAATCCCCAAAGCAGTTCAAGCTATGGGTTTACCGACGTTTTTCATTGTCAATATAATTTAATTACCATATCAAAAGGTTAAGGGCTGATTTACGACAGAAGCCACAGAGAAATGATCGCACCAATCAAATTACTTAGCAAATATGGACGAGAGATGTATAGCGTCGACTAGGCATGCTCCATCTATGGTCCGTGCTTGGAAAATCAATATTCAATTTAGAAAAGACTCTAATTTAATAATTGCCAAGGACGGAACGAACAATTGGAACTTCGACGTCAAAAATTTTCTAAAAACGATTAGAATTGATCGAGAAAACTTTACTCGTGTCATGTCAGGATATAGTTTCCCCCATTATTAGTTCCGATAAAATATACGTATCCCAAATTCTCAAAATATGAGCGCTAATGTACAGTAAAAACAAATAGTGTGTATAAATGTATGGTTATATTGACTTAATTCTTAAACCAGAATAGAAAGCGAGTTTGTCGTTTCTGTATCCAACGAACAAAAAAATCGATATATTTCGAAAATCTGTAAAGTTGTGTTGTCTACGATTAATATTAAGAAACAAATCTTATTGAAAAATCAACCTTTCTACCCTGACGCGCGGAGGAAATCGAAAGTGCAACTTCTTATCGGATCGAATCCAAAATCTGAGTAATTATTATTTTTAAAATACTTGGTCTCGATATAGCGATTCAAACTGCGAATTTAAAAAAGACGGTAAGAATTCAATCCGGGCAATTTTACCTAATTACATTTTAATCGGAACACCATGCATTATTCGGGTAAAGGCTATAGGGATAACCAAAATCGAATATCCTTTGATTTCAGAATCCAATCGGATATTTTTTTTCGAATTTTTAGTGCTATGATAAACAAACAAAGAAATATCGTTCTGAAAACCATAGATATTTACCTCTGTGTTTCGAAAGTGTACCTGATTCAGTTCTGTTGATTCCAAATGACTGAAAAATTGAATGGAATATTTCTGATTTCGCGAATCAAGGAATCGAATCTAGTATTTTGAACAATCCAGTTAAAGGTAATTATATCCTTCAACTCAATTCAATGATTAAACAAAAAATACATTTTCAATAATTTTAATTGATTAGTTCAATATCTAATTTTCCATCATTTCACCCATTTTTCAAGTTTTAGTTCACCAAAATTTAGCTCAAAAAAGTACACAATTGGATTTCTAAAACAATAAATGTCAAACATAGCCAAAACGGGATCAAGGTAACACAAAATCAATTTTAAACGAATTACCGTACGCACACCTATTCGCCAAAACACAACCTAATAATTGAATCGACCAGGCATGTGCTATGAATGAATTGCGACGCAAGGCGCAATTCATTCATGGCACATGTTTGGCCAAAAATAATCAATAGTACAGCATTCAAATCCAATAAAGGAAGATATATATTATTGAAAACAATCCCGAAATCGCTCGAATAAACGGTCCCATTGTCAAATTTTTTATCAAATTAGAAAAGACAACGGTGAACAAAATCGTGCCGTAGGGAATAAAATACACAATTGGCTTAACAAAACTGTGCCTAAATATTAGGGTGAAAACCGATCCCAAAGAAATATTGGAAAATTTCACAGGCGAAGTTACAATATTGAAATTTGAATATTATGATATTAATAATAATGTATTAACATGATTTTACGAGCCGTTTATGGACATAATATAATAATATAATATAAAAAATATATATATAGAGCGGACGGTGTTAGTCTTTTAAATTTTTGGTATCCTGAAGGCAAGAGAATTGTTCCTACATATTTGGCCGGCGAGACGACTAAATGGGAGCCAAACAAATAAGTAGTTGGTTTTATCATCTCCTAGAATAGATGCCGCACACTGCCCACTGCACTCTACGGAAGCGGTTCAGTTCTAGAAATTTTCCTTTCGCGACACAGTTGTTGTTGCTACATTTAGTAGCGGGCTCTTAGCTATTCAAGGTGACCGTTAGATGGTTACTTTTTGAAGGCTTCGTATTTTAAGTTTTTCATAGGTTTTGTTTTATCTTACCCTTACGTTTTACGCGAGCACAACGCTCTGCAAGCAGTTTCTTACATTTTCCAACGTAATCGGACGGTTGGCTATGCTAGCTAACGGATGGCTCTCGTTTCATTGCGTGCTTTGTACTTTGTATGTAGGTATGGGAAAACAATTAACGTGAACCAATGCAGGCGTGTATTGCCGATTTTATTTTGTTACCCGAATCCCAACGCAATGCATCGGTAAGAAAACTTAACGCGGAATGCAGCCTTTTTCCAGCCTTGCCTAAAGTAGACTTCAATTAAAAAATTCGCTCAAAAAAAAAAACAGTACAAATATGTTTTGCTGTATTTTTATGTCTTCGTCGAAGTGTAATCCTTGTAATTAACATGTGCTTGGTAAAATAAAAAGTTTTTTCACAATTTATTGTGCAAATCCTTCCCCAAACGGTTTTTTAACTTCTAGAATTTAAAAGTTTTGAGCTTAATAAACTTGCAAACATGATATTAATAAGTTTTTGTTTATTCTCAGGTAAAATCGTCATCTATAAATTTGTTGTGCAAGTTTATTATCTCATACATAATGCTATTAGATATAATTCCTTTTAAGTATAGTTTAAGCAAAATTCTTGGTTACAATAACTTCTTATATTTAACAAACTATTTAATGAACTTGATTTTTATGTCTACGATATTTCGTTATAACAGACTACTTGGTCAACCCCGCCATTTTAGTACCATGCAAACTAAGATAAATATAGGAAACTTACCGCATAATCAAAAAGGATGAAAAGAAGTTATCTCCAAAAGTGTTAATATGACAAAGAATAACGCAAGCGAGAACTTGAATAAGAAAACGTTTGTGATGTTGTAGTTATTTTTTTTTAAAAAGATATAAAATTATGGTATTATAAAAACCGCCACGCTCTATCGCACACATGTTAGGCTATCAGATGAGCAAATCCAATTTCTTACCAACAAATTGCCTTTTAAATCATAATTCACAAGCAATTACCAGAGTAAATTATCAATATAATCAGTCTATTTTACTATACTATAGTCCATTTTTGGTTCTTGCAGACCTTCATAAATTTCAGTTACATAGTTACATAAAGCGTGCGCAATCCTGGCGCATACTTGAAACGACATTTCTCGAAACGAAATATATACTTGATGAATGTGAATATATAATAAGTAAGGCTTACTATAGGAAACGCGATCGTGGCTTATGGTCGTCGTGACATTAATACATTATAAAAATGACCTCTCGATATGAAAGAAATTACACCTAATTCGAGGCCTCCGAAATATAATCTCCACTACCGAGACGGTATTTTGAAGCACGGAAAACATATGTCAAGCCTAAAACCATATTATAACAGGGCTTTGCATGATATTGGATAAATATACGTAGAGAGATTTATGTGGATTTAAAAACGGCCAACTTGGATCTGAATTGGTAATATAGGCAAGTTGTGCAAAGTATTGCCTCATTTTTGTAAAAAAAATTTTGACTAATTTAATTTTTGCTAATGCGTTCAAAATGAAAGTTATATGCATGTTGTATGTTAATAGAAAAAGAATGTCTAAAGTCATCAAGGCTTACTTATCATGCCCTTATCTTTTATTTAATCCCGAAGAACAGAATGATGGCGCGAAATCAAAATGCATTTTCCCAATACAAAATTTAATGCTTGAATGAATGTATCATATGTCAGGGTTAATGAAAACATAACTCGACTTTTATTTTAACGAATCAACCAACATATTGTTGGTATTCAAAATTTACATTTACAATTTAATTTAATACAGATTAATTG
This sequence comes from Styela plicata, assembly GCA_963675895.2. Classification (NCBI taxonomy): domain Eukaryota; kingdom Metazoa; phylum Chordata; class Ascidiacea; order Stolidobranchia; family Styelidae; genus Styela; species Styela plicata. The sequence goes on along the minus strand of OZ023139.1, from coordinate 12,302,968 downwards.
GATATTTGGTTTAATTAACTTTTTTGCCTAAAACTAAGCTTTTGGATAAAGGGCGCGTTTACGAAAACAGCACAGCTCAATTAAACATGGAAGCCTTATTATGAGGTAAATAAGGATTTTATATTTTTGCAAAACTCTGCACTCCAAAATAAAAAACATTAAAAAAAAAATTGAAATTATATCAATATAACCATTCTTAGTATCAGTGGCGAAAACAAAGTGCAGGTACAAAATATATTTCAGGTAGGTTTATGCCACAATTTCCCGGAATAGGTTAAAATTCCTGGGCATATTTCAAAAGTTTTCCATAATAAGGAAGATAGAAAAGGTCATTTATCAATTCTTTACAAACTGAAATAGAATGGGATTTGAAAAGATTTGATCTTATCTAGCGAAAGGTTAATCCTGAACAATTGCCCATTTGCTAGATTTTCTTCAGATAAAAATTTGCTTCGGGTGTCCGAGTAGCCCGATAGCTAACATTCTGTCAGTCTGCGTTCTAATTCGAATGTTAAAATTCGCTTTTAATTAAATGCAATTTGATATCCCTATTCATATTCCACCACTTCAATATAAAACTTTTTCCTTAATTTGGTGTAATAGACGTAAACTTGAACGGAGATACTAAAATGTCAAGGTCAATAAACCACGAAGTTGATCGGAATTCAACACGTTCTGCCGCGTATCCTATAAATCCCAAAAGTACAGTTCAGACCACTAATGGAGCTTAATATGGCTCATTTTCCAACCCACTAAATCGTATCGACTTAAAATATTTAAGCGAATCATTATCACATCACCAACGGAAAATGAGCCGTGTAATTTGGTACCGGTAAGTGAAATCACACACGCGGTAGGTACTTTCGTAAAAAATGGACAAAACTGGTTATGTATTGCCTATTCATGACCGAAGAAATGGGGAAAATGCCATTTTTCCCGAATAACTTGATTTCTAAAATTCCTAATATGATTTTTTTTCGTTTCCGATTATTCTACAACGATTCCTTTTGCAGAAAATCAGGATTTATACAAATGTTACGCGACAAAAAGATCAAAAATAGGATAATAGTTCTCTGAGACGCTGCCCATTCGGATTTTATTTTAGATAAGTCCTTTAGTAGCTTACTACTATGCACATAATCATGTAAGTAATGTATCACAACGAATTGGGAAGACAGCTTTGCAAAACATGTTTTGTCAAGTATGTTTTACAGATGGATCGCGCCGATGAGGCACGGTCCATCTGTGACACATGCTTTACAAAAAATTATGATCGGTTGATTATTATAATCGGTTGATTATTATATCCATATAATTGTAATTGGGTATAATTGACAATGTATACTAGTTTCGGGCAATTCGCAAATAAAGAAATATTTTAAAAGTAAATTTTCGAATTCAGACCTTATGATGCGCAAAATACATCACAGACTACTCAACGAAACAACGTCGTAACATTGTATAAAAGAATAAGTGTAACATGTATTTTATAACTAAACAAAACACATTGTATCGAAAAGTTTTGAAGACTCTGAAATTTGATATAACTTTTTGTAATGTAACATTCTCACGAACAAATAAAAAGAAACATTAGATGATCAAAACACACGTTTGATTTCGCAGAGACAGTGTGAAACGCAATTAGTAAATGTCCCAAATTCAAATCATTTTTTTTTGGATATTTCTCTCTATATCTTTCAATTTCAAAAATGAGGGTTAAATCAACCAAACGGTTAAGTTGGTTTACTACATTGGCAAGAAGTTTTGGTAGATATTTCATACAAAATCGCAGGATGAATACTTCTTGGGTTGGGTTTTTTTAAATTATCTGAATTGACCTATTGCCAGGTATAAAACGTGGTGCATTTTACATATTTCATGTTTCGTGTCATGATTTTTCGGAATAATTGGGGAACTACACGATTAAAACCAATAATTCTACAAAGTATATTATTAAACTCTACTCAATTGTATTGATATTGTACTCAAACTTATTCATATTCTAATCTTAAACAGGTTAATTAATAAAAAGATTGGTTGTGCATGCGGATGTCCTTATCCGGACAGGCAGTAATTTAGATTGGTCTTAATGTGAATCATTTCGCAGTGAAATCATGATATATGCCAAATTTGTAAAATTTGACACAAATCATAAATAACTTAGCTGCAAAATCGTTAAAAAATGGTCCGATATCTGTTTAAACTAAACATTAAAGATAGCCATAGATATGTAAACAAAAATGAGTTGAGTAGTATCAAATTTTTTTTAAACTTTTCACAATAAAATATTGAATTTTTTGAAATATTGTCAAATTTGAAGTTTCACTTGTACTTACTTGTCATCATACACAAAATCAGCATCGAATGTGTTGGCGTAAACAAGAAATGCAACTCCTGCGCACAATAATTCAACTGGAAGATACATTCTTTCGGACGTTTTCTTGAAAGAATAAAACTTTATTTTTTGAATGGTAACAACATTTCTATATTTCCTCGCGATGAATATCACATTTAGTAGAATCCTATCAATTAAATCGAACATAAAAATAAAGAATATTGGTTATTTCTCCCTAGTAGCTTCTTTTTTTCACTAACACAACAATTGATTTCTGTCTACGTTCATACAACACACTCGCTTGTTTATCATTGAATAACGCCATAAACAATATCCGCCATTTTATATAGGTACAGTGGGCAGTGATTAACCAACCGAACCCATTATCCAGCTGCGTATATTCACGTTGAAGCAAATTGATACTACTACCCGTAATGTAGTGTAATGTATCTTATGGTAAAGTATCATAGGGTTTATGAAAGTATGCCTTTTGGGGGTGGAATTTGTAAATTTAATCATGATATTGGTATAAATCGAGAAAAATAACAAATCTGTTTCGTTTTAACGGAAGCTTCCAAATACACTTTTAATACTGCGAAAGGAGATTTATTATTGTTCTTAACTTTGAAAATGTACCCGGTAGGTACGGGCCCCTAACGTATTTCTTGTGTATCGTAAGGGGCGACGAAAAGGAAGTAAAAAAGTGGCAGATGGTTTTATCATCACACAGCGCAGATACCATTCAATGCACTTTACCACGACGTTTCGGTTTCGTTTGGGATGTTTTCCGTTTATAGTGCAGTTTCTGGTACTACATCTTTTAGTAGCTTTTTGCTATTGAGTGGCTGTTGGTTGGTTGGCGTTTTTTGTTATTGAGTGGCTGTTGGTTGGTTGCCTTTGGGAGCTGCTTCCGGCCTTGCTGAGAGTGAATTTCAATAAAAATGAAATAAAAAGTATACCAGTGCTAACAGCCAGATACGGATCCCCATTCCCGAGCAAACTATGATAAAATCTGATTGAATGATTGAATTTTATTCTAAATAGCTTCAACTCAATTCAGAGACATACTTTAAAACATAAGTTTTTGTGAATAGTATTAGGCAACGATTAGAAAAAATTGTTAGCGAAAAAAGTATCGTAGTATAAAAACTGTGATTTCAGCATTCGATGGAACGCAAAAATTTTTTAAGCTAGAAAACAGATATAGTGGTAAGTACCCTTCCACAAAAACTCTTTTCTCTCAAAATTAATCCGACATACAAAATTAATAATACTCCTAAGTTCAAAAATTCGACTAGGTGAAACGAGAACATCACGAAATGACGCGTAATCTCGAATGTTTGATATATCAAAAATAGAGCTAACTGGCATCTGGACTTGTCTAAAACATAATGTTTGGTCATTTGAAAAAGTAATATACTTGATCGTGTCGTGATCGTGCGACCAAATGAGAGAACTACATTATCGGCAATTACTCTGACGTCATATAAGATACATTCCTATTTTACGAGTGCCAACCACCTGAACGTGCTCTACCAGCGTCCAAAATCAAAGATGAATATTAAAATCAAATTTTCGACTACGGATACGTCAGGGAGTCGCACTACTGCAATGTATTTCGTTAAGTCAACTTTGTGGCAACTATGCCATTTGGCAAAATTATTTTATCAGAGTATATTTTGTTAAGTATGTGTCGCTGATGGATCATCGATGAGACGGGGTCTATAGGTGGCTTACACTTGACAAAAAATTGTCTGATTGGGATGATATATTTTGCGACAATTGAGTATAGACAGTTTTCTCGATGTAACTGTCAGAACCAAAAAACATATGCAACGTAAAAACGTAAGCAACATGCTGAAATACGTGTAAGCACTATTGAAATGCGTCGTTAGGTCTTGACACCGTCCCTCCCTGTCCCTCAAGAAATTAACCGCGCATTGCTATTATTACTCACAAAATATGAAAACTTTACAGCCCCAAAAATAACTTACTTTGCGATTACATATGTCAGCCTATGGCGAAGAACTAAAATCCGAGCAAACCGATTTGATTAGTCGCGTTTTAATATAATTTTAGGCCATCACATAGTATTCAAAGTTTTACGCCACGGGCGCATTTTTTCATTTAAAATCCTCGTTGTCTCTGAATATTCGAAAAATAATATTGTGCTGAAATATGCACCAAAATGTGAAACATTGATCTATTCCAATTCTCCAGGAGGTATATAGACTATGTTTTTATCAAACAATTTTTACACAGCTCTGCGGTGTAAGAGTTACGTGGCTGCCTCGTGCTTCTCGCCTTGCCCTGTACTCAAAAACTATTAACACTAATTGCCTTGGTAGCCTTGAATCTGCAATGTGGTTTTTTAATCCTTCGTGCATCATAAACTTCATCTTGTTTAACTAAGAGGCGTGGAAATAAACACAGTTGGCTCCACGATGATAAATTCATTCTGCGGTATTTGAACTTACCGCGTCGCGGCAAAAAATGTCCCGATTACGAGGTACGTGGTTTTATACAAACTATTCTCTGTTTTTAAACTCGCGAGTGCCACCATGTGGATAAGATTTTCCGCCTTCAAAACATCAAATAATATAAAAATGACCCAAGACGCATGGCAATTGTTCTTGCTTAATATCCCTAACATTACGACCTGCGAAGGGATATATTTGTACACATTTAAGGACAATGTACAATTACATTGAATATTTTACAAACCGTAAAGTTTCATTGAAATGCGAAGGAAAAAGAGACATATTGAGGTTATTGAGCAAATGGAGCTAGAAAACGTAGTTGACCTGCAGGAGTTGTCATGTGTTGATTACCAAAAGTAGTGTGATATTATAGACCCAAAAGTAGCAATTTTTTTTAAATAGCGCAATTCGACTGAGGAATTTGTAATGAGATTGCCATTGTAGCTTCAGAAAAAATTATTCGTGCAAAAGTTTGAAATTATACAGATATATTTTTATAAAAATATCAAGGATTCGTATAAATATATAACAAATAGATATTCTTATTCAATTTTCTGAGTAGCCCAAAGTGGCAGCATGTTCCCAATACCAAGCCAAAATTGTTTCAAGTAGGGAATTGAAAATAAGCAGCTTGTGTGCTTTTTTTAAAGATGGTGGAACTACAAGTATATGTCTCCTCGGGCATGTGCTTGTTCCTTCCAACAAAGTTTGATGTTCTTTTTCATTAAAAACTTTTACCATTGAAGCATTTTTTACTCACTCGTTTTCTGGAATCGTCTTTCTTCACATCGTTTCTTGGAGAAAACGTTTCATATCCCCGGTTAATCTTCTTGGATTGTGTCCATCAGCTGTGTAGTGGGTATTTAACACATGTAGCTCACTGCCTTTCAATGGCTTTTTTATGCCCTCCGAACTTGGATAAAAATGGCGGTGCTAGTGCTACCACAACCTAAACCGATCGGTGCAAAATATAAATAGGTACTGTTTGGGATTGGGAAACGGGTCAATTCACAAATAGGTGGATCTTGACAGAATGAGAGTGTCCACCAGTGGGAGTTAGGTAGCGACGGCTAATTTCGTGAGAGGAGAATTTACGGATGAATAACGTGAAATATTTATTAATTTCAACCCGGAATCGTTAAATCTACAAAATTTCAAGATTCTCAGGAGCCAAACATTATACGTAGATAGATTTTTTGTCGGCTTTACGACCTTCTGTCAAGCTGGTGCTTTTGAGACCCATGCTAAGTTGGATATAAAATCTAAAAAATATCAATTGTAACACGAATTGAAGTTGGGGGTACGTATTTATTCACCGGACTAAGGATTTGCAACCCAATCATTAATTGATAGTCAAAGTATGTTTTGTTAAGCATGAGTAAGTGATCGCGTCGACCCTATTGAGATTTTTTCGGCCCAGAGCGCAGTTGCTGGTAGTACATTTTGAGGTAGCACTTTGTCATATAAGTAGACGTTAGTTAGTTTCTTTGAGGCGATGCAGTTACTGACCATACAATGATCGAATTGAAGAAAAAAACTTACGTTTCCAGCATGTTGACTACCATGAAGAAGCGGCACATCAATCGCTCAGCAAAAATTTATAATATAATAATTTTACCATTTTGTGTAAATTCCTTCCTGTGTTTATAGTTTTGAAAAAGAAACCTCAATTTTTGTAAAATATGCCATTTTGATCGCGCATTCTCGCGGTTCGAAAATTATTCAATTATTCTATACAAAGTTGAATATCATTGCACAGGATATTGGCCGTATTTGTTCGAAAATCTTTACTGCGTTTTTATGTTTGTTTTAAATGAGACAATAGGTTTCAATTTGAGAAAATATTGGTTTACCCAATTGCAATAACTATTGCAATAGTTCTCAGCCAAGAAACAGTGGAACTTTATTTAATAATATTTTCGATGTTTTATTGAAAAATCATATTATATTTAGCAGCCATAGGCATTTCATTTGTATCGCAAGAGGCGCTAAATGACCAAATAAATGGTGCTACAGAGTTTAGCTTTGTTTGCAATATTTTTCAGGGCAAAACTGCTAGTAGTCCCTTTTATGCGATTGCTCAGGCGAACTTGGACAAATAACTTATCCTTTTTTTGCGTTAGAAAAAATGTATCTGTTAAATGCAAGGATGCAGTATCAAGAGTAACAACGACTTCTTTGAAAGGTACTTGTTTGAAGAAGTCTGACTTCGGTCAGACAGAACTTTACAAAAATAAATTTGTGTAAGTGTGAAGCAAAACTCTCAACTTTTCCCTTCCATGTTGCTTTCTCTACTTTATGAATATCAGGTGGTTGATGTAAAACGTCTCTATACCAACGTAGTTTAATATGGATTTCAGATATCAGCGATATATAAATGATTACGTAATTGACCAAACGCTTGTCTTCTTCAAGTATATTATTTTACACATAGTCCACATTCAGAAAAAGCAATATTTTTTTAGTTAGCTTAGTTTTTAGTTATGAATGGGAAACAGTCAAGACACACTTCCGTACCATGATAGGGGTTATTGTTCAGACAAAAGATTTAACCCTGAGTCAACATTATTTTTTTGAATATTCGTAGGGCCGTGTTTACATTATATCAGGAATAAATCAATATTATGCAATGTCAATACAGATCTATTCAAAAGATTGGGTGTCGTAACATGTGGTATTAATTCGAACTGGTATTGTTTATATTTCTACATTTACAAGTTGTTATAACCTTAAATATTTTAAACTAAGGGCGAAATACGTGAAACCAGTATAAGTTTGATCTTTGAGTCGCGATGAATGAATGATGAATGCGATGATGAAAACATGAATTACAAATCAACCGGAATGCACCAACAAAATCAACCTGGATCACGGGTTCTTCGGATTATCTGTTTTCGCCCATTGTGATTCAGCAAAAGTTAATCATGCATGACAATTGTCATAGAAGTAATGAGTTAACAACCTTACAAAAATGTCACTGTTTTAGTATAGCTCAATTAGAGTTTTTATTTTCTCCAGTATGCCACAGCTGGACCGCGCATCATCGACGCGATTCATCAGTGACCATACCTAATAAAAGGTGGGAGTGCCTCCATACAGCTAATTTGGAAATTTCCTCCATCGTGATAATAATATTATGGTAAAAGATTGTAAATACTGTGTAACACAGTGATATGTCATGAAGAAATGAACCAACGGTTAAAACAAAGGTCGTAGCTATGACAGCGTTTTTATCGAACGTGCTATTGTAAACGTGGTAAAATTTAAATAAAAGGGAATTGAACAACTGGCAATTATTACCCGATATTTCTGAATAAGCCTGATTTTCGATGAGGCTCTCATATTATTGCCGTTCAGCAAAGGAATTTGCACGAAGCGGAATTAGGTCGAACTAAAAGTAGGTAGACGTGGCGAAAAGTCGTATATAGCTATGCCCCTAAAAGTAAAAAAAAATAAATACGCCTTGATTGTGTTTTTGAAAAAAAAATGAGGCTGATTTGGGGTATATGGATTTTTTAGTTTGCGCCCACACGAAAAAACTTGTTAAATTAATGCTCAACATTCATTGATCCGTAAGAGGGTAGAAATATGAACGAAGATAATCAATCAAAAACACAGAGAGTTTTAGGGAAACTTTTTACCCCACATAACAGTTACGTATTTGTTCTTCCTATAATTAATATCTCCATTAGACAAATAGGTAACTTGATATGTATGTTTGTTATAATTTGAACAATGAATTTAAGTATCTAATGATTGAGGGTAGGATGATATGACATTCTACAATATCATAGGTGTGAAATATCTTGTCACGGGCGACAGAATACAAATACCAAACACACGCTTTGTTAATCCTACTCCCATCTTTTTTTTATTTCGTCAAGCATGAATCACTGATGAACCGCGTCTTATCGACGCGGTCCATCAGTGACACGTGCTTGGTAAAACATATAGCGCTCGGCTTAGCTTTCCGGATAGAGATATAAACGGTTTGTCAACGCAAGATGCCAAATGTGTATCATAAATATATCACGTAAAGAGGAATGGTTTATATAAATAGATCAGAATGCTTTTCCCCAAACAGAAATTTGATTTTGGCAAGCATAAGCCACAGATGGGCGGCTCCTCATCGACACGATCCATACTCTACAAAAGATGTTCGAATAAAAAAAAAATTCAGATTGGCTCAGGTTGCTCAGCGTAACGATCTCAGACCGATTTCCGGATATAACTATTCCAATGCGACCGAACACTTTGTGGAGCCACCGTTTATGAATGTTTGTACGTGTGGAAGACAAACAAAGATGATTTATTGTAATGGGCGTCTTAGATTTCAGATGTTTTTAAAGTTTGGCAAATATAATTTAATTCAGTAACTGATATACTGTTATGAAGTTTTGCTGTGAGTTCAACAATTCTTTCGCTGTAGAAAATTGCAGAATTGGGACATGAAAATTTTGTAAGCATGGTCAAGTCGCTCTTAGGTCTGGGAAATATTATTCAAATCGATCCGAACCACAAATTATTCGAATTAATCGTGGAACGTTAATAGAGAAAAAACTTTTCATTTTCATTTTTCAAATTTGACCAAAATCGATTGTATTTTGTCGAAGTTTTGGTCAAATTTTGTATTTTATTTCAAGTCCGTTTATGCTAATATTAGTAATTCGTAACTATAGACTTCTTGGTTATTATAATGCATACAAGTTTTAGTAGCAAAAATGTGATATTTGGTATTTTGATGGAATTCGGAATTCGTGATTCGATCCGTTTTAAAATAATTACACGAATCCGATTCGAATTTCAAATCATTGGCACTTACCCAGCCCTAGTCGCTCTATGTATCCAATGGAGAACACATTAGCCCAGTACGTAAGGAATCAAATAAGGCAGCCTAACCGTCTCAGCCAAGTCGTGGTAAAGGTGTTTTTAAGGCGTTTAGGTTTCTATTACAGAGATATTGTAGGAAGTTTGCCAAAATAGATTTTGAATAAAAGTCAAAAGTAAAGCAATGAATGAATTATCTTTTGAACTATTTATGTATTATGCTTGGGATTGTGAAAGCATTTCTTATCCTTGTATTTATTAGATTTTCGTCAATACGACCTTTTTCTTGAGCATTCAGTTGACTGGATAAAATTAACCATTGGCCTTATGCGGATATGGTCAGTGTGTAGTCGGTAACGCCCTTTTTTCCCGGTTCGGAAGACCGCGGGTATCCTAATCAATAATTTTATTTTGCAAATTACGAGCCACAGTGGACCACGTCTCAACGATGTGCACCATCAGTGACTTATACTTAACAAAGGATTTGTCGAGTGGAATTTGTCGACAAGTCGTAAAAACGTTTTAGAGATTTACTTTCCTTCAGTGATAGAAAATGATATCTCACCATGTCGGGAACATTTAAATTACTACCAACAATTTTAATATCAAAAATTTCCAGTATTTGTGGCGAAGAAATTCGGCTCGGAAATCATCGGCAACATTATTTCCTGACCGTTACCATTCCAGTTTAAATCAATTCATAAATTTACACAGTAGGATAATATCGTCACAGACAAATTCAATTTGATATAATTTTGATTTTAATATTCGAAGCTATTGTTAAGGCATGACTCATCGACGGGGTCGAAGAGCACCCGATTATTTTCGGGATTCCTTTCTCATTGTTGATCTCCTCATATACCTCTTCGCACAGGTGTTGAACAAGAACCCAGATACATTTTCCCAAACATAGACCTTAGATGTACTGTCCATGGTAGACACGTTCTATTTGTGGGACATTTATGGCTAGGCTTGCTCGATCAGAGTTTTTCGAATGATCTTTTAGAACGTTGACTACATTTACGGATCTAGTTTGGCCATACATTAAGAAAGGATTTCCCAAAGACTTTTTTGCTGACGGCAAAGTTACGGTGCGTAAAAAAGTGGGGAGCTGAAGTACGCGACAACAATACACACTTGATATTGGTAATTTTACCTTCCTCGGTATAGCCTATAATATCCACAGATTACCGCCTAACTGAATAGTTTTTTATTTCCCTGTAGTAAAGAAGTAAGGATTCAGGGGTAGATTATAGTATTATGGTAGATACCTGTCTGGTACGTGTTGTCGGGATTTGGCAGCTAGAGATATTTTTGAAAAATTGGAACTTCAAAATTAAACTTTGTTTTCAAGTGAAGGTTAGCCACGGGTAACGTTTCATGCGGCGTTCTGTTTTTTTTTTTAAATAAAATTAAAAGTATATATCAAAAAAATCCATTATAAATTATTCGACAGTCGTTTTTGGTGTAAAAAGATAGCAAAAAGTGTGAGAAATCAAACTTTCTGGGTTTTTATAACATTACGTAGATGCTTCAGGAAAAACAAAGTTACGGACGAGAAGCCAAGTTTTCCTGGGTTACATCAAAGAAATTTTAACAGCCAAAGACTGTAAATAAAAAATTGGCGTTTACTAAAACAATAAAAATATTATTTTAGGGAAAAAATAGGCACCAACACGATAAAATGTTTTAACCCCTTGGGCACGCAAAATTTAGTATTTCGAAAATGTTAATTTTAGGTTTCCGATCACAATATTCGTCCTACTTGATATTGGTTGTTTAAGAGTTTTATATAATCAGTTGTGTGTCCACTGTCAAATCCTTTTGTCTGTCCAGTCCAATAGGATTCGGTTAAGTACAGCAAATACTTTCTCCAAACATTTAAAATTATTTTCATTCCTTCAATAATGAGTGTCAAGTAGCAGATGACAGCTGTATGATGATCACTTGAAACACCTAATTTTCCATAGTTAGCTTTAGACTTGGCCAAAAAAGTCAATTTTGAATTTTTATCAATACCGCCTGGTAAAATTACTGTCAGAGACCAGTGATTTTGTTGCATTTTTGTTACAGTGTAGCACTGGAAACCAGCTATAAAAGCGCGTGCAAATAAAATATCTTATTTTTTCAAGCATGAGCAGAAGATCGACCGCGCCTCTTGGCGTTTAGCTTTTTTGACGGAAGTTAGAATCCTAAAATTCTTTTCCAACAGTTTTGGACGTCGTCTGCTAAACAAAATTTTTGATAACTTCAACGATTTTAAGCTATTGTTATTTTACGACGAGTGTCAATTTGATCATATTTTATATCATTTAGAAATGTTAAATTAATCAACCAGTTCGAAATATAGTTCCTTTTCACATATTTTTTTGCAACAATATTCATTCAAACCGTTGATTTGATATTTTTCCTAAATTGGGAGTGCCATCACGAATGAGAACTGGCACTGCCCTACTGATCTTTTTTTGCAAACAAAATATTGTGGTGTTATTCGAGTGCATGACTGAATCTTTCAACCTGAAGAAATAAAATAAAACTCCACATAAGTACTTTTATAACATCGCCTAAAGAGAGATAAAGTTTGATATATGAATCGCATCAAGTTCTTTTTTTGGTAAATTTTGGGAAATATTTTAGAAAAACAATGTAAAAATTAGTATACCTGAGCATGCACCAAATGCGGGCCTCGTAACGGAAGTATCAATTCAGCGTCAACCAAGATTTAATAGATTAATTTTGGTATACTTCGGCAACATACGCCCAATTTAGAACCTTATTTTTTTATAGAACTTGATATTTTTGAGGAGATGCACCGTTTAGTGGCTTCAAACCCCTCAGACCCCCGTTATTTTCAATAACGAATAATTTTTTACGATTTCTAGGTGTCATAATATAAAATTCATTCGATTTTTATGGTTGAACCGCGGTAGTTAAACCACTTAATTTTTTTTGTTTAACGTGGTATACTTCCGTGCCCAAGTACAAACCGATTGCCCACATTAGTTCAGCATCGCGTGTCAAGCTATATATAAATATATATATTGGTCGAAGAGTTTATCTAAATATAGTATAAAGATATAGAACACAATTTAAACTCATGCAAAATCTAGCATTAACCTATGCATGATACATCTTTGGAAAATCTAGCAGTTTTATCAGTTATAAGTATTTGACTATCAAAGGATAAATCTTGAAAAATATTAAAACAACTTTAAAACTCTAATAATGTTTTTAATTTTTTTATAGTGTTAATACCAATATATATCTGAATCAATTGTACCTTGTATAGAAATGTGTGAATGAAATCAATGGCGAAAACGGCACGCCTCTGATTGTGTCGTGAGACGCCATTCACGATAAATCTCACGCTTCGTGCCACAAGTATACCCCAATCCCTTTGTTCCTATTTCAAAATAGTAAATTAGTAAAATCACAGAACATTTGCTGACGATGTTAATAAGCAAAATAAGTAAAACTTCTTTTTTTACTCAGGTATGCGTCACAGATGGGACACGCCCTAAATGGGCGCGGCCCATCCGTGGCGCATACTTGACTAAAAATAATTAGTATAGAAATAAGATTCTGTATATATTTTTGGGCAGAAATACTTTTGCCTTATTCATGATCAAATTTATTATTATAGGCAAGCTAAATGAGCCATCCCCGGTTACGGTACAACATATCAGGCTCGGGCCAAGTACAATCCGGCTCCTAAGTGAGTGTGAACATTGGAGTGTTGATGAAAAGTAAATAATGTAACGGTGAATGCTAAAGACGAAAATCTCCGCGCCTTTGTCACGGCCTCATGACGCGAGCCACTTTAAAACGAAGTTAGGCAAGAGCGGGACACTTGTGGATTTTATTAGAATTCCGGGTCGGTCAACTTGGCTGATATAGAAACTGTCATGAAGGAAGTACCAGTGTAGGTACCCTGATATATTTTGTAGTTAGAATGAGCTCAAATAGGTAAAATTTGTAAAACCGGCTCGAGTTTAATATGATAAATTTCTGGTACGAATATACGCGACACTGTGAAATGGTAGGAGCGTAATGCGATTTATTTATATGGGTGTAAAATGAAGAGGTAATGATATATCCATAAGATATAAATTTTAAATTTATTTGATATGAAGGGGGCAAAAATTTTAATTTAAAAAAGAACAGTTTCAAGCTTGGCCTTGTTATCATAATTGTCCTTCAGCAATGCCCTTTAGCGTGTATTTGAAATAATATAAAGAAAATTGTATGGGAGGAGAAACATTAAATAGGATATGCCAAGAAGTACAGCATTAAAAGATATTACCTATCTATATAGGGGGAGTGGAATTTAGAATATTTTACGTTAAAAAGTGAAAATGATGAAATAAAGGCGAGAAAGGATAATTGCTAACTGTTCTGATTAGGCGCGGTCCGTCTAGGTCCCATGCTTGATGAAATTAAATTTCCGATTAGATAATTAATGTAACACATGACGTTAATCCTGTATAGGATGCTAATGAACTGATTAGTTAATGATAGAATTCGAGTCCAGTGACTAAAATAACTTATAATTGTGGTAATGGCTTCCACGCGCAAGGTTCAATTATCACAAGGATGTTGAACTCGAAATTATGGACAAAAAAATTTTTGTGAAATAATGGATTTATCGTGACGGTTATATGTTACATATATTACTCCAGGTCGAGAAGAATTTTGAAAGTGTCAGAATGTTTAGTATACATTATTTAAATCATCTTTCGGTTATTATTTCCTTAAATATTTTTTTGTTTCCATAAATAAAGCAAAAGAAATACCGACGTTGGGCGGTTTGTAGGCTATGGACAGTTTTATGAACAAAGCAGTAGTAGATGGTTTTCACGTCGCCCAGGACAAATGCCACTTACTGTACTTTACCACGTCGGTTCAGTTCTGCTTAGATGACAATTGCTGGCAATATATATCTTATAGCAGCTTTTTGACATTTGATTGACCGTTTTAAGAGATGCTTTTTGTACTGCTCAGACTAAGCTTCAATATAACAAAATCATATGAGAAGGGGATTTCTCAAAAGTATTTGAGGAGACAGTGATTTTTTCAGTGATACAAATCTAAGTTTACTTTCTTCATGTATTTATGGTTTTGTGAGTAAATATATTATTGAGAATAAGTTATTGAACTGAAATGAATGTTTTTTGAGTATAATCATGTTAAATCGTGTTCGAATTAAATGTTTATATACTCAATATTGCTTTGTTGTCAATGAACTGTCAAAGCTTGAAAATTATCTTAATAAATTCACATAAACATATATATACCCAATTAGTATTAGTCCGAATTACACAGATTTTGAATAGCGATTATTACACTGTAAAAAAGTGGAAAATTTAATATCTTTTAAAAGTAATTTGAACGAATATTCACAGATGGAGATGGATCAATTCGCGCTTGAGCCAGTTTAACAGTGCGAAAATGAGAATTTGAATAAGGGATAAATTACTATGTATTTTGTATAATTTTTAATCTTAATGTTATTTTGTTTGCGATTTTATTTGTGATAATAACGCCTATTTTATGCTCGGACAATATGTTCCATTCCCAGTCCGATAATGTGGACCAAATACGTTTGATTAAGCACGGGTAACTAATGGATCGCGTCGCCAAGGCGCGGGCTATTTGTTGCTCAAGCTTGACAAAATAAATTTTCTGACAGGGTAATGACCCAAACAGAAGAGTTTTATCAAAACATGTTTTGTCCAGCATGAGTCCCTGATGGATCGCGCTGCGAGGCGCGGTCCATCTGTGGCTCATGCTTGAAAAAATAAAATTCCTGATTAGGAAGATGAACAGAGGGTGGATAAAGGTTGAGTACTTGAATGGTGACAATGTTTGCTGGTTTAACGATAAGAGTATGTTGTTTATTTTGTCGGGAATTTATCATATTGTCATCTCTTCGTGTAAATGTCCGGCTGGCTGGTCTGCCAGGACATGCCGCATTCAGTTAGCGTTTAACCGCTTTGAGAGACGAAGGATGTATATTTTGTGTTGTGTCCCTTCTTAGTAATGTTTAATATAGTATTTATTAAAAGTAAAGGTAAAGTAAAGGTAAAACACGAATGGTTCTTCACTGTCTTGTACCTACGGCATGGAGTGTTCCAGTGCGGGGAATATTGAATATCAACGTAATCACGTATCAAAGAAGGGCATTATACAACTCTAAAAAAATTAGGAAAAATTCCGCATTTAAGAATAGATGAAGATAACAGATAGTTGCCTATATGAATTTTTTTCGATCGCCCAGGGCAGTTACCATTCACTGCGCTTTACCATAGCAGTCTAGTTTCGTTTGGAAGGTTTTCAGGCTTGGAGTGTAGTTGAAGGCTTGGAGTGTAGTTGCTGGTACTACATCTTCTAATAGCTCTTTGCTATTTGGTGCCCGTTAGTTGGTTCCTCTTAGGCACTGCTTCTGGCTCTGCTTTTAGCGAAGGTTTATAAAAATAAAATAAGAAATAAGGGGTTCAACTTTTAAACTGTAGGCATGTAATATCAGAATTCACCAGTGATTTTGCTCGGTATATTACTACTTTGAAGTGAAAAAGTTTTAAAACTTTCTGTACGCTAATTTTGTCTCTTCCTATTAAGCTGGATTCGCGAATTCCACTAATGTGTTTAACACTTGTTTAACACAATTTGTCTGAACTTTGAAGCATTTTTGTCAACGGTTATGATTTACTAAACACGAGCCATCAATGGACCGCGCCTTCGCTAATACTTGTTAAGAGATGTTTTGATAAAATTTTTAACATCGGATTAATTATCATCCGTGAACAAAAGTGGTATTCAGTAATTCTGTTTTACCTAAATTCAAAATAGAAACGGTGTTTATTTCTATCGGTGATGTAAGCTAATTACCATCTAATCTATAATATCTAAACAGACCAAAGTTTCTTTAGTCCTTATGTGGTGCCATGCATGTCCCCTTTGCCGACCAATTTTCAGATATTTAGAGGCTATATAGGCTATAGGCTCTTTAAACAATTTAAAACGTAGGAAATAGGCGCATAGTAGGTATATTCTTATTTAACCCAATTTGAGCCATGAAATTCCATTTTCAAGAATTTTTTCTTGACCCCGACGTAATTTGGCGGCCATCTAGTCATAATATACAATAAGAATTTGTTAGGAAAATATTTTGCCGTTTACGCCTATCGTACATTACTCGAACCAAAAACGTCTTTTTTTTTTATTTTGATACTTTTTTAATTCCCTTAACAATGTGAAATCAAGTTTTTGTATTTTTATATATACACACAAGTAATACCCAAAAAACACATTCAAATGTTGGCTTGGTCACGTATTAGCCATAGGTCAGATATTGGATATCACTTAGTGTCCATCAAAAGCGGGAGTTCTTCATTGTCCATAAATGTTTTTATACGTTTTGGCTATTTTCTCAGCGCTTGGACAATGCGGAGTGGACATCGGTCACTTTTGTAAGCAGGTGTGAACGCACACCCTCCTAGACGCATAATAAGAACGATATCTCTTCAAATTAAAAATGCATCTTATAGTCACGTTTGGAATTCCTTATGGTTTTTGTATTGATTTCTTTTACCCAAATCAGTAATTTCATTTTGTCGAGCATGAGCCACAGATGGATCGCGCCTCAGTGGCGCGCTCCATCAATGACTCACACTCGCCAATACATATTTGGGCGATTGACTGACTTGGTATAATGTTTTACAATCATTATATCGTAGCACTTCTTCTACAATGGGTGTTTCTTTTCTGCTTTTCCTCTTAGGCCTGAAGCAATGTGGTTGTCATTCGATCTACGATCTTTTGAGCGATAAAGTTGTTAATGCATGTACTAATGCTAGAAATATGCAATTAGAGTGTTTTGAAATGAATTTATTAGAAAATTTTGTCGGGTTGACCATGTATAAGAGACTGGTGGAACGCATAGTCGAGGATTTCGATGGCATGATGGCATGTGTATGGTTGGGAAAAAAATCGATTGAATGTGAAAAAGTTGTGATTGTATGTACGAGTGCAGATATTTAACGTCTATTTATTGTGAAATTACATCTCTAATCTTGAAATTTCCAATTTTTAATATCCTGTTGCGCCTCATATCGATGAATAGCAAAGACACGACAGGCTAGGCGAATGCCATTCACAGTAAAGCACTTTGGAATCAGAAACTAAATCGAACCGTGCAACAAGCGCCGATGGCCACGTTTGAGAACCACCGGTTCTATTCTTTGGTAATCCTTACGCCACACTACGAGAAGCGAATGACATTTCAATATACATTTTGACACCTGTCAATCCTGTCTTTATGATTCATTTATGCAACTTGATTTACGGTTATTATTCTTTCGCTTCATAATCCCTAGTCCACAATCCACACAAGAGGAAACGGAACTTCCACTTGTAGCAGCGAATCGCACAGAAAAAAAAAATAACTCAACATGTTATGTTAAGTATGACTCACTGGTAAATTGCGTCGCCAAGCCGTGGTCTATTCATGGCTCAATCGTGACGAAACACAATTTTAGAAAGGTTTGTCCAGTATTCAGGCTCATGCTGATTGCCAGGACTACCTGAATCGGATAAATTTTGTCAAAACAGTGTGAATCGTATAGATCGCGATTTACGACAAGTAAAACTCTCTGTTGTCGTTTTGTCCATGTTTCGCCACAATCGACTAACTTTAAATAGCACTATACCAAGTTATATTCTCATTATGTAGGTTGCAGTTGCAAGATCAGAATTTGTAAAAGCTAGATTTCAGGGTATAAAATGGGCTAAAAAGTATACCAAATATTGCACGCCGAATGTGCGGCAAAAAGTTTGAAATGCTGTACGTCTTAAAGGTCTCGAAAGGCAATTTTTTGGTCAGCGAGGGGGAAGAGCATGGCACCATCGCCTTCCCCCTCATTAAGAAGTGGTAGATGGTTTTACAATCACCCTGGGCAGATACCACTCACTGCGTATTGCCTACCATAGCAGTTCAGATCCATCTGGAATGTTTTCCGCTTAAAGTGCAGTTACTGCGGTACCACATCTTGTAGTAGCTCTCTGATATTAAGTGGGCGTTTGTTGGTTCCTTCTAGGTACTGCTTCCGGCATTGTTCAGAGTGAATTTCAATAAAAATAATAGAAATATAAAATTAGAGAAAACGAGTTTTGATTTTATCTGAATAGAATCAACGAACATTGAATTTTACTTCAAGGAGTAAGATACGATAACCACAACGGTGAACTGCGATGGCAAATTTTTCAAAAGAATTTTTTTAGATCCAGGCGATAATTTTTTTCAGATTTATTATGGATTTCTATACTGCCGGGCGAATATTGGTTTTGGGATTTGTTTGGGAGTTTTCAACACTCTCGGATCTATAGATAGAAAGAAAAGTAAATAAATAGAAAGTGCTCGAGACGAGTCTGAGTACAATCTAATGATACGTCATTTATGTGGTTTGAACATCTCGGCGTCACAATAAAAAATTTTGTAATACAAGATGTTTTGCCAAGCATGGATCACTGATGGAACGCGCCGCCAAGGCGCGGTCCATCTGTGACCCATGCTTGACAAAATTCATTTCAGCATTGTAGTTATACAATTCGAATTCTAGTTTTATTGCGTAGGCGTTTTAAAAACGAAGTGAGGAAAGTGAAAGAAAGCATTGAAGTACTGATATCTGGATTTACCACAGTTCAGGACAACCACATATCCGCAGTATATAGCGTTTAGTTCAGTATCAAGAATCTGATTGTATTGGTATTTCAACGCAATATGCATATGTGTTCAAAGTAACAGAAATATAGTATCCCAGAAAAAGATATGACCATTTCAGTGTAACATTCGCATTGTACTTTTTCTGCAATTTTACTATCTATTTTCAAAGTTATGAAGTTTTGCGCAATAACACAAAGTGTTCGTGCACTTTTGCAATGGGACAAATTCTTACAAATATTTGAGATTTAATTTTGAGCACCAATCCTTCTGACGGATTGCATCACTGTGTTGTGGTCCGTCTGTGGTCATGTTTATTTTGAATAGGTTTATACGAAATAGCAACGGCGCGATATATCTTTCAGCAGTCAGTCATGTCAGTCATGGAGGAGTTATTAAAATTGTCCAACTGCTTTTCTATAGTATTGCCATAATCTGAAATTCTCTCCTAGGTAAACTGTACATCACCGAAGCAGAAAGTAAACTAACTCTGCAATTTTAGTAACTTTCCCCATTTTTTGATATGCTTCACATCAAATCGTTAACATTATTATTACTTCAAAATAATGACTTCCGCGTTCGAGACATTCGAAAAATACGACCAAGTCAGTAAACTCTCATGCAACATTTCATTGAAAATATGAAATATAATTTATTATACCATATTGTGCTCGTAATTTCTTTGTTTGCACAAAGCCCTGTTGAGAGGTTCCGCATCAAAAATCGCCATTAAGTGTTCTTGCGTCATTGTACGGTACTATTGTTATCAATGCCTTGTTGTGGGATATTGTGAGCTTCTGATAATGTTTCACCGGAAAAAGATGTGGGAGTTCCATCAAGAGTAGGTTGCTCTGATTTAGAAAACGAGAATAAGCAATTACCAAAAAGAAATTTCATTTTGTCGAACATGAGCCACTGATGAACCGCGCTTTGACAGAACGTGTTCAAAAATATTTCGACTGGGTTTGGTTGAATTTAGATGAGAATAAAGTTATATATTATTTTAGTTGGCTTTTTTTTTTGTGGTGGATAGCTAGCAAAAAATAACTGGAATTGGTAATTTGAAAATGTTATATTGCACTATAGCATTTATCGCAAATAATGTAATAATAATAAAATTTCCGATTCTGTATGTATGGAAATCAGTAACCGCGCTTAGGTGTCTACAGGAAGAGTGGACAGTCGCTGTTCCAGTCATTAGTGCACATACATGTCTATCAGAACGTTGCCCATTGTTGACAAAATTATTCCACATTCACCCTCCCTTCTTGTTCAGATCAGAAAAAAAAACTTAGAAGTATGTAGATAGATGATATAACATGACGTTGACTTCAATTCATACCTAACCTCATATTCATAATGTTTCTACTTTTTTATTTTTAAACCAGTGCAGTCAGCGGGGACTTTTGTTATTTATTGTCTGCGTAAGGGAGAAACTGAACTGTCACCATTTTAAAATTCCTCCCGTTATCAAATACTGTTTATTGCAATGTATTAATTTGCCTTAACCGTGATATTCTTTTTTATAGTTGAATCCGTTCTTGAATACATACCTTTTTTACAAATATTTCCTGCATAATACGTATATATCAAATGAGGACTCCTAGTGGAATGTCTTCTCCAGTTTACACTCCTACAACACTTCCATCAGGAAATGGAGTAGATAAACAACCGTCGTTTGTAGTGAAGCACGGTAAAATGAAGCAAGGTTTGTTAGCAAGAGCTGCAATATATACAAACAATGCCTCGAAGGGCATTTCATCCGGCAGCCAGTTCAATGGTTCAATTTTAAAGGCAGAAAGAGATCCAATTGTTTGGGGTGACGCTTCAAATCGGTATAACCCAAAAAGTACTGAAATAAACAATAATAGATATCCTGTCCTTCATCAGGCTACAGAATCTTATGATTCTACTGTACAGTTCAATAGCGTTAAAGAACTTGCTAAGCAAGAGCCCAAGAAAACTTTGCTAAGCTTGCCTCCAATGACGTCATCGCCTGTTCCTATCAAGATTGAAGACCTAGAAAAGGAGAAAAATAATTTTGGCGGAATTTTAACAATTGCAGAATCTCCCATAACAATTGACTATGAAACTAAAACAGAAACCAACCAAAAATCACCTCCATTTTTGCACATGTCAACAGAAGCTAAACGACTTTCATTTGATACAACACAGCAACTAAGGTCTGGTTTCTTTCGTTCGATAAAAAGACAATATTCCCCTTTAATGCCTTCTAAAAATGAAGTCCAAATGCCAGGACAAAATCCCAAAAATAATTCAAGCGATAGTGCAAGTAGTTCAAGCAATACGAATACAGACAATTCAAATGACAGTGACGCGGACAGTGACGAATCACGCGACACGGTATCAAACACAATGTCACAGTTGGCGAAGCAAAAGCTAGAACAACTGAGACTCCAAGGACCCAAAAAAGTTGATGTGGCAACGGGTTTGCAATGGATCCGGCTTGAGTTAGTACGTATTTTTATTTTTAGCATGTTTGTTTACTACATAATATTAGATCAGAGAAATCTCGTTAATAATGCGGTATTTCCAATAACGATAATTATGCTATGCTTATCTGGATGTTTCCTTAATGCAAAATTATATGTATTCCATAACAAAAAATTGACTAAAATTGCTGCTTTGAAACAAAATTTATCGGTGACAATAAAACAAAAATATGAAATTGTTTTTTTCGACCAATTATGAGCTGTGTGCCAAACATATTGTCGAGGTGCGGACTTTCAACAGCCCATACTCGGTGGAATCACAAATACAATACAAAAATAGGATTATTATCAATAAACCGCAAATTTACTTTACTTTTGTCGCAGCTTAAAAGGCCTTTGTATGGATATTACAGCTAGAAATTGAGTAATCTATTTAGAAAATTCTTCAAAGTCGTCTGGTCTCACCACAAAACTATCCGTGTTTGTCTTCTCCTTATCGTCGCATAATATAGGAGTTCTTCAATTCTCCTCTTTTTATTCATTATATCTATATACATAAATCTTTGCAGCATGAAATGAGAGAGCAAGATAAATCGTTGTTTCTGCAACTCATAAAACTTCATTCGACTATAAAAGATTTAAGATCAGACTTCAATGGAGCAGACGACTACGATTCCTATGATGATCTACATAGCGCCGCTCCATTTTGGTGTAAGTCGAAATTTCAAATTCACATTAAAAATTAGCATTACAATGCATAATAAAGCAAGCACGCCAAATACATTGGAAATTCACTATTGATGACGGATAGCATTTTGTTGCTTTGTTGATAGCCAATCAGAATTTTATTTTGTCAAACATGAGCCACAGATGAACCGCGCCTCGGCGGCGCGATTCGTCAGTAACTCATACTTAACCACACATATTTTTGAGAAATTTTCGGATTGATTAAGAAGAGTTTTCTACCAGCAACCTACTTTAAAATTTTTTGAACTTTTCAAAGTTACGTGTATTATTTCGAATATTATTCTAAATATATTTCTGAGTCGGAATTGTTGACTTTTAGAGTTCTCAAATTTTAAATTTCCAATCTTATATAAGTTTATTAACATAATTGTGAATGCAGGGCCACGACGAGGGTACAGCTACAGTGCAACAACTTTGCCGGATTTTTCGTCCTCAGATGGTGCACAAATGATCAGGAATGGACGACCAAAGCCACCTCTTCGTCGAGGATTTTCTCTCAATTATCCTCCGACTGTTGGACCTTCTTCTCGTCTCAATTTTGATTTCTCTCGTAGTCCTCTGATAAGTAATTCTACCTCAACCGATTCTGAACTTTCTTTGAATTTGTCTGATTGGAGGAATGCCTCACCGTGCTAAACGAGAGGACATGGGGCTTTTTGCCCGAACAAGGAAAATGTTTTGTTGAGTATATGTCGATAAGATTCAGTAAATCTGTGGCGCATGCTTGACAAAACAAAATTCCTGATAGAAATAATATCGCCCTTTCTTCCGAAAATGGGTCATTTGTTTCCAGCTTACTTTGCAGGTAATACATGTTCCATTACCCATTTTTTTAGCCTACCCTTTACTGGTGCATGTTTTGTGCGTTGCCCAAAATCCATACTTTAAAAGACTGAAGCTGAGACCTTGAAGTGAGACTACACGCTCTTTCTGCACTATTTAGGGTTGGGGACGTCTAGTCACCCACTTTTCTGTAAAGATGACAATTCTCAACTCATATGGCCTCCAACATGTATGAAAATTACCCTGATCGATGATGCCCTCATCCTTAAGTTTTGGTTTTGTGCTATTGAGTTACAGATATATACCAAGTACAATATGGTTCTTTTACTGGTAAAAGTGATTTGTGAACATTCTACATGATTTAGATTGTCAAACATGAGTCATAGTTAGTTCTTACTTCACAAAATAAGTTTGAACAAATTCTCCTCGTTGTAATATTTTTCGAAAACACTATTTTGTCAGCAGTCAGAACATTGATGCCCAGAGACAAATTTTGTCACGTGTCAACCACAGAAGCATCACCAATGATCAATATCTAATAAAAAGGAATTTCTGAATCTAGAGGAATCCGATGCATGGTGACTTTGGTGATTCATAACTAACATAAGACTGCAGAAGTTTTCTGCTAATGATTACTTAGTTTTATACTAAAAATCTCCATATTTATGATTTGTTCCTAGTTACAATTAATCCTTATTTGTACAATTTTTGAAAGATAAAAATGTTACTAACATATCTCCTTATTATTTGATATCCTATTGCTATTGTACTTTATCATTTTATTTCAGTATTTATATACACTGTGTTGAATATCGTTCATTTCAATTTTCAATTCCATATAAATAAACCTGATGAATTTCCATTTGGTTCATATTAAATCGGTCATTGGTAGGGTTTTGTTTGCACGAATTTGATTATTTAAATAAGAAGATGGTATTTTTACTAGGCGCGAGCAAATTAGTAGACTCTTGTTATACGGCTTGCCCAGTTTCCCCTTTTTATTTATCACACTGTCTTTCTAACAAATTTCAACCATAGCCTTAATAAGTCACATAAATTGAATAAAAGGTACTGTGGACACATTTTAAAATCTAGAAAACAAAGAATCGTTAAAGTGTTTAGACAACAACAAATGGTTTTATTTTAGTTGAACGTGCATTATATCGGCAAAATAAATAGAACATATTCAATGATTTTTTGCTCAATATCTTTGTCCCTAAAATTAAGGATTCTCCGATTTGAACATTTATTCACATTTTGAATCTGAAAGCGGTATCTCAACCATGGGTTATGGAATAAAGATCAACAATAATAAATTTGTCTCCCGGCACCATCTAGCGAGCATATTACACGGATAGGAAGGTGAATAAAAGAACAGAAAAAGGGTTAAAATCCGTCTGCCTATTAGAAAAATTTTGCTTTCATGGTGTTTCTTGCAAATCACGAGCTCCGGTTTCAATTTTCGCTACAAAATCGGGTGCATGGTGGCAACTTTCACATATTTTATTTTTATAAAAAATATAATTTTTCCGAAAAAAATTGTGGGGATGATTTAATACATAGTCACATTTTTCTATTATTGGTGCTAAGGTTTTACCTAAAAATTTCGACACATCGTATTAATTTCTTCTCCCCAAACTTGGGGGAAAGTGGCAGTGTCCTTTTCTCTGTCAGAAGTATTCTGCTTAAACAAATTTTGTCGAGGATGAGTCATTGATGGATTGCGCTGCTGAATCACATATTTTTCTAACTCGTCTCCATTGTAAAAATCAGGAAATTTACAATTACGAATCATTAATGAACGCTGTTGGAAATGAGTCACTTCACTTCGAGTCTCAAGTCAAGTTGAGTCGAAGAACACACGAGTTGCAAATCACTTTCACACTGTACTTTCAAGTCGCAAGTCAAGTCGAGTCATACATTTGCGTGTCGCACGTCAAGTGTCAAGAGTAGAAGTTCCAAATCTATTCAAGAGCAATGACAGATTAATTTACCACTTCTCACTTTATGAGTACCTGGGTGCTTAGAATCATCATTTGATCATTATTGGGGAGACGAGTTTGTTTGTTTTATATCCTTCTCGGAGACGCGTTTTCGTCTCTGATGACTCATGCAACGGCAAACGAGGTGATTTTTCAAAGGGTGATTGCAAACTCGGGCTAAATTTTCATGAAGAGACATTTAAAATGTCATGTCTAGTACGAGTCTAGTTATTTAGCAAAGAAGAATCTAGTCGACCCAAGTCATTGAAAAAGGTGACTCGAGTGCGACTCGAGTCGAGACTCCCCAACACTGGTAATAATAGCATAAACAAAGCCAAATGTTTTTCAGATTACTTTTCATGTCTAAAAGCATTATTTTCATATTTAACCGACAACATGCAGTCGATTTTGGTCAAATTCGCCCGAAATCGATTGCATTTTGTCCTTAAAAAGTAAAATTTGAATTGCCCATAGCCCTGCCTGCTTCCCAATAAGAAATTGCAATATTGCCTCGACGACGCAATCCATCAGTGGCACATACTTGAATACATATTTAGATAGACGTTTTCTGACTGGGATTACTCCCACGCAAACCATTTAGAAATGGTTGGGTCGAATAGCATTCCCAACACACTCTTCGATTGAGCGAACTGGTAACCGCTAATCGAATGATGTAACAACCACATTAATGCGGTAATTTCTTGATAGGGGGGGGGGTTGAAGTTTGATACCAGACCGGAATGGGGGGCCTAGTTCGTAGAAGCATTTTCCCAACATGTCGATGGTTCGTGGGATGAGCGGGGTGACGAAGGATACTTGGTGGGCTGCAAATAATTCGAAACTAAAAATAAAAAATAATAATAAAATAAAATCCAAGTCATTGTAGGTTACGAACAATTTTGTAATATTTGCTCAACTGATTTTTTCGAGTTCGTTAACAGCAATTAATGATAGAAAGAAAATGAGCATGCAAGATATTGTCAGACTGTCAGCTCTGGTGAAAAATTGTAAAATAACTTTCGAAAATATTCTTCCACAACAATCTGAACAGATGTAGAAGGAAAAAAAGATTATTCTGAGTAGGCGTTTGTACACTTTGTGACTTCCGTTTATGACTGCGACGTTATTGTATTTTCACGAAATACATGTTGAAGATTACCAACTTGGCCTTTAGCTCGATTTAACACATAACGCTTTGATAAAGACGCACGAAATTTATACAACTCCAACATGATGTAATACTTTTTCATAGCCACTTCTTGGAGTGGATCACCCAGCCCAAGGCCCAGTACTAGCGGCCACTTAAAGACGAATAGGATTAGAATTGCTGGAAAGATATGATGAGCCTGTTCGGCTCAGCCTACGCAAGTTATTGCACCCTGGGTTGAGTGGTGGTTTTGTATGAAATGTCATGTGCTTTGTGCTCGTTTGTTTGTTGTTTTTATGCACTTCAAGCGCAAGCAGGTGCGTTAGCGTGAATCTTTGACCTTTTTATAATATATTCAATTTTATTCTCATAATGGGTGCCACAAGAATGCATTTATTAGTGTATTAGTGCTGGTACTTTCACCCAGTTTCTCAGATATCTGATTTGACTAATTTAATGACAACCGATTTTTTTCTGCCTGGAGTTTAATCTGGTGAATTGTCTAGGTAATATAGGTAGAAATGTTACTAAGGTGCTTGGTTCAAGTAACTATGTGGTACATAATTGAAGAAATTACGTAAAATCTCGATTGCAGATTGTCGTTATTAGTACTGTCTAGTGGAAACGAAACTAAGGTATCAACTTATGCTTTACATAATTTGCTGACTAGGGTGACGTCATTATATCCCAATGAGAAATTTATATCCCAATGACTCGTCGACGCGATCCATCAGTGATTCACACATACGCACGATGATTTGAAAAATTGTTTTCTGAGTAGGATGTCTCAACGGAAAAAAAATTGTCTCTGCAAAAACTGAAACGCTAAACCTAAAATATAATAAACATAACTCAGAAAAAAATAAATGAGGGATTGTCCCATGGGCTGTATTTGATGTTATTGATAAGCTACTAATGTAATCGACTTTCGATAAAACATTTCTCATCAAGCGTATGACAGGTTATTTGTAGCGAAATGATGAAACCTCAGGTCACGTATAAGCGACTGCTCTAAATTAATCACTTGACCTGTGATCTCGGGTTTAATATCTCATTTTTAATTCGCTCCACGCAAGACGGAAGCGGCGACTAAAAAGAAACTAACTAATGGCGACTTCTATGACAATGAGGGTTGAGCTACTTAAAAATTTAGTATCAGCAACTGCATTCTAAACGGAAAACATCTCAAATACAACAGAAAACTGTAATTGAAGTTAGGATTTTGTGAGTGGTATCTGGCCTTGGTGGTACCACTTATTAAAAAATTTTCCTCTTTCAGTTCTTTGGAGTATAACATAAGAATAGCGACTAATATAAGTTATAAATAAAAGTAAAAATATTCGCATCACAGAACCCGAAAAATTGTGGTCTCAAGTTTGGGAAATTTATGCCCATTTTTCTGTTAAATAATGTTATTCCAGTTTCGACAGAAAAAAATTGAAAATATTAAAAAGTGGTAGGGGTTCAACCACCCAATGCAGATACCATCCACAGTCTGCCTCGGTGATTAGGATCCATTTGTGATATTTTCTGCTTTTAGACTACAGTTACTTTTACACAGTAGCTTTTTGCCAAGGTTAGTAGAGAGTTTATGGCTGTGAGCAAGAATAATAAGTTTTTACAGCAAACAACATTGAACATTATTATGAATGATTTTGGATTTTATGCAAAATAATGGTATCAGTGAACACCACCCGACGGACCAAGATTGAAGGTGTGTATACGGATTTTCTCAAATAATTACGTAGTCCCCTCGTTTTCGGTTTCTGAAGATTTTAATTCAGCTACTGACTTGTTCATGTTCAATTCCAGTTCCAGTCTGTTTCCTGTTTCGAAGGTTAATTTTGTCATGCATTATCCACAGATGGATCGCAGTGATTCATACTTAACAAAACAAACAAACGAACAAAAATTATTCTACCCGAGTCAACGTGACAATGTATGTTACATCCGATTTGCGTGACCAAGCCTAGGCGTCAGCACATTTAACATCCGTTTATTTTTTTCACGCACCAGACGTTTTATTTGTTTGCCCTTCACATTGAACTTGTTACGTAACGTTGCAATACCGGATGAGATTTTGACCTGGCGCGTAGTTATTCTGAATGTATAATAAGAGTAAATGAGTCTCGGTGGTGCAATCGTTAGGGAAGGTACTTCGTTGTCGCTAGAATAGTGCATAAAATTGTCAGATGAAAATGTATAGCGAGACAAAAATAGCCATAGAAAAGAAGTCCAATAGGAAATATCTATATATATATATATATATATATATATATATATATACATCTATTTGCTGTACTTGGCGTACATGATATTTTTTTCTTCATTTGGGAGACTTTTTTTCTACGGCATATATAGCTATTTAGACCACTCCAATGCCCTTATTTAACACCGTCAGACGTCAGGCTGGAGTCACGGCTAGATATACGGCTTAACAAAAAATATAATCTGAATGTCTGCCAAATGAAGTCGCCCAAATATTTTCGATTTCTATATTTCAATGTTATTTTCTAATTTCTGCATTTGGGCGACATTGTCCACATTTGTGGGGACGCTGTCAAGAGGCTGGTGAGAGGTGAGTTCCACTTCTCGCAAACTGGAGAGTGAAATGGGATGACTCCCAAAGATGTTTTTAGGGATCAACTACTTGTGTTCAGTCATAAATGTATTCTCTGCTTCTTTCTACAAGATAAACATCAAAATCCTATTGTATACCAATTTTAAGCGCTTCCTGAAAAACGATCAGAGGAAATAAAAATAAAAAATTCGATTTTATTGTCATATTTGCGCTACATGCAGAATGAAAAAATGTAAAACAGCCATGAATAACTGATGCGTTCTAAAGTTGTGCGCGAAATTTTTGAGAATTTTCCACGCCTAAAAGTAAGGCTCCAAAAATATTTGCTTCGATTCGCGATAAGCAAAATCAAAAATTTCACCATATTAGGCGAAAATTTTCATGCACATCTGGCACGAAATTGCTTTTGTATAAGTTTCTTGTTTTTTTTTTTTTATTTGCAAAATGATGGCTTTATGATTAAAAAGGGCGAAAAATGTTTCCACCGCCGCTGCATAATATTACACTATACAGTGGAATAAAAAAAATGATTACGGTTAGATTTCATAATATCGACTGATAAATATTTATGATAAATACTGATGATAATTTAAACATCTAGCTAGTCCAGTCAAAATACTGTGGAAAGCCCAAAAGTCGCCAAAAAAAAATGGTCTAAAGCACCCCGAAATGATGACGTCATAATAATAAGAAGGAAAGAGACTTTTCATTCACAAATTTCGTGATATAGAGCATTAACAAACCTGGTCATGGGATTGTATGTTGCCTAAATATGCTGTTAACTGCATAACGTAACAATAAGGGGCATTCGTGTTCACAAGTAGTATCCTGATTGTTTTTCATATAGTTATATGCTAACCCCAGCTGATCATTTTAGGGAGTTTCCGTAAGTTTGATTTTAGTAAACTTTTGTTATGTTGAAAAACAAGCCTTTGGCTACCTACATAATAGGTAAAAATCAGCTTTAGACCCTTTTTCAAGGGTCAATATGTAGTTTGACTGGACTAATTACTGAATTAGTTTGATTTTTTATATGGTAAATACCGACACTAATTTCGGGATGAATATTAAGATTTTGCGACAGCCTGGACGTGTTGATTGAAAAAAAGTAAAAATTATAAACAAATGCAAATATTTAAAAAAAATTATATGCATTGAAAACACAAATGCGATTAAATATTTATATCAATTTATATATGTGTCGAAACTTAATACTCATTTTCGTGATGGATTCAACATTGGGTTTAATGAAAAACTCGTATTTCTCAAACAAATAACACACCCACATTTAGTGAAGTCTGTTGAATATTCAAGAATCCATAACAGTGATTCGCATTTTTATTTTTAGCATGATTAAAAAAAACTTATAACATGTTTGCTGGTTGGGAGCCAGGTTTAGAATATACCTAACATATTTCATGTCCATATAAGAGGTATTAAAATTCTTGATTCAAAAAGTAGTAAATGGTTTTAATATCATCCACCATTCACTGTATATTTTATAATTGCTCAGTTCTGTTTTGAATGTTGATTCTGGAGTTTTTGTAGTAGCTCTTTGCCATATCAGTAGTCATTAATTGGTTCCTTTTAAGTGCGGCTTCCGACCTTGCTTAGAGTGAATTGAATTCGCATAAAAAAGTAGTCGACTAATTACTCAAAATGATTCAATATGAAAATAAACTGGCTAATCGGGATTGCCAAAAGCGAATATTTACTATCTTGCATACATTCTAAGAAATAAATTTGGATAAGAAATATTCGTCTAAAATTCTTCTAAATTCTAACATTTTAAACTCGGCAATAATTTGATGAAAAGCAGCATTCCAACTTTGTTGGGAAAAAGATAAATCCCAATGTCCTGAAATTTTCGATTATAGAAAAAAAATTTCCTTTATTTCAGGGAAATACAATTGTCAATTATCTTCGGGTTTAAGTGACAAAATCAACATATGTTTATATGCAATTAATCATCGATTAAGTTCCTATTTCTATTTTCGGACTTCAGATATAGTTGTTGGCAGGGTGGCAGAGTCTTGATTTTCTTCGGGTGGACGAAATAAAATGTTTATATCATTTTCCTCATATGGCTATAAAAGCTTCAAAGCCAAAAATACTGCTATTTCATGGCAGTATTGCCAATTTTAAAGCTCCTAATTTAGTTTCGTTGCTACCTAAATTTGCGCATTTGCTAAGTTTACTTCTGATAGAAACCTTTCCTCTCGGGTGTATAAGTATTAGAGTAGGTGATATTCTGCCAGTCTGGTTGTTAGATCATGCGAAATTGCGCAAAAAGCAGTCAGTCAGTTCGACAAATGGTTGAGTCCAAGGCCTTGATGAATTAAAGGCAGACATCCATGCTTAGTGATCAGTACTTCGCAAAAAACATCAGCACGCTCCCATACAATTCTTTTATGAATGGAAACATAGAATTGGGTTTTACTTTCTCTATGAGTCAACACTTGTCTATTTGACTTTAACTAAAACCAGTTATGTTTGTAAACTTATGTGCTTTTCAATAATCAATGGTTGTCACCAGGTAGACTCGTAGTTCTATTTTGATATGCTCAACTGATGAAAATACAAGCAATGTAATTTGCTGAGCTTTCGAAAAAGAATAGAGCTGATCTGGAGATTTTCAGACATTCGTAATGTAGTGAAATTAAATCGTTTGTGCTTTTCAATGTTTCATGACCAAGTTTAATAGGCAGTCCTCATATCCCCTTCGATCAACACATTTGCTTTTATGAGAAATAGCTATTCTCCGTAATATATTTGAAAATTGTCTCTTTTCGTGAGTGATCATGCTCAGATCTATTGCGGCAATGTTGAAGATTTGTATGTAGATTGTGAAGAACATAGATATCTTTATTCTTTATCAGGAATATCTGTACCATCATAATCATACAACCCCATTGCTGTTTAGACCTGTCAAAATATTAATGAATATTCAAAATAAATGAACCTAGATATAATAAATAAGTTATATAAAAACAAGATGAAATACTTAGAATGTATGAATTGATCTAATTATAATATTTTCATTTAATATTTCAAGCTACTGGTACTCTTGGAGGTAGCGTAAATATATTGCGAAAAAATGATGCGTCTATTACCAACAAAACAGATATGTTTGAAAAAAATACCAGAACGAGGGGAAATGACCTGTTATATATACAGAATGCAAAAACACTGAATAAATAATTGTTGAATATCAGAGTAAAAAACGTACCCTGTAAGAATGTCATTATAATCCTTCTCTATTTGATATATGTAGGTCTGTAGTTCTATAATAATAGCCATAGAGCACTACACCAATGATGATGTAATCTGATGAACTAAGCGCATAATCCCTTTCATCTGACGAATCCTCAGTCAGAATAGGAGAATCTCAGAGCGTTTGTGCAAACTGATGTAACTGATGTAATGTAACCAATACACCCAATGTAATCATTATTCTTCAATTAGCACAACAGGAAATCTGAGAAAATACATATTAATGATTCAGACTTTCTTAAGATTCTTTTTATGCAACATAGAGCCATGTAAAAGTGAATGTCAAACACCCATGATGATGGAATGCTGAACAATAAGAGAACTTCTAGTTGCAGTAATTCAGTTTCTCGCGCAAATAAGTTAATTGAAATTAATTGAAATAAACATTGTTCCTTGGACTGGGCGAATCAAACAGTTTCTGGTCAGCACAGTCAGTAAAATCAATGCAGAATATGTTTCAACCTGTGATTTTTGATGATCCAGCTACCAGGTTCAGTTTCAAAGTGGTATGATTACGCACGAGGATTGCTGGACATGATGGCTGCTTAATAGGAGCTTTAGGTAGATGTTAATGTCGGCCCCGGTTATGACTACCCCTACGAATGATGTATGCCACTTTATCAGTGTTGGGAATGAGTCACTTCACTTCGAGTCAAATTAAAGAACACGAGTTACGAGTCCCAGGTTTTAACAAAATTTAAATTTCCGAGTCACAAGTCAAGTCGCGTCATACATTTACGAGTCGCAAGTCGAGCCATGTGCCGATTTCTAAATCCATTTAACAACAATGACAAATTGTTGACCAACGCGGATTTCACAGCAGGTTTAAGGTGATGCATTATACACTTCTGGGAGGCGCCTTTTTCTTCTCTGATCATTAACACAACAGCAGACGACCTGCTTTTTCAGGAGGATAATTCCAGGCTAAATTTTTAAGTCTAAAGACAAATCCTCATTCCTCCTCCTGCATTTTGTCAAGTCAAGTACGAGTAGTGGTATTTAGCCAAGACGGTGACAGTCAAGTCATTTAAAAAGATGACTCGAGTCCCTCCAACAATGGTAAACCAAGGTATCATCCAAATCAATGAATTTTACAAAACCAATTTAATTCTAAAAACCTGTCATTCCTAAACCTACTCAAAACTCACCTGTCAAGGTTTCGGCCATACATTTCTCCACTTTGCATTATTGGCTTGCTAATAGTCATTTTGGAACATTGTAGATTTATTGATGTGAAAAGCACTAGAAAAGTTTTGCATGATATTCAACCGCAAAATACTACATAGCATTCTACATGATACTAGAAAAGCTGGAAATCATTTACAAAATTTAGTATCATTCAGAACCAAGTTAGTTATAAATGGGCAATTGATCTTTCTGACTTTTCATTTTCATAGTTATATTATTATGTCACGTATCGGAACTCTGCTGTTCCCCCCTCAAGAAAATGAGTATACATAGAGAAAAAGAACATTGACAAAAGCACAATAATTCATCATAAATCAGTAAAGTTGGAATATTGAAATTTCTGTTTTCGATGTTTGGTTTAAATAAAAACCTATAGTGAATCAACTGCATTGCAATACTTTTTTGTCTGCCTTGCTGCACTTTCTATCTGGATTCGGGACGCCCAAAGAAAGCAAGATTTTGTCCTTTTGGCAGATAAACACTAGGAATACAGCTAAAAAAAAAAACATCTTGAATACACTTCTGATCATGCAAGACTGCCGTTATTCATGCGTTATGACAATAAGAAGGGTAACACTCTTACTATTTGAGCCAGACTTATTATTTGACTCATCTGTCCACCTAGACTATTAAGCGAATATAACCAGTGTGTTGGGAGCTTGAGTCCCAAGTCGAAAAACACACAAGTTGCGAGTCCAAGACTTACCAAAAATTTAAAGTGTTGCAATATACTTTCCAGTCACAAGTTGAGTCACATATTTAATAATCACAAGTCGATCAGTAAATCCATTCAACAGCAATGACAATTTAATTTGCCTTTTATTAGCATCTACTTAGAATCATTATTGGGTCGATGAACACAGAAGTCACGGCAAATTACATTGCATGACATGTGTTGTAGCCTTATGGGGCGCATTTTTTTCCCTGATGCAGGATGAGACATGCAGCGGCATTCGGCAGACAACAAGATTTTTGAAAGGTGATTTCATGTGATTGAACACGGTGACTAGAGTCTTTCCAACACAGAATAGAGCAATGCTGTAAATCTCACAACTATTCCTGCAATCCCCTCTAGAGCAAGACTTAACTGTTGCATTTTGGCATGGGCTAACAGGACTAATTCTAATGCGTAGAAGAGGTTTTGATTCGACTATACAGTATAGTTCAGAGTTGCTGCAACTTTTTGAAATATTATTTTTTTGTTGTTTGCTTTTAAAGTTTTATGGGCATCGTATAGATATCCTACAATCCATCATTTAAGCACAAGATAACATTGCCAAGTTCGCATATTTCAAGAGGAGGCAAGAAAAAATTCACTTCCCATAATTAACTATTTTGTTTTGAAAATACTTTTCGAAATGATTTAAATTTTTGGTTAGCGTTGTAATTGGGAATTGTAGATAATTGCTTTATGTCTGGCCATTCTTGAAAGACCAATTCCCACTCGATGATTAGCGATTCATGCCAAGTTCATAACCAAATCGAAGGGAAAAATGTGAGTACAAAAAAATATAAAATTGGAATCTTATCTTAAGCTTTCGGCAAATTGATACTGGTAATATACATTGCCCTACCGGTACAGACACAGAGAAAAAAAAAAGGAAAAAACCTGTAACACTACAGCACAGTACTTGTGCCTGCATTCGGTATGTCCCACAGCCATCAGCATATCCTGGATCAAAACACCTCATAGCTTGGTGTCTATCAACGTCCCGACCAGCATCTTCACCTATAATAATTAATAGCTTCTTCCTATAATCAACTTTTACCCCCCCCCCCCCCTCTTCTTGAATATACGCTAGATCCGCCACCAAACACAGCAACCAACACTCCACCAACGCCACATCAAACAACGCAGGAAACAACTTGAATTGTTTACAATGGGAATTAGACATCACGTGACCAGTCACAAAAGTTATATCCTTCTGATTTTACGTTGTTAGTGAAAAGGCCATGCCAGATTAATTTCCGCTGGATTTTTAGGGTGTCAATACATAAATAAAAATTTCCTATTTCATCTGACCAAGTTTGGTCAAGATATAAACGGTGCACGGCACTAAAAATGTGGTGTGAACAAAAGTCTCCAAAATCATCAAAAAACTAGCACAGCACTTATAGCCCACCAATTTTTGGTAGCCTAAATGAAAGACTTTTTCTGTCGGCTGGTCGTTGACACCTTGTGGGGGGCGTAAAATCGTGGACTATCTATCTGTAACTGCAATCATGACAACTCAGCTTTATTCGTTCACGGAGAAAATGACCTTCAAATTATTTGGGGGACGCGAAAATGTCTACCGAAAAAAATGGTCCTCCAAATACAGCAAAAATAACCCCACTTTGTCACCCAAATGCAGAAATTAGATAAATATATATATATATATATATATACATTAAATATATTGAAAAAATAATTCATTTTGTCATTTTTGCAATTGGTTTTCACGTATTTTTATTTTTTGTTATTCAGGATTACATATTTCCTTTCGGAAAATGCGTGGCAATTATGAGTAAATCAAGTTATTAGAATCTTCTTAAAATGTTTTTTATATGTTATACCGATTATATCGGTCTTATATTGCAATTTTCTGGTATTTTTATATTACACTGATCTGACAAAAAATTATATCAATGAGGTTATTTCATTGCTTACGTTCACTAAGTTATTCTTGCTAGGTTTGAGTTAGGTTTAAGGTTACTGTGCTTTATATTAATACCGATGCATTTTATTTTTTATTGAAATTCACTTTAAGAAATGTCAGAAGTATAGTACCTTAAAAGAAACTACCTAACGGCCACTTAATGGCAATGAACTACCACAAGATGCAGTACCAGAAACTGTGCTCTAGACTGAATTGAACCACAATGGTAAAGTGCAGTGAGTGGTATTTGCTTTGGTTGATGATGAAACTACCTACCACTTCTTTGATGCGATGCGCAGGAAATACGTTGGGGCCATTCAACAACCCGTACTTTTGCGGCTGAACAAAAAGGCAAAAATTAGAAAGTAAAAATGTTCGATTGTTCAATATATTATATGAGTGAACAATAGCTAGAATTCGTATTCCAAGTGACAAAGTCTCTAGGGGTAACATACATCTGAAATCAATTCACTCATACGTTACATACGATTTTCTCCAACGTGCAAATTTGTTAGAAGTAACACACATCCAAACAAAACAAAAATCATTCTTTCTAATTAGCTATCGATTTCGAAATTAATCCCCCTTTACCTTCACAGTAAACCCGTTGGACAAATCGAAATAGTTTCTGAGTCATATTTTGATGAGTATAAGCCACTAAGGCGTCTCTAACTCTTGTACGTGACATTTCTGATTATAGGTACTTTATGTAGACACAATTTACGATCATTGATATCGACGTGTGTAAAAGCGTGGGCCATCTGTGGCACATCGTTCACAAAACAAAGTTAACACTTATCGATATTTTAAGAAAAAAACGGTTTACACCGCCTACTCATATATCAAACGTCTTAGATATCTTTCAATCATATGTTCCTTAAAAATGATTGATTAGGCCACGTATTTGACGCAACGAGACACAGGGAAAAGGGCTTTTCACTTCCACATTATCAGTTGAAGCAGTCGTCAGAAACAGTCAGTAAACTAAATATTGAAGCTAGGATAATGTAAAAACAGTTAACAAGCAGAAGTAATGAATATTTAACAGTCACTGGATATTTAGCAGATCTGCTAAAAAAAATTATTTTGTAAAGCATGAGCCTCAGATGGACCGCGTCTCATCGACGCGATCCATCAGTGACCTACCATTAACAAAACCGACAGATTTACTGAACAATACTTGTGTGTATGTTTTTCGTTGCATTTTGTAAAAATACTTAATTCCTCTGATAATCAGTAACTTCATTTTGTCAAGCACGAGCCGCGGATAGACTGCTCCTCGTTGTTGCGGCGATAATGAACAAGGTCAGAACAGTCGATTTAATAGGCCGAGCGAAATCATAAATTGTGTGTTGTTCAAAAACTAGTTATGCCCATCACTATTCTATTTTGATATAATGTAATTCGCCGGCAGAACGGTTTTAGTTTAAAGCAGCTGATGCATTTAAATATTTATTAGACAATTACTTGGCTAATTTCCCTGATGTTTGAACCCTCAATATTAAGTTCCTCACTAAAGGAGCATAAAATCAACCGCAAATACTTGACTAACTCTGGTAAAGCATTGCAATTTTTGCAATGCAATATAATTACCAACCGATCGAAAAGCATTTGGAGGCCTCGTGAGATGCGGCCAAAAGCTTCAAGCTTACTATTTGAGATATTCGCATTATTATTTTTTTTTTTTGAGTCAGTATAACTATGAAGTCTAGTTTAAACATAGGGAAACATTGAAAAAGCAATTTGAAGGCAAGCTGTAGAGAAAAATAGCCGGAACCTAACAGTATATCCAGAATGTTGTATATAGGCGTAATTATTCGGGTATCTGTAAGGTTTAAATGTTTAAAAAATCAGATTTTTATGCATGATGGGAATGATTCATTTTTTTTTCTTTATAGCCATTTCTCGGAGTGCATCACCCTGACCCAGACCCTGTACTAGTATCCACTTTTAGAGGGACAGAGGTTGGAGTTGATGGAAAGATATGATCCTTACTGTTCATCTTAGCCTACAAAATTAATAACACCCAAGTTGAGGGGTGGGCATGGCTGGTGATAGGAACATTCAAAAACACCTTTAATTCCACAATACAAAAAGTATTATTGTAAAATATAAACGGCAAAATAAAACGCCAAACACGAACGGTACACGAGGATGTTGTGTTTCATCCTAGGTAACTATTCAAAAGAAGTGGTATTTTGTAAATTATTATTTATGGGAAAGTCAATTTCAATTCTATTCAAAGGCAAATTGTCACGTAGGAAATGAAACCACTTTGCTTTTGTTTGTTCAGATCTTTGTCTGCTTTGTATTCCAGAAAAACAATTTCTAGAAAAAGTTTTTTCAGAGAATTAAATGTCATCTTTCAACCAGTGACTGACTAGCGTAGTGGTTGTCACGTTATCATCGCCATTCATCAGAAAATTTGTTTGCCAAGCATGAGTTACCGATTTAGCCAGCTTAATATCTAGTTTACAAAACCTGGCGAGCCGGATAGATGAGTATGCGCATTTACATGGCATTCAGCTCTAGCTGAAAGCCTGGGTAGGGTAAAAGCTAAAGCTTCGCTGTGCTTGTAGAGTGGCATCATCCACGTTACTCGCGAGAGAAATTTTGCTTGTTTAAGGGTGGCAAATAGGCAACTGGACTTGTCGGACAAAACTATATACTAGATTATGATAACGACACTACTTTTCTGATTGGGGTTAGCAGTGGCGAAGGAGGATCTGTGACATACCGACGAAATATAGGATTGACAGGATTCAGTTTTAAACGAAAAGGGGGAAAAGGGCCGGGCAAAAAACGTCAAACTTCAGTTGAAAAACCATTTTGAGTGAGTTCGACTTAAAACGCGATAAAAAACGAAAATGAAACCCCAGGGGAAAGACTGACAGTGTTTGTTGGGGTGATGCATGATGAAAATAAAACTATTTGATAATATAATAATTTTAACAGCTAGGGATAATCTTGATGAGATTTGGTATAAACGCTTACTAAATTTTTTTAATAGATAAGAAGTACATTTGGTGACAGGTAGAAGTTCGATAAGTCTGATGATACTGGAGATTTGCGAAGTTTTTTCGTAATTTCAGTATATAAAAGCTTGAATAGAGCTTTTGCAATTACTTTTTTATATTTATTAATTTATTTCAACTTCAGATGAATAAATTACCATTTGTAGGGCCTTTTCCTGTTTTACTTTCAATACATCGCGGATTAGTTTTAGTTGTATTGTCATTGTAGCAAATAATTCTGTTACCACACATTTACCCTGTTGTCAATTTTCTCATTACGAAACGGAAAATGATTGTAAACAAGTGAACTCCTCGAAATGGTCACAAGAAAATTTGACGTTTTGAATGTACTTACCAAATTGTTTCTTTGTAATAGACAAAATGTACATTGTTATAGTTTATTCATATTAAAATTTTAAGACACTCGCGCGATAAAGATTTGAATAAAAATCTCCCTGTAGCAAACAAAGATTAAATTATGCGTTGGTTTTTCCTTATATTAGGGTTGTGAGGAAAATTCGACATCAACATTTCCATCATATAAATTGGAACTCTTCCGTACATAGAGGAAAAAAATGTGGTCGCTTCTTTGCCCTGTTTTGAACTGCAAAAGGGCATGGAGTCTTTTTCTTTTTGAACTTTGACAGGCTTTATATTACCTGATAAACAGCGGATTTCCTTTTGACGCCTTCCGTGACAAACAGTCAGCCGCAAGAGTTCATTACCTTTTCGGTAATAATTAAAAATCAATATGAAAATAGCTTAGGTCACAAAGATTCTGAGGAATCAAAAAGTGTGAATGCGTAAGGCAATCTTCTGTACTGAGAAACATATCTAAGCGAAAACGTTTTCAGTCTTCTGCAAAGTTTCCTCTCTGATTTCGCGACTTCGTCATTAGTCGCGAGGCACGTGAGAGCGAGGCGCTCGTTTTTCTCAAACGACTGCGGTGCACGATGTCAGTAACGGCATGAATTGTCTCAGACACAATAGGCTTCCGTCGAAGATGTCAGCCGTGTATAAATTTCCAGACTCAGCCAAACAATCGGCGATGAAATATCTTGGGTCGGAGTTAGATACATTGCATTTTTGTCCTAGTTATAGTACGAGCTGTGTTGTATCGGGTTTTATACCGTACATATTTGTTACAGCTTCACCGACATCTTGTCCATTTTGTAATTTTCAGCTAAGAGAAAAATAATCGAAATAGAGAATAGAGAGAAGGAAATAGGAAGTAGAATTTCATTTTGAGCCAATAAAAAAATAATCGAAATAGAAATAGAAAATTCTCATTTCCAGCTAATAAAAAAATAATCGAAATAGAGAATAGAAAATTCTCATTTTCAGCTAATAGAAAAATAATCGAAACAGTGATTAGAAAATTCTTATTTTCAGCTAATAGAAAAATAATGGAAATAGAGAATAGAAAATTCTCATTTTCAGCTAATAGAAAAATAATGGAAATAGAGAATAGAAAATTCTCATATTCAGCTAATAGAAAAATAATGGAAATAGAAAATAGAAAATTCTCATTTTCAGCTAATAGAAAAGTAATCGAAAGTAGAGAAATAGCGAGTGGAAAATGAAAAAGTCGCCCCGAGATTAGAGGTTGGCTATAGAAGTGAAAGGCACGAAACGAGATAGGACAGTGCAAGTAAGCAAGCAACAAAGATATTTTTAGTGGAAGTCGGAGTAGATTGCATACCTCGTTATATGGCGTTCGTTCTGATAATTTTCCAATGGTTTTTGGGTAAAACTATTTTTCCTTACGAACGATGATTGTAATTTTTAGTTTATTACATAAAAAATAGCGCAAATGCGGTGTGCACACACATTTTTTGCCTAGCGCCAAATTTCTTTATGTATTCGACATAATAAAATGAAAATTGAAATTTTTCACTTTTCTGGGGAGCGGCGTTATATAGTGCCCTCTTTCAAACGGGTAGGAGCAATGAAATGTCATTATTAGGAAACTTCATTGCAAAAAATATTTGTGCATCTGAGCGCCATAAGGACTGATTTATTATAGTCCGCGAGGGCATGAAGTAACACGTGGTCAGTCATACCATGATGGAATGACGCCACAAATGAGCATCAAAGAACCAGCTGGGGTGCCTGAAATATCATCGCCTGTCATTCGTGCGTGCTTAGAAGTGAGTGAGATGGATTGAAATAGGTTATTGATAAAATAAGCATTGATTCGTTGCTCGTCAAAAACGCTCGCTCATTGTCTTCAATATGAACATCCGATTCGATTGAACACTACGGAATTTTGTATGTACGCCGGGAAAGTCGAAGAGAAATTAACTCGTGAACGTTATTAATTGTTATGTAGCCTTGTGTGAGCCTGAATGTCATGAGCTAAATATAGATCTGCAATTTACCGCACTCCTCTGGTGCTTGTGTTTTAATATCTTAGGATTAAGTTATGTATTACTAGTTATCGGATAGTTATCATGCCAAGGAAGAAATTAGGTACCGGTACGCATTGTGAGTAGTTGAGATGCTTTTAGTTCAGTAACGAATCTAATATGCGAATCAGAAATGAATGATAAACAAGCAAATACATCTTTTCAAATTATTATTGATTTCTTCAAACGTTACAATAATTTTCTCATAATAAGTAAATTTTTTATTCTACTGATTTCGAATTGCTAACCCAAATCATACATCAACGTTTACAAGAAGACGTAGCACCCATTGGCATGGAATTGAATAATTTGGGCAGCCCTAATTGTGGTGAGATTGTGTGAGATAAATAGATAATATAAAATATATGATTAAATAGTATTTGTGTTGTAGTAGTTAATTCTACCCAAAATATTCTTTCACCATACATTTGTTTAAAATATGTTATCGTGTTAGATAACACTCACTGCGCTCCATTATATTTGTTCGGTTGCATTTGGGGTGCTTTCCGCTTAGGATGCAGTTGCTAGTATTACATTTTGCAGTATCTCTTTGCCATAAAAAACGCCGTTTGTCTTCCAGTTTTGCCTAGAACGTTCATCAATAATGAAAAAAAGTAGTCAAACATAGGCCTGATATTTAGCTTTAATACCATTTTGAGTATTTTCATATGTCCTAATTCTGTTTATATACATATGATTTGACAGTCTTTCATATTAGGATACCATTTTTCTGTTTGAAATTATATAAATAGCACTTCTCTTTCAACTGCAACGTTTTGAATATTTCAATTCAACCAAAAAATCAATACCTATTTCAAAATTCATGGTGCCTTTACAAAAGTGACGTTTAGAATTTATCTGGGTCTGGATCGTGAATTTCATTTTACCAAGCATGAGCCACTTATGGCGCGATCCATCAGGGACACATACTTACAAAATAGTTCTTACTGCGATGGAAAATAGGGCAAATTGTGCCTCGACGATGTGATTTAACAAAAGTAAAAAAATTAACGAAATATATTTATCGATAATATTGTATCGTAAAGTTTGGCACGAAATCAAAATATGTGTCAATATTGACTTCCTTTTATTTCGAATTTTCGCACTCGAGTAGTAGTAGCCAGTAGAAAAGTTTTGTCAAGGATGGACCACTGATGGATCGCACCGCCGAGGTGCGGTCCATCTGTTGTTCATCTTTGTCAAAACAATTATGTGTTTAGGTAATGCGTTTGTTGAGGATCTGTACAACTGTGGCTCAGGCTTGACACAATAAGGTTTCCTGATTTGGCCTGCGAAGATAACATACAGACTTCTACAGAAAATATGAGGTTGAGCTTTATCTGAAAAATTAGCAACAGCCTCCAAGACTCAATCTCCTAAAAAAATCTAAAATTATGAATAATCGGAAGTCCTATCCTTTTTGCTTGTGATTGGCATAATTAATATTTTTTGCATATATGTTTTGCTTATTTGCTACGTAATAACGTAATCGTGACAACTTGCACGGTTTTAGTGACATAGCAAAATTGTAACGGAAGCACGTTAATTGACGTTATTATATGGGCCAAGATATAATACAATCTTCACTTGTGGTTAAATCTTATACAGTCAAGCATATCTTACGCAACTGAGTTAAGTATTAGCCGGTATATCCACCATAGTGCCATTGAGACTCTCGCTTTTGGTTGTAGGCTACTTTGGTTACCTCAAATTTTTGACGATTTTTTTAAATTATTGTTGAGGTGAAAAAAAAATAGTAATCACTACTCAATAATATTTTTTTTCCTTTGTCTGAAAAAAATCCAGGAATTTTCACTTCATTTCCCACAGAGCGAAAAATCTTCTTCAGATGGACAATATATTTCATAGCATTATTCATGATTTTGAGTTTTGTGCAATCTAGTTGCTACCAGACACACTAAACAGACATTGTGATCATCTAGAGTTAAATCATTTTATTCGGGTGTTTGCGTAGCAGCGCAGCTGTCATCTGCCAGTTCCCCCTCTATTCTAAATTAACGGTGTTTTGAATATAAAACTAACAACTACAACTCAAACAGAAACATATCATAGGAAATAGCGAGTGGTATCTACCCTGGGTAAATTTGAAGCTTTATACCACTTTTTAAATTGATGAGAACCTGAAATTTAATTTCTGTATGGTTCAATGGCATTGAATGCATTTAAAAATCATTTTGTCTTTTTTTCGCAAAGTTAAAAGAATTTTCAAATAAATTTAATCGAGTATTGTCACCGAAGCAACCCCAGTTGCCTAGTTGCTCAATTGTCGCCCAGACATGTTTCGTGGAGCATCAGACAATAGGCGCAGCCCATCTGTGGCTCATGCTTCATAAAATTTTTCGATTGTGACGAACGATACGGAACGACCGAGTCATTATAGATCCGTTTTGTCAATGACTAAGAAAAATTTTGCTCATTCTATTTTTAGATCTAACCCTTCATTACTTTTTGAACCCTTCACGCGTTTGTGTGACCGCTGACAGGCGTCTCGGCAAAAACATGTTTTGCATCGAATTGCCTCAATTGTTTGATTTTTTCCGACAATAAAATTACGAATTGTTTTCACCGATACTAAAAATAGAATTGATTGTTTTACCGGATGCTCAATTTTGCAGAATCTTGGTTCTAAAAGCAACATAGTCTGCAGATTTTATTTTAAAGTCGATCAATTTTGACAAAATTACTTTCAGCTTCAATTGCCAAAGAAGCTGGATCGGACATCACAAGTTTACCAGGTGGCCATGTCTCACCTATCCCTCTTTTCCCAAATTGCTCGCTCTGCCCCCAATCACACTCTTCCAGAGCAAACATACAAAGTGGTGAATAAAATTCGGATAATTAAACAATGACAAAATGGGTCTGCAACTTCTATCCGAAATTGTGTTTCGCCTTCAACGACGCGATCTATCAGTGACACCTACATATCTAAGGAGATTTTAATTCTAAATGAACAGAATCGAATAATACATATATTTTCGGAAAAAATGTAATATTAGTGGATTTAAAAAAAATTGAAAAATGTTTCTTTATTTGTTCTTTATTTCTGATTCAAATCTTCGATTCCATTTGAAAATATGATTCGATTCGAAATTCTAAAGCTATTCGATTCTGAACCCCCTAGTCCTTAGCCATCTAAGGCCAACAGGACTTTATCATTGATTAAATGTGAATGTATAAAGAAATATAAATCATCGCGCGCAATCGTTTGAATATTGAAGTGAACTGTGCAGCTGCGCGACGTAAGCAATGTTATATAATACCTGGAATCAATGCAATATTC
This sequence comes from Styela plicata, assembly GCA_963675895.2. Taxonomy (NCBI): domain Eukaryota; kingdom Metazoa; phylum Chordata; class Ascidiacea; order Stolidobranchia; family Styelidae; genus Styela; species Styela plicata. The sequence continues at coordinate 12,258,092 of OZ023139.1, read as the reverse complement.
ATTCGTGCTGTGTAGCGTGAAACCAACTTCATAATCATTCCGAGTTCATTGGGTATAATTACCACGTGTGAGATTGATTATGACCGCAAATTAGTGCAATTGATGTCTGAAATTACATCCACTGTATTCTTTTTACTATTATATCCGTTCAACCCCAATCTGAACCAATCGACATTTTGGTCAAGCATGAGCCGCAGATGGACCACGCCTCAGCGGTGGGATCCATCTGTGACCCATATTTAACATAACATGGGTTAGCAAAGTTTTTAGGGGCGGCGCGGTCTATCTGCGGCTCGTTCTTAACAAAACATGCGTTGACAAAGATTCAGGAAACGGGACTTATTTCTTGCGAATGGGACGGAGTAGGATGCAGCATTACAATAAGGTTATATTGCTCATTCCACTTGATTCTTGATTTTTTCTTTTATTTTCGAGTGGAAACATAATTTTTTTAAACCAATTGCTTTTTGACTTTATTTGAAAAAAAAATGTAAATATTGTCAAAAAATTTCGAATTTAAGATGGGGCTCCACAGGATAACGAGGATTTGTTTGAATCTTGTTTTGAACAATCAAGAAGCTGCACGAGAAAGCAATACCAAAGACATGAATACAATCGCGCATCCAAAAGTTGCAGACATTTTCCAAGTATTTTTTTTTATCTTTTGCGGTTTTTGTTGTCTCCTCTCAATTAGGTACAACTAAACTATTTGGTGTTCACGAAAGAATGAATTCTACACATTGTAAACAGTGCGCTAATCGCAAAAAAATTGGATTTGGATTAACGAACTGCGGGGAAAAAGCGTGGTTTTGTTAATTTCCGTAACATAAAATATAATCTGCTTTGTGATTCGGAGAGCAATGTGTAATGTTCACTTTTGTGCAAATTCGTTGAGGTAAAATAATTCGGAATATGGTCGTCCCTATGGTTATGGTAGCTCAGATTTAGCCTCGCTAAAGTGAAACAATAGTTCCATCAAGCAGTATTTTTACTATTTTCAGAACTTCATAGTATTTGCGATTGATTAAGGAAAAAAAGTTGAACACACCTAGATATATTTATAGGAATACACAGTATTTTGTGTGTGAAAAAGGGAAAAAAACAGTTGTATAAAAATAGTCAATGCTGCACTTGTGGTCATTTTAGCATATTTTTCTATTTTTATTTGTATCACTATTAGTATGAACTAATTTGAAAGAAATGTTATTTGCTAACTTACAATAGAAAAAGAAAAGTTATGAAGAAGTAGGTACAAGTTTGAATAATATACTCGCGCAACTGATGCATACATATAATTTTCAATGCTGAAATTGTAGGGTGATTTTTTTCTTTTAGTGTGGTATTCGATATGATTCGGTGAAAGTTCGTAATCAGATATTGAAAATGCAAAATGGTATCCCCACTCATTTTATATGTCTATTTAATGTAAAAGTACAGCTACGTTGAGCACAAGTCGCAGGTGGTTCTTATCGGCAGGTCATGTGGCTTATGTAAAACAAAGGGAACGCTACATAATGAGATAAATAAGTATTTTGAATGCGAGACAATTTAAAATATTCACGTATGAGGATTGTTATATCATTTTCATGCTTTGATCAAAGATGAAGTAATGTTCATTGCAATGAATTTTTAGTCCAATTTATTAATCGCATTTTCTACTATCGCGTTAAACGGAAAGATTTCCGGAGATTTACCGCACAATATAACTTCTTTGCGGGGTACTTCATGTGGTCTGCGCAGCTGTAGTAAGGACAAAAAGCAAATTCGCTTTCATTTGCTTCCGTGAATCTTATCAATACAAGATGTAACGACAACTCCTGTGCGTATTTGAATTTAAATGGTTTAAATTTCTCATTAATCGTTTTTTTATAACCGGGAGAACATTGCGCGTATTTTAATTAAACCAAAAATCATAGGGAGTGGAATGTACGATAGCTGGAAACAGTACAAGGTGAAACATGCCAGGTCGACAAGAGGACTTGATCGTGCTAGGTAGAGCAGTTGGTTAAGTTTATTCATTCGTTCGTTATATGGTCTTTTTCGGAGTTTGGAATTTTCCACGTCGAAATCGTAGAATAGAAATTGAAAAATGGACATTGTACACTATCAGGCTGAACTAGATCTGAAGATGTTCGATTCATACATTATAATATAGTTATATTTTCTTACACAGTACTTGAAATATATTTCGGAACAGCTACAATTCAGTATCACTTTCACTTCTTGTGATCTCGAAGATCATTAATTTCTAAAAGAATTTTCTCTTACCATATTTTTTAGGTATTTTGTATTGTCGCACTGACACCCCAATTTTATATAAAGTTCACTCAACTCAAAATCGATCCAGATTTTCAATAATAATTTTTGATTTCATCTTGTCTATTTGGCTGGTTAAGTTAAGTAAAGGGTATCCGAAAACCACGGTGACACGGTTCATATTTGATTCACTTCCTGGATGTGTTTGATGAATATTGATATAATTATTGTGTTATTTCAGGTGTTTCTTATTTAACATATTATATTCATATAGTATTTCACAATGGATGTGTAAAACAGGATCGAAGACTTATTTTTATAATGCTTTGCAACCTACGTTGGTAACTAACTCACATACAACTCCAAGTATTCGTCGGTATCCACCACAACCATTTCATAATACCACCAGAACAGCAACATGCCGACGAAATGCCAAAACTTCATTGATATACGAAATCAAAATACAAGGACAGCAGCCCTTATTGGTATTGGACTGATATATTTGTTTTTCGGGGCGTTTATATTTCACACCATAGAGCAAGAACAAGAGAGGTTGGACTTGATTCGACTAACTGAGGAAGAGGCAGGGCTTCAGTGAGTATATTTGAGTTGTTCTAGGAGCCCCATAATATAATTAATATAATTCTTAATGCATTGTAGGATTGAAATTCCAAATTTTCGTTAGCTTTTTGTAGTTATCTTTTGAGACAAGTCAATGATGAATTCCTCCAACGAAACAGTCCATTTGTGGCGTATATTCGAGAAATCATTGGTTTCTACTTGGTAGCCTTTTGTCAAGTATGAGTCACTGATGGAACGCACCTTCAAGGTGCGGTTCATCTGTGGTCCATGCTAGACAAAAACATTTATTTTGAAAGAGTTTTAGATAGATAGAACACCAAAGTTGAGCATGACAGAAAACTTTCTCTTGTGAGATTTTGAACGTTCACTCTCGGTGGTCGGTATTACTAATAGCCTAAATCGAAAACATTTTTTGAATTTATAATTCATCATGAAATTCATCAAAACATTCGAATGAAAATCTTTTCACTTTTTATTCAATTATTTTTTGCAGACAATATTTCTCGCAAGCGTAGTAAAATGAACAAAAATACATAAAAAAATATTTTGTTGAAATCCAATATTTATAAACTTAGAAGAAAGACAACCAGTTTATTCTGCATTTTCATTGCTTTGTTGTTTATGATTATTTTTAGGGCTATTTAAATTGCGATGCCTTTGTCTCAATCTGCATAAGTACATATAGTACATTTCCCTATATTGTTATCGCAAAATTGTCACAATCAGTAATATTGATATATATAAAAACTATTAGTATATTGATTTCTCAATTTCACACTCCTATATTGTCGCATTGTCGACCTAATTTTACATGCAATTTACTCTAAGGAAAATCAATTCACATTTCCAATAATAATTTTTGATTTTATCTGACTTTTTTTACCCGTTTTAACAAAATAGATTTAGTAATTTGAATTAACTGACGGGTAATGATGGAAGTATCTTACAAACATGGGCGCATTATAATCCATATTGAGATTTGGGAATTATATATTGCCCATTCGTGTTCGGGAAATAAACGAAGTTATATTTAAAGACACACACTAAAGAATTTTATTTTGAGAGCATGGTTCACAGATGAACCGCGCCTTCAAGGCGCGATTTATCAGTGGCTCATGCTTAACAAGACCTCTGTCGATGTAGATTTACATATTGGAAGTTCTATATAAGAAGAGAGCTAAATTTTTACGTCCCCAAGGAGAGTAAAATGTCCCTTCCATTCGCTGAAATGGCGAATTGGCTTCTGTCAGTATGAACAAATTAGATTAAGAAACTGGATCATTTTGCTTTCTATTTCACATTTCACGCTGTATGGAAATTGAGTTTCATAATGAGGCTTATGATGCACTTGAGTTTACATTATGCTAAAAGCGTGATAGGGTACTGCACACATAAATGCAGTGCCACATTTTAGCGTGACAATTACCACTTATAAAATTTATGATTTGATTTGTTTTAGACATGGTATCTAACGGTCTTTCTGTCTACACATATACATAAATTTCTTTCAGACAAGCATATTCAAGAGATTTTATCTGTTTTAATTGAAAGATTTATAGAATATTCGATTCGGTTTGTAGAGCGATTTGAAATCAGTATGAAGTTTTCAAAAATATAATTGAGGAATAAGTGAAGATTGCTTCATAATTTATGACAGAAAGCATTCGAACACTGTTTTTCAACACTGATTTATCAGGTGGCCTGTAGTAAGTGAGGGCCATTCATTTGAACCAGTTATGTAAAAAAAGTTCATTCAGACACATTGACCTATAATTTTTCAATTCGAAAGTGCATTTTTTCCAAAAAGCACTTTATAATAATGAAATATTTTCAATTAATTTTGAGAAGTTATTCATTAGAGTATCTTATTTATCTCGAAAAAAATATCAGTCGCCTCATATTTTATTTATAAAAACCTGGTGCAATATGGTAATTGCATATACATTAAACCTATCTTCTAATTAAAAAAAAAGTCACAAGTTGCATTTTCAATGTATCAAAAAATGCGGCGATTTTTTTGGCAATGTTTAACAATATTTGTCAATGTTTAAGTTTAACATGTCAGAGATTCGAACAAAATGTCGAATTGTTGATAAAGCATTGTTTAAGACAAAATTGCGATAATTTCCTCAATTGTCCCATTCGTTGCTATCTTGCAACTTTCTGTATGAATCAATACTTTTAGTGTACTGTAAAATCAATAGCTAAAATATCCGAAAATATATATTGAAAAACTCTGCTTATATATACAATTAAAAAAGAAATGATTTGTAGTACACCCTCAATTATGAAAATTCATTTCAAATTTGAAATCGTCGTAAACAAAAATAAAGAACATTCACCTTCGTATATGAACAAACCCGTTCAGCCCCTTTTTTATGAATAGCATTTTCATTCTTTATTACTACATACGCAAAATGCCTTTGTATTTCGAGAGGACTGTTGACATTTCAATCGTTTGTAAATCACGGGCATAAATCAACATAACACGGGTCGCAACCTTCTAAAGGGACGGTAGCCTCCCGCTAACAATACCATCCGACCACAACATCAAACGTGGAATAATTGAATTCCCCCAGCACACATGAGCTTTGATCGTCGAAATTGAATTGTGTTTCCTCTTTGGTTCAAGTGATGTCAGTATTGGCAGTGGAAATCTCATGAGTGTATGTAAGTTCTGACTTCTTCTTCTTCTCTTCGAATTCCATGAATCTGAATTTGCCCAGACGTATACTCAATGCATCATTCTGCAGACAAATGATATATGAACTGCGTATATGTTTTATGAATTATAATTACTGGTTAGAATCAGACCAATCGGTCTATAACTTTCAAATTATATTCCCATTATGCCTGTAAAGCGACGGTAACGTCGCTTTCAAAGCCCCTAAGTTGGCAATTGACCGCAACAATTGCTGGCAGTAGTATCCCTTCACTTCATCTCAATGGTATCAAAACCGTATCATACCAAAGTGCTTTTAGCACGCTTCATAAACAGTGCAGACTAATAAATTACTCGACGACCTTCTACCTTATTGAGGGCGACAAAATCAAAGACGTTTTTTATTGAAATTGAAATTTTATTGAAGTGCCTAAAAGAAACCAACTAACGGCCACTTAATAGCTATTTAACCACTTAAGAGCTACTATGACGTGTAAAACCAACAACTGCACTTTAAACAGTAACCTTCCAAAACGGAACTGTATCGCCATGGTAAAGTGCAGTGAGTGGTATCTGCCCTGGGCGGTGCGGGCGGGCGATATAACCCTCTGTTTTTGTTTTAAACCAAATATGGCTGTTTACCGTTTCGAATCGAATAATTTAATCTGGTCTTGTCTATCCAATCTGAATCGTTGCTCGAATTGACCAAAAAATTCATTACCCAAAATATGGGTAAAAATTATTAAGATAAATGGTAAAAAGCAATATACTGCTAATTGTACTTAAAAGCTTTAATGCATTATTTTTAATAGGAAAATGTTAAAAACTGAATCACACGAATTGGGTAAATTTTAAACGATTTTACCTTAGAATATAAAAGGGACATTATTTTAAAATGATATGTGTTGCCGATATTTTTTCGAATTCATACTTAATTTGTTTGTGTTACATTTGTACGTTTTTGACTTTAATCTGACAAATCTATTTTAGATAGAAATCTGTTGCTTGTTTAAAAATTCGGCCCCTTGAACACAGTCTTGTTATTCTATTGTAAAACATGCAGTTAAAGGCTGACACATTTTTCTTCTTCCCATTGAAAGATAGGGCCAATAAGATCCCACTTGGATAAATACTATTCCATACGACCCTACTCAATGCTTGGCGTAAATAATAGTATAAAAAATACTGTTTACTCACAACACGTTGTTGATGAACATTGTGACAAACTTTTATTTGGAAAACCCCTAAAATGAAATATATTCTATTTTGGCCCTTGTTATGATTTTTAAGGAAATATTGAATTTCATTTTGTTTATATTTGTATTACATAAACAGCGTCAATACTAATTGATCGTGTTTTCAAAAAAAAAGTGTAAATTCAGACTTCAGAGCTATTCATATTTTAAAAAGGATGCCTTTTTGTTTCTAATTGAATTTCAGTGACGATTTTTGCCACCCTTGAAGTCGAAACGTTAAAATATTTCACAATGTTATGTAAGGTATAGTTCTCCCGTTAAAAAATTTACTTTCATCTACAAACTAACCCGGGCAATTACAATAAAATCACCGGGATTTGTATGAACCAGCGTAATATACATTTTCACCGTACAATATTTATGCAGAATTCAACACTACTTTTCTATGGTGTCGCGTCAACAACATATCCTAATCCAAGTACAATAGAGTACCAATTGTCCCATCAAATTCAACATGCCTAGTGATCTAATATTTGACACAATACTATGTCTGTTTTCACGCAATTGAAGAAAAATGATCTTTCGTTGTGGATGAGTATTATAATAATATACAAATCCCAAGGTCGATTCACAAAGTCATTTAATCCCCTGGACTTACAAAAAACTACGTGTTTGACGATGAGAGAAGTGTATTCGTTATATTCAACAATACAATGCGATAAAAAATGAATAAAATTATTGAAGAAAATAAAGACTTTTAATAATTCATGTACAAAGTCGAAAATGAATGCGAGTGAATGTCACTTTTTTCACCGCTAATATGGGAATGGTATGACGTGAGGTTTGAAAGTATATGAATAAAATTTATCTCAGAAAGTTTTTGCTCACATGTAGAATTGGTCAAGCAAGAGTCACAGATGAATCGCGCCGCCGAGGCGCGGACCATCTGTGACTGGTGTTTGACAACATATAACTGAATTTGGTGCTCGAGCGAAAATATGCTTGTTCAACTAAAATCGTTGTCCTTCTGCAGCTCATACTAAATTAGGGCACTTTTTCAATTGATATGTATGTTAGGAAAAAGGTAATAGAATAGGGAATAAACATCAATAAAAGTTTATCGTAACATATATCAATTACTCGAATCAGTTTTTTAAAATCTACAAAATATATATATTTGGTACATGAATGTAAAATTTGGACGTATTTTCTTTTTTTTTGAAAGTATATTTTGTTTCCTCGTTGTGATACTTTATTTAAGATTCAAAAGGTATTCATTTTTTCACATTCATAGTAACCCCGAAATAAAACCTGAAAACAGAAATTGCCCTTTTACGAATCTCCGAGATTCGAACATATTAATTTATCTACAAATTAAAAATGATTATATTTCTCCCACCCCCAGTTGTGACCTATTGCACATATATTGTATGCGTCAATTTTCACACTTCCTATTAATATTATTATGTTGTTTATATTTAATCCCGCATAATATAAAACCAAAAAGAAAAATGGAGTAAATAATTAATGACCTACTCAAATTGCATTCATTTTCAAAATGGGAAAACTGAATTGAGCAGGCGTGAATTTAATCCTATCAGATTATGTTCAATCAAGCGTGATATTATGAGTAATTCACACGTATAGGTATAATTTATTTATGCACCGTGCTTGACTTAACACAAAATAATAACCGGTGATTGAAATTGTAAGGTCATCGAAAATCCGAACTAACCGACGGCCACTCAATAGCAAAGAGCTACTAAAAGATGTAGTTCCAGCAACTGTACTCTAAACGGCAAACATCCCAAACAGAAATGCACTATCATGGTAAAGTGCAGTGAGTGGTATATGCCCAGGGCGATGGTGAAACCATCTACCGCTTCTTCGCCTCCTTATAGTCGCCCATTGCGACGCAGAAAAATAAATATAGGACCATTTAATTTGTATTGCTAAACCGTTAACATAAACCATTCTTCATACCAAGCATTGGTTCAAAAGTATTAGAATATGAATACAGAAAAAAATCCCGTATTTCCGTCATCTCCAGAGAGAATTAATTTTGCATTGTATGGCCAATATTTCGGGCTTCGCCAACGTCGCTTTATATACTAAAGCTTTATTAGATCAAATATATAAATAACTTATGCGAGTTTGATATTTGCTTTGATAATGCACTATCGTTCGAGTCGGTATCTTTTTATTTTTTTAACGTTCGTTTCAAGTCGACGACAGCAGTAAATCTGAAAATATATAAATATTTTTTTCTTTTTTTGTTTCAGACACAAATACAACATTTCAAATGAAGACATGGGCAAACTGGCTAAAGTATTAATAGACTTGGAACCTTACAAAGCAGCAACACAGTGGGATTACACGGGCTCGTTGTATTTTTCTATTATTGTTCTTACTACAATAGGTAAGTGTAAAGTTTTTTTTCCGTAGATTAGTTTAACTAAGGTCAGGAACGAATATTTGGACACTAGTCATTTTTAAACTTGATAACTTTCACAAACTTATTTGTGCAGACGATACTATTAATTTGTCTTGACATAGTTTTGAATTTATTGTGCTACCATGTGTAATACAATTCAAAGTTGATTGATTGAAATGAAAATGTGAAAAATAAAATTATAAATTTTGAAACTGAATTTGCATAAAAGTGAATACTCAACAGCTGCAACGAATGAGTCCACCGTTCTACAACTGTGTGCAGAGGTGAAAGAGATTTTGCATATTTAAGCTACAAGCCAATGTCGTTGCTCGACTCGAGAATTATCATGCCTCAATTTCCCCGCAATTAAAGCATTCGGAAAAAACATACAATTGACCAACATCGAGCATGAGCTGTTGATAAATCGCGCCACCGAAGCGCGGTCTAGCTGCGGCACATACTCAACAAAAGAGTTCACATATCTGTTCATATATTTATTCTCGCGTGTTATTATACCGATTTTATCGTTCCATTTACGAATTTACATTGACGAACTTTAACCTTTTCTAGTGTGAAATATTAATGTGGAATGTGAAACCTTTATACAACAGAAAGTGCATTCTTACGCAACGAATATTAAATGTTATAAAATGAAAAATGTCGTAGCGTAGCAAGTTTCATCAGTGTTTCATACCGTTTTGGGAATACATTGGTAGTATGAGCCACAGATGGATAGCACATCCTCTACACACTTCATCGGTGACTCGTATTAAGCAAAGGCATCGTTTTTTTGCAAAAAATATTTTGCCAAAAATTTGCTGATTTAGTTATACCGCATTATTCCGAACTTTCAGTTCAGTCTAAGTAAATTTAGCTATATGTGTGTAAGTAACTCATAAAATTAATAAAAATTACAAAATGAGATCGTGCTCTCAATCCTCAAATGAAAATTTCTGGCTCCAAGAACTTACCGGGGATAATATAACGATTCAGAGAAAATGATGAGGATTAAAAGAGCAGTAGCAGAATATTTTTGATCACTAGTTATAAATATAAATTTCATGAAAATCGCCATAATATTGAGCCGTGTTCTCGGATTTCCTCTCCCGCGAAATAAAAAGGAAATCCCATGCCATCTAAGGTGTTTACGTTTTAATTAAAATAGTCTCTTCTTGGTTCCGTTTGAGTGCTACTTTCGAATTTAGAGTACATTTCCCATTAAAAAATATTTTCCCTTCTTATTTTTCCCGAATTAATTGATGGCCAAACGGCTTATTATATTGCGTGAAATAGAATTATGTGAAAAGAGCTCAGTGTACAAGGGTATCATGTCATGTGTTATTTATCGCATCTCACTGTGTGAATCGTGAATCATTCAATCAATGACCACGTTGCACAGAATCCAATTCAAACATTTTGCTTTAAATGAATAAAAAGAGCGGTATTGAATTCGGATTGAAATTGCAACATTGCAATTATTGAAAATTTTGTGTTTTCAATAAAACGCTGTCGAAGTTTTGAAATCACCTCTTTCGAGCAAATTTCTTGCTCGCTAGCAAAAAATGCCATTCAGAAAGTGGGAATGTTAAAACATATTTTTCAAACTTATGGTTTCCGGGAGTTACGACAATAGGCAATTTATATAATACGTAGAATAGTGTTGAATGCAAGGCAATGAAATTTTATTCCGCATTTCGTTTTCCGCATTTTTTTACAATGTCCGTGTTCAGATACATACTTTAATTTGTCAAGTACTAGTCTTAGATATAAACCGCGCCTAATGCGAAGTAAGCGATCAATACCCCACAAAACTCCAAAAAATGTTCCCTGAGAAGGTACTGTTGTCATTTTTCTTTGACGTAATTTTTTTATAATCCGGCGTCTTTGATTCGTTTTCCGATGCATGCGTCACGTTGCCAACGTCAGTTCTTAGTTAGTTTCCTTAATCTTGTTACACTGAAATATAAATAACAATATTTATACAAAAAAGAAAAATAACTGATTTTCTCATAATTATACGGTCGATGCGGAAATTTCTTCATCGTTAGGTGTTTATGACGCAAATTCGATGTTCAGTTTGCGGTTCCATGGCACACTATCCATTCACTATACATTTCAACATTGACAATGTGTAACATGCATTTAATCCCTTTTTACATTCATATTGTTATTGAGAAAAGGAGGACAAAGAATATTCTCAAATAAGGTATTAACTGACCGCCGAAATCAAATATCCTATTTTTAAATTCGGAATCAAATAGAATAATCTTTACGATCTAAGCGAATATTCGAATCAAAGTATTATGCTAAACTGACAAGAAATTCGCTCCATGAAATTGTAAAAGACATAAAAATTTATCATTTATTTCATGAAAATATACAGTTTGTTGATTTTGTTTGGAAAAATCTGTTGGAATAATTCAAAGAACCACGAGTCGAATCAAATATTTAGGGCAGCCCTACTGACTTATATGAATAGCTCAACAGTATATATAAAGTTGTAATCACGTTTTACCCGTTTTTGAAGGACGAAAGTCGATTCGTCATATGCCATGGTTTGTTACTAATAAATTTGATTTAACTTTTATTGATTTAATTTGGCCTAAAAATCGAGTAGTCTCGCTATGATGTCTTATATGGTATTCTGTGTTCTTGGAAACGTACTCATGCCCAAATGTCCGTGGCTGTCAAATGCCATTGATTAGTACCAATCAAAAATTGTTGTTATATGTATTGTTGTTGCTATTATAGTATCATTTTTGCGCCTCTTCAACTAAGAACTTGCATGTTTTTCGGCATTCGGCTGAAACAAGTATTTCTGATGTTAATGCTGAATAAACTAATGATAAAAAAGTTGACAAATTTCATTTGTCTTGCAATATAGGGGAATTCATTGAAGTTTTGCTGATATAAAACAATAAATAATAAACAGCCGGTTAAACTTACTTTACTAATGGGCAATTTGAAAAATCGTGCATTCAATTGCAAAAAGCGTGACACGGTTTATTACTCCTGTCTCTTTTTATGTTTTAAGGCGGATTTCGTGCGATTTTCTGTATATCACGATTTTTGTTAGTGCGGTTGGATATTCTAGGTATACAACAGGAAATTTTGTATTTTCGCTTACGTTCACAGAGGAATTTTTTGAATATTCATACTATGCATGGTTAGAAACTATAACGACTTATCTGTTATGAAAAGCATATGAAAACTACAAAAATATCACCAACAGATTGCGACCTATATCATTCCGGGGTGTTTGTAGTAATGATGACATCAGGAAAATATGTAAAGTACATCGAACATAGATCATTTATCCAAAAATTTCATGAAAAATATATAAAGTTCAAATATAATCAGATACCAGAATTCTCCAGCTAACTAGATATAGTATAAATAAAGTGAGTAATTTGTCCTTTAATTCATCTACACCACTCCACATCTGTGTCATGACTGTGACAGGCACTTTTCGATTCGAAGCTCAAATCCCATGAAATTATGTCTTAGCCTACTTAGTTAGCAGCAGCACAATATGGACGACAACGTCAAAAGTCAAATTGTTTATATTTGCGCAAGTGCTGACTCAGATCATGTGACGATGTTTTTCAATTTGTTTATGGGTTAAGAATTACAATTGACAAATAAGTGGACAAAATTGACAAATAAAACTTGGGGAAAATTTAGGGTGCAAATTCGTGACGAAAAAAGGGAAACAATCATTCGATAGTGATTCAAAGACACTTTGAATATGGCTGTCAAAAATATTCGATTCCATTTTTTTAGTAATACGATATCAACAGAATCAATGATATTTAAATTTTGAGAAAATAGATTCAAATAATTTTTCGCATTTTATAATTTTCAGTGAAGATATCTTTGTTTATTTAATACCTGATTATAATTCAAATATTCGATTAATATTGAAAATATTATTCGATTCGATATCAAAACTGTGAATCGAATTCGAATTACTGTATTCTATATTACCCCCACGGTCTCAAGCTTTTTTAATTTGTCATGCGGCAAAAACAACGTTTACACATCAGATCATATAAATCATACACAATGTCTGACTCTGAGTCATCCAATGTTTTTGATCAAAACGTCCAAGTTGTCTATTATAATTACCGATGATAAGCTTTAAATAGAAAAGTGGAAATGACTGTCTGAATCATGGACATCGTTAAGGGACTACTGCTACATCTAATACCCGTGGAGGTCTTAAATATAGTAACGGCACCGACGTACATCGTGCCGTTACTATATTAAAACCTCCGATTTATAATCACGTGAGCCAACCGCTGTTTTCGTAGGTCACGAGAGTAGTCGTCAGGGGAGGGGGATTTTTTGTCTGTCACGGATTTACCTCAAATCACTTTAAAACGTGAATAAAAGTTCTACCTATTCGCTGCCTCTCGTAAGAATCCAATACAAGGATGTGTTTCGGATGTTAAAATATATATATATATATATATATATTTGAGTTTATATGGCTCGTAAAATTTGCCGTCGTGCACACTCGCGATTTGCGTACGGTGCCGTGCTCCTTCATTGCAGGTCCGCTTCCAGAGGGGGAGGGGTAATTTTTTGTCACGGATTTACCTCAAATCACAAGGGAACATAAGTCCCGCCCAATCCTTGCCTCTTGCAAGTATCCAATGCAAGGATGTGCCTCGGGTGTTCACTCCACGTATTTTATACATACATATACATAATTCTCGATATGGTTATCGTAAAATTTCCCATTTGTGTATGTAAGTCACTTGTTATATTCGTTATCTGAAAAGTTTTAAGGACTTTTTTCAGAAATATGCAAAATACCTCTGATGTACATTGAAATACTAAACTAGTCCGTTTGTTTGAAATTCCAGAAAAAGTATTTATTATTTAGTGAACCATTAAAAAACTATAATTCTTTGTCACTAATGTTACGTTTAAAATGTTTAAAAAGTTGCTTTGAATTACGGAGATAAAAATTATTAGCCTGAAATTATCATGATTTGAATTGAAAGAATCGTTTTTTATACATCAAAACAAATTGTGCGCGCAATACAGAGATATTACGGTGTCAAATAAAACGTAGTTAGATTTCCATTTACAACGTCTTGCTATTAAATTTTCATGATCTTGAAAGGATGGACTTGTGGTGTTTTTAATTTGATGATCTAATAATATTCCTATTTCCAACACGGTCTATGACTAGTTGTTTTCATTTAGTCGTAACGTAATCGTGTTGGGGTCGTTGGCGGTGCTTGGTGTACCCATTTCCAGATTTGAAAGATTTATAAACCCAAAACAAAACAGGAATGAGTATATAACCTTGGTGTGAACTACCGAGATTGAGCAAACTTACTAAAGTTGGTACAACCTTGATTCGCTTGGAATAAACTTAGCCCCGTTGGCAGTTGGAATTAAAGATTTTGAACTTGTGAAGTCAATATAGCAACCATTTACCATCGCATTTGCTAAATATTTATTAAAGCAAACGATTTTTCCCCAGTCTAGCTGAGTTCATTAATAACCTTGCGCGCTCGCAAAATTAGAGAAAATCTTTGTTATAACATTCTGTCCACACTATATTATTGAACAATAAAAATTAAACCCATTTTCTCTATGAGGCAAGTTATTTACGGTGTGCAAATTTTTGGACAAATTTTAGTCCGAGTCTGCATAAAGATTTATTTTCTGTTTGAAATTGAAAAAAATATGAATTATTATGAAGCATGTGTTCATTTGCATTTTAATTTGGGCAAAAACTAATCCACGTCTCTACGGGAAAGATTTGTAATGGACTTTGCCATTATAATCGTAATACGTCGGCACTCAAAATCTTTGTCCAATATGATGGCCATCAAATTTCAATTTGACGTGAATGACAGGTGGAAATGACCCACAGGTTACCGCGGCCGACCACAAATCTGTCATTTTGTTGGATAACTATAGACCACAGATGGATCGCGCCTTGGGTGCGCGATTCATCAGTGACTATACTGTGCTCGGAATGTGATAAAATGAAATTGTTACGGCCACGTGAAACAAATTGACAAATCTCGCTTGAGCCACGTTTGAAAAACCAATTTGTTGTGGTATAATACGATTACTGTATTACTCCAGACCAAGCATGAATCAGGCGCGGGCTTCCAATAAATCACGCTTGTTAATGTATCTTACTTGAAACTCCTGGATCGACCTCCGAGAAAATTAGGCAGAAAAAAGAGGCGGTATACACATCCACCCATGATACAATAAAAAAAATTGATGTATACAACGGGAAATAAAGCGAAGTCCGGCTCAATAATATCTTGCGTCAATGAATTATTTATATTTCAACAATTGTTCGATTTCCCATAGCTCTTTCTTCGCACACAGAAAAATTTCTAAAGCCGAAAGGTACGCGTAAAGGTGTTCGTCCTGTTATTAACGTAGATCGGCTGCCACGTAACCCGTTAAGCCCAAGGGATTGTGGATTGGACGCAATCGACGTAAATGTCAATCGGATTAATTAACTCTATTCCAGTTTTCAAACTTACCCGCGTAACAAAGGTCGAAGAATCTATTTTTGGTTATACAGCCCAACAATTAATCAATGTATTGCAATATTGAAGCTTTTTAATCCCGTAAGTTAGTAAAGACTGGCAGAATGTCAGCTATTATGACACCTGAAGGAAACTGCTGCCATCAGAAGAAGAAAATTTACTAATAATATGTTATTCCATAATACCTTCCAGTAAATAATAATAGCTGAGAGCGTACCTATGAGCAGTAAATTTGAACAAAGGGCTCCAAAATCAGCAACTCTGCTATTGATAGGTTTCAAGTCTTTTGATACACGTAAATAAAACTACCGAAAAGTTATACATGAAGACAAACAAGATATTGAGTTAGAAAAATGAAAGCAGAAATATCCTAAGTTTGCTATTGCAATATTTGGTTTCTGATTATTTCACACTTCTTACATAATACATCGAAATCGTAATAATTATGAATGTACTTTCATGTAAAATTTTGGCGCACGCAATAGAGCCGAAAATTATATAGCCAAGTCCATTAACATCTCCTATAGTGTTTTGATGACAAGCCATATTTAAATTTGGCATTTACTGTGTAAACATTGACCGGGTCATCATTATTCAGTGTTTCTGAAAACTCATCCTAATCGAAATTTTTCTTTGTTGAAGCATCTCTCGTTCAGTATGTGTCACTGATGGATCGCGTCGATGAGACGCGGCCCATCTGTGGCTCATGCTAGACAAAATGCAATTTCTGCTTAGGTACTTACAATTATGATAAATTAATTTCCAAATAGAAGTTTTTCTATTTTAAAAAATAATTATTGAATGGCCAGTTCTTGTAGTCTAATCACATATCGCCTACATTAGTCCTCTTTCGAAAGTAATTCTACGTAAAGAGTCAAAAATGTCAGTTGATTACTTTCAGAACGACCGAGTTTGACATAGTTCGACGCCAGAATGTCAGCTACTCCGCTACTCAGACACCTGAAAAAAATAGGCTCCATCAGAAGAAAATTTGGCAAGTGCGCATGTTTCATGTGACTACTATGTCTATTTTTGGGTATCTTGTAGCAACCAAGCTGTGTAACGAGATTCAAAATCATCAATTCTGCTATGAAATAGCAGTGTTCGTGGTTTTGAAACATTTTTGTTCATCCGAAGAAAATGACATGACCCCTTTGGACACCCGTAGCAAACCAAGATTCTTCCACCCGGGTTCAACCATGCCTTTATCAATTTCACTGGCGTGTTTAATCGCAATTCACACTTTATTGCAAGGTCTTGGGGGGGGGGGGATTTTGACAGACGTAATTAGACAGTATCTGTCTATACAACAGGATAATTATTATTTTAACATCATATCGAGTACTAATAATTATATGATTACTATTATTTATCTAATCCTTCCCCGTTCTTTATTGATTTCAATTATTATTCATGGTGAAAATGATGACCAGAATCATTAGTTATAGTTGTTATTGGTTAATATTTATGACGTATTCTATCATGTCAACGGCGAAAACGCGCCCCTTATCTCGACGACTTTTGATGTATCTCAAATTATGTTGGGCGCAGTGGC
Organism: Styela plicata; assembly: GCA_963675895.2. Classification (NCBI taxonomy): domain Eukaryota; kingdom Metazoa; phylum Chordata; class Ascidiacea; order Stolidobranchia; family Styelidae; genus Styela; species Styela plicata. Next base: position 12,240,871 of record OZ023139.1, on the reverse strand, counting down.
TAGAAGCCTTCTATGTTGACATCAAAGCTTCAAGATGTCTAAGCACGGTGGCCGAATCTTGTTAGTCTTCGTGTGTCTAACATGTTCATGTTGTATTATTCGGAAGTCAAAAAGGCTTCAAAATCATCAACACTGCTATGAAATAGCAACCTTTACCTACGATATTGCTGCAATCGGGCATTTGAAAAATTGTATTTTATTCGTCTAGCTAGCTATATATCATAAAATATTGTCTATTTGCTAAATTTTCTTCTAATGAGACTCTTTTTCTTTGGGTTTCTGAGTAGCAGAGTAGCTGGCATTCTGGTGTCGAGATCAAGTCCCAATTAAGTACGGTGAGATATCTTGGCCAAACAGGCCTACCTATCAATCAAACCATTCTGATTGTGATGCTATCAAGGGGCATAAAAAGGATTATCTAATAATGATATTCGAACTCAAATATTTAACCAAAAAACTTCGTAGTTTGCAAAGCCTAATATCCATTAAGCATTTGCTGTATTACCAGCATTACTGGAAATACATAGACTTTAGTTCGTAGTTAGGCAGCTCGTACATGCTAACGTCACCAGCTGTCCCTCATCCGTCTTCAATCTTTATGAATTATAGATTTAAAATAAAGGAAGTTCGGGCCCAGATATGACGTTCGTTATAATATCTGATTTTCTGAAAATGGAAAATTGAGATCGTATCGATCCAGATGAGATAATTTCGAAAAGATTGTTGGCTTTTGATCGTATTCTAATCATGCAGGTTTGCTGCAAGAATTTATTGCCTAGAATGGGTTATGAAGGCTTAACTATTTGCCAGTAAAAATATCGAATATTATTTGTTTAAATACAAGTCATTAATTTATCGCACCGCCGAGGTTGAATTTTTGAATATTTTGGCCAATTGCGATGAAAAATCTTTATACTCGGATAGTGTTCAGCATCCCGGCCACTCTCTTATTATATTATTGATTATTGATCTAATTTTGATATATGTGTTAAATGACCTCTAAATCCACTAGTAGTGGGACACTACTAAACGCAGGGTATAACAACCCGAATCCGTGTGTACTCCACAACACTGTCCATGTTTGTCCTGGTGACCTGGTCCCTCTATATGTGACCTGGAATATCGTATTGCTCATGATGATCCGCTTAAATATGTGAATATAAAAATTGGCTCCATTAGGAATTCGACTTCCTCTTTTAGTGACATCATAATGGTATAAAAAATTTGATCAAATAATGTTTTATTCATAAAAGCATTGCTCGTTTCTGAGAAGGCAAGAGGTCCCAACTTATTCTTGTTTTTGACCATCTTTTTTGAAGCCGATAAAGATTATTTCATTTTATACCCCTGTATAAAGTGAAAATATTCTGTTTTACTATTACATTGAATGAATGATGCTTCTTTTATTTTATTTTATTTTTGAATCCGCACAACCTAAAACGTAGGAATACAAGCAAGCATACATTGTACGGCTATTGTCGAGGAGTCTCTCTCGTACGCCGCAAGTGAATATTAGTGAGCGACACCACCGAAACAACATTTTCTTCCCCAGCAATCAGAACAAAAAGTTTTTTCGTAACAGTGTTTTTGATATAAAGAAAATTCAGAATTTAATAATCAAAAAAATGATGCAAAGGGGATTTTTATCACATTACTGTTTTTATTCTATTTAAAAATACTTACTGGTGTAGTCCAATGTACCTATCAAGATTTTATTTTGTCGAGCATGAGTCACAGATGGACCGCGTCTCAACGCCGCGATCCATCAGTGACCCATGCTTGAAAAAGCATTCTTGGACAATATTTTTTATGACTGGGATTTGATGTTTTAGTGTGAACTTATCTACGACCGTCCATTAATTATTAGTGCCTTACTTTCATATTCCATAGACTTTGCCCAATCTTGCAATATCAATCTATCTGTTGAAAAATTAATGCCCTGTCATTTCAAAATATCCAACTGTTTATCCGCAACACTTGCCAGTTTGAGAGTATCCCATGGAACTTTATTGCAAGATTGCGAGAAGCCGAAGTTTTTGACGTATACGTGGCCTTTACGTAAATATGGCGCAACCCTGTCACACAAACGTAACAAAGAGAACGCAATCCAATAAATCCATCCCCGAAAAAGGAATTTGGGTATCTCATCATATGATGTCATTGTTTATATAGAGCCAAATGTGGAGATAGATAAGTAAAATGTATCTGACTCCATTACTGATCAAACAAAATCAACTCGTTTATTATGTAGGAAATTGTCACCATTTGGAGGTTATGCGTCACTACAACGGTTTTACGCTAAATTACCGTAGAAATTACCGTCCGATGAGTGTAAAATCAACGTAAATCATCACCATATCAACCATTTATTTCTTCCTCATTGATGATTTGTGGATAAAATTGTGTGAAATTTCAGACATTTATGCCAAATGAGTCACTTGTCGTTCCTGTGGAGAGGTCTCTCTTGTCGAAGCGTAATTATTCCTACCCATAGAATGTTCTTGTTAAAAAATTAGCTGAATGCAGACATGGTTCGTAAATGAAATGTCTGGCAAATATATATATTTATATTAATATCTTTAATAAAGATGCTTGTCACACTTGTTTATGGGATAGATCGTATTGCTAGAAATTGAAATGACCCGCCAAAGTATATAGAATTATTTTTTGCTAAATTGCTAAGAATTCTGAAATCTATGTTCGGCTCCTCGCTCAGTCTTAGCAATTGGATCAATTGGCGGCCGAATTTCCAAAGCTTGATAAAACCTTTAATTCTCTGTATACCCAAGACTTCATATCACATTCTTGTTAAATACAATAGTCAAAACTGCCATAGTACATTGTTTTTGTATTCAGAAATTAAAAATTTATCCCTATAACGGTCTTCTGGCCGGTTGAAAATTCAAAAATCTTTGCCAGACAAGTATTAATTGTCTCTCATGAAAATCGATGCTGGTGCAAAGGGTAAAAATATTTCAAATCGAAATTTTATATTAATTTTATAACTCTTAATAAAAATATTTTCGATTTCTCATGACACACGCTACTGTCTTAACTTTCGGCGCTACACTTAATAAATAAAATAATTATATTCTAACACATATCAGGATATTCAAAGTACTCACACAATTAACATACATTGGACATTATTCAGTCTACTGATCAGCAAGCCATCTGTAGATCATGCTAGAAAAATCAATTCAATATTCTATTTTTATTGGATTTTATGAAATTACCTAAATTTTCTGTTTTTTTTCTATCACTGAAGTACAAAATTTATTTCCAGCATTTGCATGAGCCTATAAATAGGTGAAATCAAGTTATCCCGTTTTACAAATTAAAATATCGCTAAGTATAGTCTAGTAATAATAAAAATCGTTCATCTATGAAACATGTATGATGATACTACGTTCCGTTCAGGTTATACATTCCGAAAATCAATTTTTTCAGTTGATTGGCATAATTACATAACTCGTCATGACAGTCATGTCACTAAATATTGATGTCACATAGTTACTGATACGAATATATATCTTCATTTTCTCCTACTATTAGTAAAATTGATAATATTCATAACATGATTTGTAATTGGTAGAGCTTAAAACTCAAATCGAATAATTTGTGCAGTTAAAAATTATTGGAATTTTTAAGAAGATATAGTTTCCGAACCCATCGAAAAAAATAATATTGTATTGGGTACCCCAGTCCGTATTTTTAATATGTCATTTTTTTTCTCAATTTTTCCGATTGAGATTGTCCACCCCTACGCTACGCCACACCTACATTACTGATTTAATTTTATCAAGCAAAACGAAATAATTTGCCGACGTTTCGAAAATGTAGTTAGAAATTATTCCTCAGTGCAAAAAAGGAACCATTGGCCTCCGATTAACCTACTGATCCGGGAAATACACAATTTTTCCATCAACAGAAGCGATGGAACATACAAAAGTGACCCATGCTTAACAAAAGCTTCCTTTCCTCTTTCTGATTTCAATGTACAATATTATGCCCACATAAGTATACCCAAAAGTCTGTTTGATGACGCGAGAACTGAATCATCTGATATATTAAACCGAATTAAAGAAAAAATCAGTTGCCAATTTTTTTGTTTATCGCCAATTTTCATTCGAAACCTGATGAATATTGATGATAGACAAACAAGATGATCCAAATTATTCACGGGTGTTACGGGTTGCCCTACATTAACGGATATATATCAGTAACAGTACCTGTCTACTTAACTCATGACTGATATGTACACACGTACTCTGACTAAGTATTGATGCATAATACACGAGTAGATTTAATCGGCTCAAACTGAAACAAAAATGGCTTGTTAAAAACATTTTCAAGAGTAATATGGCGCATATCATACTTTTTGTCAATCAGATATTCTCATCAATATCGCTATTACTATTATTATACCCCTTTTTTATTAATATAAACATTTCTAAAATGAACCGATTGACGGCCTCATTATACGGCTTAGATCAATAGTACCAGTATTCACCAGCGTATTTGAGGGCATACCCCCGCCAAATAAGCGCAGAATTAACTTTTTGAGTGCTTCAAATCGCAGGAAAATCGAAATTTAGCCCCGGAATGCCATTTTCAAAACTTTTTCGGGCCTTCGCCGCGGTATTTAGGCTGTTTTGTCGTGATATAGGGGGAGAATTTTTTATTTTTATTTTCATTGATATTTTGCAGAAGTTTTGACTCAATTTATATTGCGCGTTTTCATTGGTAGCTTGATCGAATTGGATTGAATACTTCAACGCCATTCATAAAAATTTTCCAAATAGTGTACCCCACACCATCGAAATTTCATTTAGCATAATTCGTATAGTAATAATATTTAATTAAAAAAAAATGTATTTCACTTTTCAGGTTATGGTCATTCAGTCCCTCACACAGTAAAAGGAAAAATATTTTGTATGATTTATTCATTGATTGGAGTTCCACTGTATCTTGTCATGTTCCAAGCGATGGGCGAGAGAATTAACAACGCCGCCAAATACGCGATAAAGAAAGTTGGCAGAAAACTGGGACTCAAATGTTCGGAGGTAAGAAAACAATTAACCCTTCGAATGGTTTTGATTGTTGAAAGCCTTTGTCATGTAAGTATAGATGGACACGTTTAGATTTAAGATTTAGATGATTTGAATATTTATTTCGAATTCGTATTCCCTAATCAATACTTGATATTTTAGATACCTTTATTTTTGAAGCAAATCTTCATGCTTAACAAAAATATTTCTCGTAGGGAAACGTTTGTCGAGCAGATTTGAGCATCGAATTACCTGAATCGTTTCGGTATCGATACGATTGCAACAAAATCACCCGTCTTTGACAGTGACAATTTTACTTGGCGGTATTGAAAAAATTCAAAATTGACTTTTTTGGCCGAATTTGGGATTTTGATGGAACGCACCGCGGTCTTGCTCAGAGGGAATTTCAATAATAAAAAAAATTCAAGTGTACTAGAGAAAAGACGCTAAGTAATAAAAAGAGACGACGGACTAGAAAAGGTGTCCAATCTTGCGAATTTTATAATTATGGGCAAAAACCCTTAAAATCATCTTTTGTCAAACTTTTATCTGTGGCACATAATACCAATCTTTCCTAAATTGTAGATAAATAAAAGCCATACTTGAAAAAAAATAATGAAAAAAGAAATTGAAATTCACGCGATCGAAAATAATTTTCAAGCCGGATTTCAACACAACGTAACATACCTTTACAGATGTTCTTGCTAACATAATTAATATTGATTCGTAACCTTACATTTCATGAAAACCAAATTTTCTTTCTAGAAGGTGAGACTTGTTCAGATATAAGGAATAGGACATTTAAACTTGTTTAGTAGTGGCTCAAACTTGTGCATGAATGTTACATTGGAGATTTTGTCGAAGTATTGCGTCGCCGAGGCGCAGTCGATTTGCGACAAATGCGGTCAAAATAAAATTTTTATTTGATCACCTAGTTTTTGTGGATCACCGTAAGCAAGGCTCTATCTGAACCCAATTTATGAACGAACAAGTCTAAGCTATGTCCCAAGTTATTACAACCTGAGTGATGGACATAGGTTTATGGGTTAGATTCACCGTTGCCCGCGACATTCCAACTAGATGACCTTTAGGTATCCAGTCACATACTACTGAAAAAAAATCGGTAGATGACATTGCAAGCCTAGGCACAATATGCATATATTAAATTTTAGACATGAATATTACATCATCCCACGCACGCTACACAGTTCATGCTTGATAAATTTTACGCTGTGACCAGATTGTATAGCATTATTTTAGGAAGGTCGGGTTCATCTTTTTGACCTAAAAGAGTAATATAAACGCCTATGAGTAATATAAAGGATGATGAATCTTATTCTTAAAATCAGCATTCCAAACAATTCGAATTAGTTTGATTTGAAATTTTCGCCGTTTTTCAATGGGCAGCGTTGACACTCTTGTTTTTGACGTTGATAATGAATCCTCTTTATTTTTTGCATATGGCATGAACTTTACGAATTCGTGATGGAATCTTGAAGTGTTTATTGAACTATTTTTACTCTGGCGCGCATGGAGTCGGCGTATAACAGTTGGAGTTTAAAATTATCCGAAACGGCTGACATTCGAACAGTCGTAAATAACTAAAACTGTGCTTATGTGAACATGACCAAAAATGAGTTGTAATGTATCCCTAACAGTTAGGTATGTCCCACAGATCATCAGTGGCCCATTTTTAACACAAAACATGTTCCGAATAGAATGCCTCCGAAAAGAATACTTGGTTTTACCTGTCATGATGAAATGTGCAGATTGATTGATGAAGTTTTCTCTATAGGTATGCAAAATTCTTAGCTACAGAAACTTTGAAATCAATAATTTTGGTTAAAGAAACTATAGTGTAGCTCACTATTTGCAGTCTATACCAAGAAAAATCGATTGAAGTTTTGAAGCCCCGAATTGTTCGATTTTTAAAAAAAAATCAAAAAATGTGTCGTATGATATGGATCGCTCTATCATAATTGAACAAGACCCTAATTATACTGACAAACTTGAACAAAACTAAGCGGAACTCAGCATATAGTTAACGATTTTTAACCTGAAGTATCCATTTGACAGCGCCATCCTCGTTGATCGATTTGACTGAAAATTGAATTTATTTTGGTATAAATTACGATTGGCTTCATTCGAAGCTTGGGGAATTAACATAGAACACCTTAGAAAACCGCAACACGCACCTATACCGTGTCAGATGTCGTAATAAGCTCTGCGATTTAAATCAGAAATATTTTCCAAAACATCTTTTGTTTAGTATGAAGCACTGATGCCACATGGGTTCATCTGTGACTCATGCTTAACAAAATCAAATCAATCTTTGACTGGGCAATTCCGTGTCACCGAATTAGTGAAATGTCCAGATATATATAGTACACCTGGATTTATATCAAGTATTTCTTTATCAAAATCTAATTTCAATCACGTTTTATTGAGTATTGTTCAATCATGGTCCTCGCTTCCCATACCGTGGCCCATTCGTACCCCATGGTTGAAATTCGAGTGTGTCCGTTGACAATTTTTGTTTAGTCATGCTCTTCATTTAGAAATGTAATGCGGTTGAAGTTCAAATTTGGTACATTGAACTGTATTTAGGATCAGATCCAAGGAAACCAATTAGTCTAATTTCGCTTTGCGTTGACGAATATTTAACATTATCGTTTGAATGATTGAATAAAACTATAATATCCATAAGTGTTCATCAGTCTTATTTTGCTATATCGGAATTGAAGGATATCCTCAGATGTCTACATGGAAGTTTCCCATGGGGACCAGATTTATTTATATTCTGAAATAGCAATCACCAGGTTACCGGGAAAACGACTGACGCAGTCTCTGCGTCCGGCTTCCGTTCTGTAACCTACTTATTTGAAGTTGAAAATTTATCCGTTGAGGCACTATCCATCTGTGCTTAATGCTTGCCAAATGGAATTTCTGATTGGCAGTAATAAATAAAATGACCCTTGTAGCCTAAATCACTAACATTTTCATTCAGCGTTTTTTTTTCTGTTGAAATTCACTCCGCCATGTTAAAGTACAGTGAGTGGTATCTTCCCTAGAGCGTGACAATGCCTATCCTCACCTTCTAAACGTATAATTTACAGTAGACACAGTCACACACATATGTCTAAAACACACGTATTATGTCAAATATTATTACTCACTGTACCTCATCATAGCGGTTCTGTCCATCTCCGTGTGTTTCCACTTAGATTTCACCTGCTGGTACTTCATTTTGTAAACAGAACCTATATCTTCACACAATAACCTCTAATTAAGTGATAATTATTTGATCAATTTTATTCTTTATTTTCAGATATCTCTCTCAACGTTGGTGCCTTTTGGTTTCTTCTCATGCGTACTGACTGTTACAATAGGTACTGTGGCTTTCTCAAATTTCGAAGGATGGTCAACTCTTGATAGCGTTTATTATTGTGTTGTGACTTTAACAACTATAGGTGAGTGACGGGAATTTTTAAATTTTCATAGAAAAATATTATGGATTCCCTACTCAAAAAAGTTCAATAACAGGGCATTCAGAGAATTCACGTTCATGTTCACATGCACTTGCCCAAAATTTATAATATGCATAGTGAAAATTGGACTGAGCATCTTTAATTAGACCATGCAAAATAATATTAACGTTGAAGGTGTCCAGTGAGCGAGTAAATACTGCGCCTGATTCATTCTCCGCCAGGAAAGGGATTTTGCAAAGCATGTACAACAGATGTCCCGGGCCTCTACAAATATGCAATTACTGCAAATGACCAGTAGATTTACTGTACTTTTGTGACAGTGTATATTTCCTTTCATTATTGAAACGAAACCGTTAATCAGTTTTCATAGTCTTCAATTTGGGATTTTTCGACGCCATTCACGTAAATTGAAGTTGAATATAAGTATTGACTTTATGTTATCAGCGGCCGTTGTGGGTGCCAATGATTATATATATATAATTTCCTAACTCAGTTTCTCCTAAGAAACGAAAACTTTTGACGAACTTGTCACGCTAGCAAAACCACATACCCAAAAATTTTCGTTCACTCGTTTAATTGAAGGTATTAAGAACGTATATTTGTGTTTTGGATTGACGCATTCGAAAAATCCAATAATTTTTGTTGTATCACATAAAGTCTACGTGGCTTATTTTTTTCAACAAATTACATGTTATCGAAATCGAAGAAGTATAATCGCAACTTAATAAATCTATATTTCGAAATGTTCAATATGTGAAAGGACACTTTAGTAACTTTAACAATATTAGTTTGGAATTTTGGCTTTTAATATGCCCCTCGACTGCAGGACTCACCAATGTCCTGCCATATACCTAACAAAAACTGGTGCAACACATTATTGCGACGTGGTAATTTGGTTACATATACTATTGTATCTATCATATATCATACTTCAAAACATTTAGAATAACTACATAGAGTTTGAATAAGTCATAGGTATGACTTTAGTAACTTTAACAATATTAGTTTGGAATTTTGGCTTTTAATATGCCCCTCGACTGCAGGACTCACCAATGTCCTGCCATATACCTAACAAAAACCGGTGCAACACATTATTGCGACGTGGTAATTTGGTTACATATACTATTGTATCTATCATATATCATACTTCAAAACATTTAGAATAACTACATAGAGTTTGAATAAGTCATAGGTATGACAACATTATCTAGGGCAAGCTTTAGACATTTGTCTCCAAAGAGCGGTGATGCACAGAGTACGTTATCTTTCATTTGTTATTGTCTAATGCGCCTTGGCGGCGCAATCCGTCATTGACCCATGCTGGACAAAATCAAAATTCTGATGGTGCTTTTGTATTGATGATCAAAATTTTGTATTTACTATTACATTAAGGTTTCGGAGATTACGTACCACTTCAAGAAAAGCGAGCGTTAGAAGAGAGGCCAACCTACGTTGTTTTTAGCTTTATTTATATCCTGGTCGGTTTAACCATTATTGGTGCCTTCGTCAACCTCGTGGTTCTTCGTCTCATGGTAACAACGGCGACCGGAGAACCACCGAAAGAAGAGGAAACGCAGGTTGATGGATTCGCAGATTCTGCTATTTCGTCATCGTATCACACACAGACAAGTTCTGGCTGTAATCCATACGGTAGTGATGAGGATCATAGACCTCCAGGAGAAGATAATGGAGGCTTAACGTTGCCTGGAATGATGAACGGAGATATTAGAAACCGAGTAAGATACTTAGAATAGTCGTCATGTTAATGTCTGAAAAAGAAACAATGCATCTAATGCAATTTTTTCGCTATAGTCGCTTTTCTTTTGCTATGGTGCGAAATTCTTGACATTTTTACATATCCAACAATCGCATCGTTCTCTTAGAGTGCAGTTGCTGATACTTCATCTTGTAGTAGATCTTTGCTATTAAGTGGACGTTAGTTGCTTCTTTTTAGGCACTGCTTCCGACCTTGATCAGAGTGAAAAAATTTCAAACTGATTTAACCGCGTGTGTTGATACATGTTTGATAATACCCTACTTCAATTTGTTGGAAAAGTGTCAGTTTGCACATTTATGGTTTCTGGTTTCTAGTCTGGTAAGCTTCGGTCCTGCTGCAAATCTTGCCGAAATAAATCCAATCAGAAAAAACCACAATTGAACTTCCATATATATATGCCCAGCAAGCTAAATGGTTAATTCCTTTTCCACAGTACTCTATTCAACGTGGTACAAGAAGCCATAGAAGTAGCTTGTTTGGAGGCGATCATGGTTATAGTAGAAGACAACACAGTTTTAATACATCCAGAGAGAAACGATATAGAGAAAAATCCCAACAAACATCACGATATAGTGACGGTGTTTATTACAATTTATATCGTGATATTGAACAACAACAGCAACAACCAGTGAACAATGGTTATATTAAAAAGAACGAAAAGCGTTCTAGTGTTATACCACAACCTGAAAACAACAATTTTTTGAAACCACAAGGCTATCAACCAGGCAATTTGGAATCTGGTGGTTCTTACACGCCTACCTTTATTAAGCCATGCGAATCTGAACAAATAATGATGCCGCAAGTGTATCCGCCCCTACAGACACGTAATCCCATATGTGATGATTTTTCTAATTTTGATTGCGTCGTTTGCCAAAAAACATGTCTGGTTTGCAGTAAACTTTTTTCATTACATTTGTCTCTGGATGATATATGCGAAGCCAAATTAAAATCAAAACAAATATCACTTAGTAAAAATTTAGACTTACAGAATGTGTCAATAAAAAATGTTAACAAGTTGGGGAACAATCTAAAAAGAAATGGAAGACACAAAATCTCAGAGCGTTCGTGCTCCGATTCTGTGACTACCAGGAACACCCTGTCACAAGAGGAGAATTTCGTCAGAAACCGTCCAACTTCGTTTCGACAAAATACCCCTATGGATTCTGACCAAAAGATGTTCCTCGAAGTCAATCCTATTTATAGGTCAAGAAATTTATCAATGGATAGTGGATATGAGGGGATGGTCAACGAATGCTCAATCCAGGAAAACTTTAAAAAGTGAGATGAGCAAAAATAGTATTATAGATGTATTATGTATTTGCACAAGGCTCCAATACCTGTAGCTGCTTAAAGGCAAACTGGGTTCGTTGGGCTTGAAAGTCATAAGCTCTCCGGTACGATCACCAACGTTACTTCACCCAGGGTTGAGTGGTGGGCATGGTTTTAACGAGCCAGACTTACCGGGACACAAACCCGTTAATGTGATCTTCAACCTGTATTTATGCAATGTATACATTGTCACCCTGTTTACCACTAATCTATCGAGTAGCTGCCCACTTCAATTTTCAAATTGTAAATTTTTCATCTGTTTCATATGGGATTTACGAAAATAAGTTTTTCATTCAAATTTGCGCGCCTTGTCAGTGCAAGCCATCAGTGACCCATACTTCACGAAGAAACAAAGCGCGTGTTTTTTTGTAATAAAAACTGCTTGGATGGATCTAACCCCTTTTGTTTTCAATTTTGCAGGAGATCGCGTTCTGTGAACCTAGATAAGTCACCTAAGTATACCAGTGGATCAGTAACAGATCGTCCTTCCTTTTTATCGTTGACATCGCCGCCCGAACCTAGCGATGTTTTTTCGCTAGAAGTTCCAAAATCTATAAACACTACTTCATCTACATTTTTGGAACCGGATTTTATTTCACCGAAGGCATGGACATCTCCTTATTCTTCTAATTCTGCCAACACTGAGAAAATACACAATACAAAAGAAAATGAAGAAAATGGAAACTATTTCACGAAAAGTAAAATGTCATTCGAACGACAAACATGGCCACCCGTTACCGAAAGCAAAAGTTCTGTAATTGGGAAAGAGCAAAAGGCGCAGCATAAAAGCTTAGACAAACTGTATTCAAATCATCCAGCTATCGTTGTAACACTATACGATGAAAATATATAGTAAGTTACGTTGCCAATGTTTTCTCTTTTGTTTTAGATCTTTCAGATGCATATTGTACATCGAGAGTTGAAGCTGGAGTCGAACGTTTCACAAAATATACTTGCGTACAGCATATTTCCACGCAATTCTAATACTTCTCGGAAAAAATTTTCATTGATTGCTAAAATTTTTCTTAAAATATCTTTAAAATCTGCCTTGCAGTCAAATTGACATAAACAGAGGGGTCTTGCTATTATATGAAAATGTGACGCATTATTGACTGTGAAATTTTGTTTAAGTTTTAGTGGTTTCCCGTGTTGTATTCCTCAAAATATATTGTTACCTTTGTCATATTTGAAAGTGCATTCTCGCATTGAAAACTAACAGCAAATGTCACAAAATTGCGGTAATTGCGAAATAAAAGAAAAAGGAAATTAAGGATTTATCTTGCACTGGAATGATCCAGACAATGCAAAGTCAAGTTATCTTTTATCTGAAGCAATTTGAGTTGGTAGATTGAAGGAAATGCCAGAAGATCTATTCTTATCAGAAAAATACAGTCGGATATAATTGGTTTGGTACTTACATTTTCTTGCTATGAAGCGCGGTCCGTCTGTATCTCATGCTTTTCAAAATAAAATTTCTGAAGGACATTCATAGTTAACTAAATTGCTATAGTAATAACTTAGTAGTGGCTATCCTACAAGAAGCGCTGTCTGTCCATGGACGAGAGTATCATGTCTGTGCCCGTTTCAATTTTCGATTTGTATCGAATAAATTATGTTCTGTATTTCTTGTTCAACGTGTTTATTTTGATTTACAGTATTGATGAAAATAAAGTTCCCAACAACACGAAAGACGAGACAACAATGGCAGAGGTCACTGTCGATGATGCGAAAAACGCAAATCGTAGTGTTGACCAGACTTCGTCCCGAACCGATTTCATCGGTAAAATGTGTGCAGAACACCAAGCTCAATATCAATTTTTGTATAAAATTCTATCAGATAGTAATAATATATATTTAAAAAACAAACCCTATTTTCCAATTAAAAAGGACACGGAAAATATGACATTCTCGCATACAAGTCATCTTTCCGTGCCTGTAGATAAAAATACAAAATCAATGTCTGTACCTAGTCTACCTACAACAAAACTATGTTCCAATGGAAGCGTAGTGACAGATTACAGCGATACAACATTGTTATACAACGGACATACACCTCAAGAAAAAAGTAATGAAATAAGACGAGCTTATAGTTGCAGTACTGCAGATCAAAAGTAAGTTTTGTCTGAAAAAATTTTACAAAGACATTTAAGATATTTTCAATATTAGTGTTTAGGTATTTTGCTTTTCTTCAGCCACTCCTTCTGGAGTAGGTTGCTGTAAAGATATGGTCTTTCCCAAGCCCTTAGATACAACCTTGGTTGAATAAAAGACTCGGACTGACGAGGGGGACTCGCCGGATTCGAATCCGTTATCTTCAACCCGCAATGCCAATATGATAACTTAGGCAATCATCCATTTGAATTGCTTCACATAAAAATTTAGTTTTGACAGCGCATCTGTTCGATCAGTCAATATTTATAGAATCACGAGCGATGATTCTGTCATTTGAGCCATTTATATAGAAAATATTAAATAAATGAATTGCATCACGGAAATTGGGATTGAGAATTGTTTTCTACGTCATATTATATAAAACTCTTCGTATTAAGCGTGCCGCTTGACCGCTCAGTCAAAATTTGTTATATCTCTTAGGTGCGGTCTATCTGTGTCCCACATTTAACTAAATAGATTCGACATTGCTTTTCTAATTTGCCCCTTGCTAACGCAAATGGCTTTGAACCAAACTAGCAAAATGCCATCTGCTCTGCTGCTCGGGCATCCGAAGAAAACGGCTTCCATCTGAAGAAAATTTTGCAAATTGATGATTTTGAGGCTTTTTTTACATGCAAAATAAATGCATGAACATTCGTGACACCCGAAGAGAAACATATTTCTGCCCTGCAGTTTAAACCTTTCAAACAGATATTCGAAGTTTTGACTCGTTTTTAATTCATACCAGATTGATAAAAACATAATATTTATTTCAGATTACAGCAGCAAATATATCGTTTATCCCAGTCGTTCCGTGGTCGTATAAAATCCATGGATAATCATACAAAGTATCCGATGTATCGTACTATCTCATCAGGTAAACAAAGATCGTCACCAAAACTTCTCCGATCCGGAAAAGCTGGACAGAATGGAGAAACGCGGCATTCCCAGCATTCGAGCAAAAAGAATTTGTCCTTGCCTATACTAGAGAAGACGAAGCGACGAAAGAAAACAAAACTCGATATGATAAGAATGTTTTTGTTGAAAAACAAACAAAACGGAAGGAGAAGAGCAAATGTTAGCACTGTGTATAAGGAAAAGCAAACGGAGCAGGGTTACAACGGTACATCACCGACAAATCGTCTCGGCGGGAGCGATCCATATTTGAAAAAAATCCATGTACATGATCCTGTTCATTCAGCTTCTACTCAGTCACTGCCAAATTCATCCACACTTTCAATTCATATTCGAAATGGTAAAACTGACCACAATCCACATTTGAACGGCAAATCAAAGACGTACACAGATATCAATGGGAGGAACGTACCTGGATACAATCATTTTGATACAGACATCGCCCTATCCAACGAAATGGCAATTTATTGAGCATATAATTCACATGGTTGATAGAAAAGATGAACGGCCACCTTCGTGACAAAAATAGGTCGACATGAAGGAGAAAAGAAACATGTACACTGTAGCAAAAATGCAGTATAATCGCTGTTATTTTCCGGTGACAACAAAATAAAATTATAATATCAATTTTTTCAGTCAATTATGGGTGGTTGATGGAACGTACCGCCGAGATGCGGTCCATCAACAGGCCATACCTTACCTAAATATCGTCAACAACACAGTATTATTATTTGAAAATATACAATTACAGCAAATAAAAGGCAAATTTACTGTACTTTTTGCCACAGTCTATTGCACTGCCTGGGAAACGTACACAACTCCACTTTGTTGAAACAAATACGGGAAGCCAACTGTCTTCATCGATAAAGGGTAGAGGGTTTTACTATTGGCCATAGCAGAGACCACTGACCGCACTTTAATATAACGGCTAAGTTCTGTTTGGAATGTTTTCCATATTTTGTAGAAACTTTTTGCCATATAAGTGACCGCTGGTTTGCTCGCTTAGGCGTTGCTGTGCGTAAATTTCAATAAAAAAATAGACAAATCTTTCGGCGGACGACATTCCATGTCACGCTTTAAGATATATTATAAGAAGGACGCAATAATGGATTGATATATTATAATATGGACGAACCTGATCACTTGATCTTAAAATATATATTATAAGAAGGACGCTATAATGAATTGATATAATATAATGTGGATGCCTCTGATTACTTGATCTGGGCTTCCATCCTTGCTCCACCCAAAATAGCTAATCAATTTTTGCGGTCTCAAAACGATAACCAATAGGCAATCGCGCCAACATGAAAAAACTTCTTCGTTCAAACTTGAGAGCGAGGTTATCCCTCTTGTACAGCTAGCTCATTTCCAGTGGTCAAGAACAGTTTATATCAAAATTCAGATTGGCACGATGCGGTGACGGGGATTTGAACTTCTAATCTCGGTCAAACTGGGTGGTAACCAAGACTTGACATTTTCCGGATATTTGATGATTTCGAGATAGCATTGGACCTTTTTAGAATAATTATGCCAATAAGAGTTAATTTAACCTTTAGTTCGTTTTATTCTGTAAGAATACTTGCTCCGCCCAAGATAATCGATTTAATTGCATTAGCAAAACTTTATTGAAAGATTTTCCTTCATTAGTGCTCGCTCGGTTATCTCGGAATGGGGATGTCATTCCAGATTGTGTGTCTCTAGTATCTCTAGTAGTAACATTTAAATTCAGTAATATTGATATTTTCTCTCTGATTTTTATGCTTTAATATTATTTACAAATTTCTAGGTATTCTATTCACAATACCATTGCTTCTATTTTTATCTGTCTATATTAGACCGTTATTTTAATAAACGCTGAAATTTTTTTTTACCTAAATTTGAAATAATATTAATAACAATAATGAATGATATTACATTTCATATTATTATTACTGTCACATGTTTCTAATAAACTGATCACGTAAAACATTGGTTTATTATTGATTATTTTTTATGGCGTGGGAGTTTTTTTAATTTTCCTGGAATTAAAGGAAAGAATTGAAAATTGCAAAATTTGATATAAACTGCGGCATTTTACAGCAAAGTTGGAAAAATTGCTCTTTATATTCAGATGCTACATTTTAGGCAAAATATTCTAGTCTAAAAATTGTATAAATGAAATCTAAGAGACATTTAAGTATCTTAATTGAACACAGATTTGATAAGAATTTTTTAACTGTTCATGGACACCCAACCTAAGTCTTTATTATATGCTTTGCCTGCTATTTGAAAGCCTTTTCGAAAATATTTCAGCGCGGTTCTTGACGAAGCTTTCTACGTTTAGTCACAAATAAATCCATACGCAGCTTTCGATATAGTTACTTGACCTTTACATGTTCCCCATCCTAATTACACACTTTAAGAAACTCGCACATTTGAATATTTAATTGAGTTTCAACGTACTTCATTATACACAATTGTCCTAATTTTTGTTTTGCTTGCACGTTCATCTTTGTCAAAAACTGCGTAAAAACACGACGAAATGGCAGTACAGAACCCACATACAACTATGGACGTAGGTGTGTTGTAGCTTTTTGGTATAAAAAAGTATACTTCTTGCAACACAAAAAGCATCCCAGTCAAAAATTTGATGAGCCACAGATGAACCGCGCATAAGTGCTTAACAAACAGCAGTGCCCACGGTTAACAAAATATATTTTATCGTGAATTTTCTGACTGGGATAGATGCAACAAGGATATGTTTGGTTGCTCTACTTAACCTAATCATCTACGCCCCAGCCCTCCAGATCTAACCAAATCGGAAAAACGGTTCTTCCTGTGATCTCTTAAAGGAACGTATCCTTGAAATGGCTGTTGCAATAAGAATTCTACGCTTTATCCGCAAACAGTAAAGAACAAGCTCGAATGTACCTTCGTTTTCACTGTACCAGAGGAAACGCCGATGCCTCTTGTGTGTCATCTCGCGGAAAGTGTTGCGTAACCATAAGTTGTCAATTTGATTGTTATAAAAATCGAAAAATTTCAGTCAACACAAAGCGCTTTTGACTGTGTTGGATCGAATTTAAAATTTTCTTTGAGCATTTTCGGTAGAAATCACTCAATATTTCATTCAACGACAAAATACATACATACACATCACCCACATGGACAAAAAGCCCGCCAAACTGGTTGGACAAAATCTCTTCTAATTGATGGCCTGATCTGGAACGGGAGCTCCGTCTCATTCAGTAAAGACCTGATTTTTGGATAATAATTATAAAGTGCAGTTATTCTGCTACGTATTGCAGTATTGAATATAAAATTTTGATCCGCATTTTCAATTGGTCATTATTTCAATATTAACTGGTTCACAATACTTCCAAAATGACAATGTCAATTTTTTAGCAGTGGACAAAACATCTGACACATTACAGATGTTGTGAACGTTTTTTAACGTCAGTCTTGTATGAATGACAGGCAATAACTCTTTAACTCCCGTATCTCACTTACATGCTGATATGAAAACCTATAGCTTGTGGTCTTGCTGGTAACACACAAACCAGTATATCACACAACTGGCCTATGCCTGTAGAGCTTTTCTACAGTCCACCTGGATCAAAGTCAGACGGCAAAACATGGAGCTAAGACAATAATGTTTATTAATTTTATCTACACTTGCAATGTAAAGTTAAGGTAAGTCTGTTCATTGCATTGTTGGTTGATTCCCAGGAAAAAACAGTAATATAGAGAATAGCCTGATTCAAATGGTAACAACATTTAGACTATTCAGTATTATATTTGTGGGTCTCATGAAGTTTAGTACCATATATCCGATTATCATAAAAATTTCCATGTTGCAAGCGACTCATCCTAACCCGGGAGACAATGCCAGATGCTTGCAGCATTGGCGCCCCCTCGTCAGGATGAGAATATTCTGCCAGTTTTGATTTTAATGACATTCGGGAATATGGTACTAAACTTCACTAGACCCATACTTGTTTAGGTCAGTATTTCAGCTGCTAATATTGGAATAAGTGTGTTTCATATTTACAAACCCTCAATGTATATTTCGTCCATTCTGTCTAATTGTACTTTAATATGTATTCCTAATTTTTAATATGTATCAACGGCTTATATGTATGCCCCCCCTTCCCCCCGAATCACAAAGTTCCAGTTACGCCACTGATGTTAAACCAATGGCTCTAATATCGCTCTAATATTTTTGTTAACGGTTATACCACGCATTCCTGACATGTCATAAATTTTGAAAAATGGAGCCTGATCTCCTGATATTTGGTTTTCTTTAACTGCAATACTTGTCATGTTCCAGCTACTGGGGCTGGTGAACATTTGTATATGTATTTGTCATTACGTATTTGCATATTCTTCAAAACTTTTGATTGAAGGTTCAATGGTTTGGTGATTTGCGCAGACACAAATTATATTACACAAAGATGACAACTCGAGTATTTACCTGGATTGTTGCATCTGCTGTATCATACTTCATTTTTTTTTAAATAAGACTGATTTTTGCCAATCTTATAGATCCATGAAACTAGTTGCTACAATTGACACATGCCTGTAGTGTAGAGGTTTCCGGTACCCAATTTATTTAGTAAAACGTATCAGGGTCAGAATCTCATTCCCCCATTTTTCAAAATAAGTTAGTTCAACTTCAAAATTCAGGTCTATTGTTATATCTGTGCTTTGCTTCATTCTTCGCATTCACTCTCAGTGTTTGTTATATCTACACTTTGCTTCATTCTTCGCATTCACTTGCAGTGTTTGTTATATCTACACTTTGCTTCATTTTTCACATTTACTCTCAGTGTTTGTTATATCTACACTTTGCTTCATTTTTCGCATTCACTCTCATTGTTTGTTATATCTATACTTTGCTTCATTCTTCGCATTCACTTGCAGTGTTTGTTATATCTACACTTTGCTTCATTTTTCACATTCACTCTCAGTGTTTGTTATATCTACACTTTGCTTCATTCTTTGCACTCACCCTCAGTGTTTGCTATAACTATGCTTTGCTTCGTTCTCCGCATTCACTCGCAGTGTTTGCTATAACTATACTTTGCTTCATTCTCCGCATTCACTCTCAGTGTTGTTATATCTACACTTTGCTTCATTCTTCGCATTCATTCGCAGTGTTTGTTATATCTATACTTTGCTTCATTCCTCACATTTACTCGCAGTGTCTGCTATAACTATACTTTGCTTCGTTCTCCGCATTCACTCGCAGTGTTTGTTATATCTACACTTTGCTTCATTTTTTGCATCCACTCGCAACATCACCAGGAAGGTCGGACGTTTCCTTGCCTGTTTCAGTGTGCGCAGTGTTTCACTCTGACATCTTGATGCAAATGTTGATGAAAAGCCGAGTCGTGTTGTCTGGATTGAAGAAATCAAATCAAAAAAATCTTTTGACTTCAATGGCAAGTCGTGAATATGATAACCTGTTTTAGTTGTCTTTGTATTCGCCATTATTCACTGCCACGATTTGTTCACAAAAAGTTGTTGTTTTCTATTCACAGACATGTAAATTTTTAGAACACGGCATGTGTGTTGGGGAAAACTTAATTATAATAATGGTCTATTTTTTTTGCAAAGTATATAAAGCCTGAGAATCAATGATAGTTTTTTGTGTTTTTATGAGCGTTGTCCTTCTTTTTGACATTTCGCTATTTTTGGTGAGCATGTACATATTTTTACTTTTTAATTAATACTCTGTGCTACGTGTGTATTGTTGTGGTGTTGTTTTTGTTATCATCAGAGTTCCAAAATATATTGTATTGTCGTTTGAGAATCCTTATGACCCAAGCTAGTGAAAAGTTAACTATTGAATAGTTTGTCAAACGACCCACGAAATAAAATTGATGTTTATGCCGGGTTATTTCTTCACTGTAATTTTTTTATACAGAAACCACTAGCATCTTTTGGAGGCGCTATGCCCCCATCCGCTCGTTAATTTTAGGGTAAACTGCGCAATGTCAAATATTAGAGTTTATATACATCAAAAAATTCTGATATTAGCTATATTTGCGGAAATTGAGGAGAGAGCATAAAGGTTGATTCCTGTGAGACACTGATGCAGAATGTGTGGGAGCCGACTAACGATCAAAAACAAACGATAATTTAAGATCAATTGGGAATGACTTAAATTCAAAACTGGAAAACATACAACGGTACAAGAAACTAAGTGCATTTTCATTCATTCTCTGCTTAATGTAGCCGTTTATATGCTATATTCGAGCATCACTCACATTTTCTTCAGTACATATCATGTTATACGATTTTACAAAAGAAATTTTCTACCCAAGAGTATCAGGAACTTTGTGCGCTCTTGTCATATAAAAAATGCATTGAAAATCGACAAAGTACAATATGATTTCATTTGTAAAGTCCCCACATTAAATATTTGGAGGTCGAAAATTTTTTTTTTCAACTGAATGACACAGACATCACTTTGTGTATGCTATGCGATAAGGAATTTGATGATACTCTTTTTTATGTCGTATCATCTTTTATGGCGAATTCGAAGAGGCTAAGTAATAACAATCATGGATTCATTCTGTCACAGAGACTGTTGGTAGTGCTTCATTTTTGAGGGAAGGTATACCTTTCAAATATTTGTAAATTGACATGGTAGGAATTTACACCTTGTGGTATTACTATGTGAAAAATTAACTTAGAATCCAATACCTTGAATAGGGTCTACCAAAGTGGAAAGCATGTTATTTTCCAACAACACTAACTCTGATCGTCAATGAGCAGCTGCCAGTATAGTTATTTGCCCAAAATAAGTGATTGTAAAGAAAAGTAACATTTAAATTTATTTATTGTACTACTATGTTCGTTATCTTATAAATTTTAAAGTTCTCTGAGAGATCAAAATATCTTTGTTTGTTTATTCTAATGTTTTAATCATAGCAAAAGTACCATTTTATAGAGAATTTCCCCAAAAAATTGATACTCTCAGACTCCTGAAAACTTCTGCTACATAATTGCAATGTAATGGAAAATTTTATGTTTTTTCGGGCCGGGGAGGGAATTTAATGACGTCGCGGTCGTAAATTTATTTTTTTCATAGCCACTTCTTAGAGTGGATCACCCTAATTGCCTCATTTTTCTTAAAAATTCTAACTCTATCTGTTCTCAAAATTTCATGCTTTCTAGAAATGTGCAAAACAACTGAGTCATTGCTGGGCACCTTTGGTGCACTTGAAACGTGGCATGCAAACGTCCCAATACAGTCCTTTTACTTGCTGTTCATGTTCCACTTGGTGCACTTGAGGCAATACAATAACCGACTGTGAATTCGGAGCACATGGGGTACTCTGAATTTGCCTGCTATATTAAAATTTACTATGGATATTCATCAAATTTACCTACCCTACCCATTTAATCGAAAGGCCCGATCAACATGGACAAAGTACTGAATTATAAAAGCTTGAATACAAGTATCTAATACAGTTCGAGTGTGTGCTTTTTTAGCAAAATCAAACTACAATTATTTCTTATACACCTGACGGTGACACCCCTTATATTCTGGAATAAATGCTACTACAATTTCCTGATGCCTTTGGACATTCCTAATCACAGAAACGACTGTACTTTGGTGTTATATCTGAAAATGTATGCTTTTCGCCTTCATTTCTGGTTTTGTACATGGCATTACCTATTGTAGCACAGGAATTCACAAAAAAGGTTTATCATAGAAGGCACATTTTTCACTGTAACATTTGTCTAGGTGACAGTTATTTTGGACACTTTATAATTTATTTGAATTTAATTTGAATCTGTTGGTTCTGCCAAATGTAATGGCCTATTTATTACTACAACATACATTACATACGCATATTCATCAGCTTGGAAAAATTCCGATTTGTTTTTTGCTGTTATATAGGAACTCTATATCTTGAACATCTTATGTGGTCACTATGACTGAATTTGCGACAGTTTTACAACTTTTCATGTCTGCTATTTCATTGTTTCAATATAACTTCTTTTGCAAATAAATCAAGATGTAGTGTCGAATGTTGCAAATTTTTTAAAAATCCAAAAATCACTTTCTAAAGTGTGCGTTAATTAAAAAATCGAATTTCTCCCTACTCCTTATTAAAACTGATATTGTGCCATTCTCATTCGCGCCGTTGTTATTTTTGCGCCCTAAATAATATTTTAGATGACCCATTTCAAAAAACCACAGGGATATACTTCAAAATACAAAATAAAAAAAATAATAATATCTCGCAGTTGAATGAAACTAAGTTTCATAGCATTTTCTATTGCAAAACCAAAAAGTTTTTAAGCAGAACTAGATTGATAAAATAAAGAGTAACTGAAGAATCACAGTATCACACACCAAGTGCAACATTAGTATTTAGAGTCACTCATTTTTTAACGACCAAAATTCTCTGATAAAGATATTTAAGATTAGAACTTGTGAGTGCATCTCAAAATGCATGACATTGCGGATAGAACCAGGAAAAATATCTATTGTGTTATTAATGCGGACATAATATGATAGAGCAGTATCATCGAAATTGCTTGTACTATGTATCCAGAACATCTGAGCGGCGTTGCAATAGGTCAAAGCTGTACCCAATCGCCTGTTCGAACCTATTTCAAATAAAGTGATGTCACTGCTTGTTGGCATGTTATTTAGTACCTGTGAGGACCTGTCATCATTGTTGGCTCAAAGCTTGCAGAAGTTCGAAAGACTGGTAGTAACACAAACTGAGTGGTCGTTTTTCAAGAATGCCCTGAAAGTATTTGGAATGCAGATATACTGTATCATAACATGTAATTTTTTAATTATAGAGATAAAGGTTCCTAAATACACACATTTAAAACATATAGCCGACATATGCTACAAATTGTTTTGGCAACAATCTTCTAATCAACTTTTTTTATATTTGTACAACCCAAACATTTTTCTATACAGAACTTCTAATTTTGTGTTTTAGACAAAAAGTCAGATAACATTGCAACTGGTAATAGTGTGAAAAAATCATTCAAGTTCAAATATGACAAAATTATTATTAACAAGAAAATGCAATGACATTCTAACTTAACCAAAAATATACTAGACTAGATTCAGCATAAACATGTTTTAGAATACCGTATTTACTTGATCGTAAGCTGCTCGTCATAGTGTTAAAAATTTAATGTACCGGTCAGCCCCCCTTGAATGTAAGTCGCATATACTTTGCCGGTGCCAATATGGGTTTTAGCATATCTGGGTGGGCACAGAAATTAAAATTTAGACAGAGTATCGGCGTCGCAAAGAAAAAATGTAAGCCGCCTTTGAATGTAAACCGCTCTTAAATGTAAGGTGCAAACATGATGGAAAAAAAAAATTTATAAGCCGCGGCTTACAATCGAGTAAATACGGTATGCAGAATAATCATGCTTTTGAGAGAAAGTTTTTGTGCAATTTTATAATCAGAGTTTATTCTCATACATCAAATTTAAATAATGATATTACTATTAGTGTTCTTGTTATCACAGTAAACTAGCTATGGCAAAGAACTCTTAATGACTGAGCAATAGTTTTTAGCAACATATTTGGTTTTTATAATATATTAATAAATGACAGAAGGCCGAGTATTTATATTGTTAAAGTTGCCGCTGTACTTTTTTCATTTTAAATACGTATTACATTTATTAACAAATCATTATGTGTTGAGCGTTATTGTATGTATCAATGTCTTCAACAAATAATATTGTGTTGAGAAATGCACACTGAACAGTGTTATTTGTGACAAAATTTTTGAGTAGATTGAAAAAATTTATCTCAAACTATTAGAGTGTAAGACTGTGGTTGAAAAAATTTACCTCAAGCTATCAGAGTATAAGACTGTGGTTTGAGATCTGTGGCGATGAATAGAGCTAATCTTTGTAAACATGTAACCACCAAGTCAGCAAATTTATTCTTTTTTGCTTTCACCAGCTGTGTAGCTGTTTCAGATCAGAAGTATGCATTCTGCAATTTGATTTGAAGTTTGAGGTAATTTTTTTTCAAAAAGTAGGTGAATACGATGGTTCATGAACAACATTGACCTGCAGTGCAGATGTCAGTTGATCATAACTTTTTTTAACTTTGTGAAGTAACACTATAGCGAGGTGACGGAATCTTGTTTTTTTTTCTGGATGGACAAAAAAGCTTCAAAACCATGAACACAGCTATTTCTTAACATTTTTCTAAAATATGGTTGCTACCAGACTAGGGTTGCATAAGGGGGGAAAGTTTCCAGTCATTTTCAATGACAAAACTTTAGTCGATGGTTGGGTTGGTTAAACAAAATCAATTGCATTCTGTTGCTCAAATATGGATCTTTTTCCTTTTTGACATGGAGTGTGAATTGAAAATACATTCCCTTCATGATTCTTTATGTTTTTATGTTATTAGAAATTCATAACTATACATTTTTGAAATTTCATAATAGAAACGATTTGTGATAGTAATAATGGTGTATTTATTATTTATCGGAATCATAAAAAAAATACCCGAATCAGAGTAGAATTCCAAATGATTCAGTTTGCCCAGCCCTAATCACAAGTTAAAGGCAGGCAAATCAACTCAAGTTGGTTTTTGAAGCAAGCGATCGGAGTAGAAGCAAAACCAATGAAGATTTTCTCGAAATATGCTTGAACCTAGAACGCTTGTAACTTTTTTTCAGAAGTGTTTCGTTCTAATTTCTAACTTTGTGCTACTTCTTTATCAGTTAGTACTGTATTTTCATTTTTGGAACTACTGTGCACGAAACAAAATATCGTAAGGTCATAATGTATACTTGTTTTATAATATTGAATGCCAGCCCACAGCAACAATACAGAATTAATTAATTACCTTTTTTTTACCAAAATTCCCAATGGTAAATTACCTCCAATGAAAATTCCTGAAATTTTGCAACTCTATACCAGACAGATTATGAAATATCACCAATTTTTTCAGTTTTCTTCTGGTTCTGATTTTTGATGTCTGAGTAGCATTCAGACCTTCTGGCAATGTGATAGAATCTTGGGTGCCTGCAATGTTAAAAAAGCTTCAAAACCACGAACAATTCTATTTCACAGGAGTATTGATGATTTTGATGATGATGATCTTTTTTCTACTATTCGATTACAACCAAACACTCAAAAAGAGTTCTTTAGGGTATTTAATAGCTAACATAATTCCAATCTGATTATAAAGTACACTGTATTTTATTTTATAAAACGAAACACATTATTAATGTTATTACAATTACACCTATAACTAGTGCTGTCCAAATATTTCATTTGTGATTCAGTACATTTTAACTTATTCTACCCACATCTCTGAACTAAATATAATAAGTAAGTATACTTAATTAAAGTTATGTGTCACAGAAAAAAATCATTGTTGACAAGTTTGCCACTGATTATGAAAATATTCATTTTGTTTTCATTATTTGTGTTGTCTGCTTGTTGCAATCCGCACTCGTTGCCTAATCAAGAGATACTCAATGTTTGTCAAATTTAGTTTGATTCCTGACTCTTCTGCATAATTCACAGAACGTCAATTCTGACTGAGGAAATAATCAGATATGACTTTGCTATTGGTAGTGGTGCAATGTAATCGATAGTATTCGATTTGAGTATTCAATTGAATAGTAATAATAAACTGGCAAAATGTCAACTGGCAATGACTTAAACTGGCAGAATGTCAACTACACTATTGCTGAGACACCTGAAGAAAATGGCTACCATCAAAAAAAAACTTATCAAAAACATGTTTTTTGATTGGTATGTCTATGTTGAATGTCTCATTGTATCCCTAACAGGTATTTTACATTAGGGCATTGAATTTAAAATAAATCACTTTTTTTGCAAATGTATTGCAAGATGAAGAATCAATTCTTCAGTGTATTAAAATTAAAATATTTAAGAATTTTATGAAAATAAGTAAGTACCGTAATAATTATTCTCTGAAAAATTTTCATCCTAACCAAAGGGCATCAACACTTTAGGCCTATTCTATAACCTATTAATATTGCTTCCCTGATTAGGATTAGTAAGCTAGCTGCAGGTACAGGCTACAAGGCACAGGACCTCACTGCTCCTTATGTGGCGACCAACTGTGAGAAGCTTTTATTTCGACATTGAGACCTTTTACTCTGAATGGAAAATTCGTTAAACCATAAATTATTAGTTTAGTAATTTGGTCAAAGAGCCGTAATTGATAAATTTTTGTTTTTATTTCACTTAGTTGCATGTATGATAAAAATGCAGTCTAGTTCTCCTTGGTGTGGTAATTAAGTTGGTGTACAAGATAAGAAGCTTGCCGGCGATTGGCCTAGAAGCATTTCCTGTGTAAAGGAGCTTACCAATTTGCACTTGTCAGTTGCTGAATAGTTTGCCTCTGATTGTTGACTTTGTTGAATATAATTTTTTATTCCAACATGAAAATGTGCTATTTTATCAACTTAGGAAAACAATCGCCTAATAATACAGATAATCTGAATGTCAACTACTCGCATGGGCAAAATAGTTTTGGCTAATTTGTCCTGTTAAATGTACTTTCTGTAAGCCATAGGAACATATTTGGCCATCTTTTCACCTTGGATAAAAATTTGCCAGAAGTGGCTTGCAAAAATTGCACTATTATTCAAGCTATGTCTATCTTAAGCCAAGGCAAGGTTTTTGGCACACAATAAGCACAAATTTCGCTGTATTTCCTGTGCAGACATCATAAAAAAAGAAAATTCATCCTGCCTGGAGACATTATTTCAAGATAAATTACTAACTTTAGGATTAAAATACTTCTCACTGTATGAAGGCTTCTGTATTTTCAACACTTCATGAAATAGTAGAGTTGATGATGTTAAGGCTGTTACGACCAAATAAATCTGCTGTTACATTTCTGATAATATCGATGATTATACCTAATTCAATTTTTTTTATGACCTCATTTTGCATCTTTGAAGCATGTATATATTTATCCATTTTCGTTCTGTCTTAATATGTATTGTATGTATTACAATGTTTTTATGGGCAGGTGTGAATAAGATTTTATTTTAGAAATAATTTAAATGGAACAATATTTATATATTCTTATAATTTTTGAAGTGGTATTTATTCTAATATCAGTAGATACCAACCATTTTATATGAGGTATATAAGACTATTCGAATGTCAGTCTTTCAAAATAATAAAAAAAGCTATTTTTTTGACAATTAGAGAAAATTGTGCTTGTGTGTGAAATTTGTTATTTTTAAGGCTTTCCCAGTGTCATATTCAAAAATATCAGTTAACTTGAGAAGATAATATTGAAAAATTTCATAACATGACATTTGATTTTCATTTAGGTATATGAATTTCGATACTTTATAAAATTAGGCATCTTATAGTTTTATTTAATATAATAGTTAACATTGATAATACAACAACAAAAAAGAACTACAAAAATGATTTTGACTTATTTGTGTTTGCGACCAATATATTTTAGATTAGTATGATTTGTTATGCTGCCCTCTTGAGGGCATAATTTCAGAGTTACTTGCAATCCATCTGCAGTCAGTAACATTGTAGTTATTGCATCCACTAATTCAGGATCAATAATAACATTGCAATCAAATATGGAATGAGACAGCCAGGTCACACCTCATTAAACTATAGCATTTTACATTTTTTAATGAAAACTTTTGCATATAGCACAAGATAGAATTTTTCTGGTTTGGGTTTGTGTCCAAGTCTGTGGAAAAACCTTACAGAAAAAAATGGTGAAAAGGAGAATAAAAATAGTTAATAAAATGGTTAATTTTCTCGCTATATTCCTTCTGCCTTTTAATGCATAATGAATGTTATGAGAAACTTCATTAGACTAGACTGCCCAGCTTTTTATATAATCTTAGTTATTTTTTTTTTACAAAGAGTTCAATTCTGTTGTAAACAGCTATTGGTTTTAAGTAGCCTAGTTCATGTATTTGTTTGCTTTTTTTTAGTACTCGTAATTAAGAACTTTTACTGCATTACAGTTTGATTAGAAATTCTACTCTATCGTATATATAACTAGAAATTTGATGTAAAGTTATGTATTTCGATCATGACAATTTTGGGGTGTATTTTTGCAGTTTGGGGGTAGAGCTGGGTGCATTAGGTATATTTTACACCAGTATACTGCCGCCAAAATGCCAGTGTTATCGGTATGCCAAGCTATTTTAGATATCCGTGTCAGGCGCGAACTAACTAGAAAAAATCAGGTGCATACCTCTTAATGAGAGCGAGCTGTTGTTTTATGACATTGCAAAAGTTCAATTGAGGCAGCAGGTGTGAGTGGGCAAAAGACTCGTTTTTTGTAGTTACTTGATGCGATAATGCATCAACTTGTCAACATTTTGGGCAGTATGTCACGCAATACTGGTATCACAGCAAACAGACATTTCAGAGAATAACGCGATACAGTTTTTTGGAAAACTCAATACCTGTATTCAGCGTCCTATTAATATACCGCCCAGCTATATTTTGGGGCTTTGTATTTTTTTGTTTGAAATTGTAGTATGCTTTTGCTACATGCTTTCCCTGAATTTTAATTATGCTTTTGTGGTTTCATAATTGCTTTTTCGTTTCATTGTACCGGTATGTATTTCGTACTACCGTACATCGGGAAGCTTATTAAATACATGCTTGTCTTGATTGGATAAAACCAACTCGGAAAGTTAACTTCCCAATGTGACTGATCCTGTTTGCCTATAAGTGGCAGGTCGTACAGGGCCTTGCTTGAATGATTCACTTAGACGAACAAATATAAAAAACGTAGAGCTGCACACTAAGCATACGTCTCGTACTGGCTCTTTGCTATTGGATGTGCATTAGTTAATGCCTTCTAGGCACTGCTTCCGGCTTTACTCAAAGTAAATTTCAATTAAAATTCTTTAAAAAAGCTTAGACTAACCCCAGAAAAACTGAACCATCGTGGTAAAGGTCATTGAGTGGTATCTATCCTGACCGATGATAAAAATCATCTATTTCATTGTTTCTTTTAAGTCGCCTTTTACGACATGCAGGAGATAATTTGAAACTGGAAAGTAGATTGTAAAGCTTGCACCTACAGGGCAGGAATTGCATGCTTTTAACTTACCATATAGAGTTAGAAACTACAGTCACCACAAGTTGAATCCATTCACAATAATGTACCCAGCCAGCAAATCTATATTGAGACTTTGTATGCAAAAAAATTGGGGTCTAGTGAAGCTTAGTACCATATTCCCGAATATCCTCAGAATAAAAACTGGCAGAATATTCTCATCTTAACTAGGGGGCGCCAATGCTGCAAGCATGAAGCGCTGTCTCCCGAGAAAAAGATGCGTCGCTTGCAACTTGGAAATTTTTATGGTAATCAGATATATGGTACTAAACTTCATGAGACCAAAAAAAGTGTAAGTTTAGCTGGACTCCAATCACAACATTAGGACTCCGCCCACCCCATGTACAGAATGTGTGAGCTTTCTCTGAACCTCTTTATTATTCGTTAAATACCCATTTTTTACTAATATAGATGAAACTCCAACCATCACCAAAGGACTCCAGTCACTACTGTGACTGTCAATATAGAAAAATTGCATCCATGACTCTCATTCTGCACAGCATTTGGACATCGAATACTTTTGATTGATCATTTTTGTCAAAAATAATAAAATTTCAAGAAAGATCAGTCACTCTACTGTCAAAATTGACATAGATCATCGCACTATCATACCACAAAATCTCCAAACTTCATCATTTACTGTAACTCAACAAGCGACACTACCAACAACAAAAAAATGTGACCACACACCTAAAATTGGCATCGGTAAGAGCTGGCAATCTCACTTTGATTGGAAACCGACCCACTGTACGAGTTAAATTGCTAACGATATTAAACCTTCTGGTGTTAAAATGATGAAACAAAACCACAAAACACTTGTGGAGCACCTGAATAAAGTTTTTTTTTTAACCATCTTTTCCATACCAAAACAATTAAATGTATTATAGATTTAATCAAAATTTTGCATACTGGTATTTTGAATTATTTTTTTATAATATTGGTTAAATCTTGCTGGGGACACTGTCTTTTCGATTACAGGGGATAGCATGGCAACATGGCAAGCTGCGGGTGGCAGTATTTATAAAAATGAGTTACGCCTAACTTACTGTAGATGCACACAGAATTTTTGATGTCTTCGGAACGCTATAATCATGGTGCAACAATTTTTTAACAGTACCTTCAACTCTCTGTACTTTCGCATATTACAATTGCTTGTGCTTGTCACATGCTTTAGGCTTGTGAATATTGGTCAATATTCTGTGTTTACTCGAACCAAGCTGGCAGGATGTCAGGTACTCTGCTACTCAGACACAAAAAATGGGTCCCATCTGAAAAAAATTTAGCGAATGAGCAAGTTTTATTATAGAATATTAAAATGCCCCTTTTAAAAAATTGTGTGTCAAATTTCAGAATTCGAGACAATAAACAACATTTTTATGTTTTCCCCCTGAAGGTTTTAGCATTAAATTTCTAGACATATTCGAGGAAATCCACCCATGGTAACCCTAATATGATAATCCTGCATACAGGATGATTAGATGTGTGTAGCTCAAAGTGTATTGCAGACTGACTGTCTGTAACTAACTGAAAGTGAAAGCCACTGATTGGTCTCAGTTCCCACCTCCAATATCAATATGACAGGTGTATGTATGTCCGAATCCTACTTTAGAAATTTCCTTACAATCGGTCAAATACTTTTTGTGAAAATCTCGAAGGAAGAACTGATAAAAATTCTTGAAAAATCCATAAGTAAATATATCTCGTAACACTTCTTCCAATGGCAGCAGTCCAAATATGCTAAACATTTAACGAATCGTATCTCGAAGCCTTTGCCGGTGATCTGTGATTTTGTGTACGACACGTAGGATTATATAAGATTACAAAACTATACCTAATTAAAATTAGGCTATAATGGAAATATACATCATGCAGTTGAATGGTATATGACTAATTATTTCGAAATTTTTTTTTCCAGTTAAAACCTTTTAGAATTATTATCATACTACAGTATAACTTATACAGTGAATCAGTATTTTACTGAATATCAAATTTGAACTATTATTAACATCAGCTGAAGACTCGAATGGACTACATACAGAGTGTAAGTATCTTGTTATGAATATTATAACACAGTGTCTTGCTGTCTTTTCACATCTTTTGCTTTAGTGATCCATGTCCATCCAATGTTGATTACTTCAATAAAGCAACTGGAGTGGATTACCCAAAACAGTCACCTGAAAGAAAACAAGATTTCGTCATCATGAGATGTACAGTACTCAAAAGAAAAATTTTCTTTTACCGGTATCCAGATTTTTTACTTTATATATTGTATTATTAAATTTTAAATAATGTTCATCAACGAATTTTATTCAACACTTCATTTAACTAATAAATCCTGGTACTTTAAGGTGCACTGTACTTTATTATTTTTTTTTCCGTGAAATAGCGAAGGTTAGATTTTTCAAAACAAAAAAATATGATTCTTTTCATTCCACAAAAATATTAGGCTTTTGTTAGATCATGGTCTAACTTCATCGTCAAGATTAAAGTGCAAAGTATCTGAAAATGGTTATATCATAAATTATAAGATTGTTATTGTTAGGTATGGCAATTGCAAAAATATTCTATAAATGTCCATTTTAGAAAAAGCGTTTATATATATTCCGAAGTACCTAATATTATTTGAAGTAAACTATAATATGGATAATCACATATTTCTCTTTACTTTTTTATTAAGGATTTGGAATTGATTATGGGGGCTGCAGGCGACAAGGCCAAAAACAATAAAAAAATTAAGAAAAGGGTAGAGAAAGAAAAAAACTGAAATAGTCCATAAAAAGAAAATGTCTCGTGATGCAGGTAAACTTTCAAATCATAGTTTTTTCCAATACCTTTTTCTAGGATATCCATTGATATGATATTTTACATCACGGATAACACAAAGTTTGGGTAATATATGTTTTTAAAGCAATTGAATAAGGGAACAGTGCAGTAAAGTTGCATGAAACTTACATATTGTGGACGCATAATATTAACTACTCAGACCTCCAAGGAATATGGCTTCCGGTAAAAGAAAATCTAGCAAATGTGGTAATATTATTGTGGTTATACTTATTTATTTCTTTAGGCAATGTCTTTCTGAAATCGAGAAATATGTCATAAACATTCGCGATACCGATTACGAAAATCTTTGAAACGATTTTTTGACTTATGAGTATGTAAACAAAATTCGCAACCTTATGCTAACTAATAGAATAAGTATAAATGAAATCTCCAATCATTTAGTATCGATCACTGAATTCTCTAATCAACATATTCATATCAGCATAAAAATGCCTCTTATTAGTCAATGCTTTGGTACCCCACAAGATATTTTAATCAGAGGCCTGTCAAATTCAGCATCTTGGTATTAATCATTACTCATCAAAATTAGTGACACAAGGAAATGGTCGAAAAGACCTGATGCATTTATCCGTGGCTCTAGAAAACCAAATAAAGACGCGAATAACTCATGGCCATGAACAGACCATACTTGGTAATTTATAACCATGAAATGACATAATAATGATTGGAATTTAGGCCAAAAAATCTGTTTTTTTCTTGTCCAAGCCTTTTTGACTAATATTTGTATACCTGATATGTCATTTGTTATATTCTGAAGATATGGTTTATTAGCCAACAATTGCAACACAATGTGAAAACACACTGCCATTGCAAACTTTGGCATTAATATGAGACACGGATGTAGGGAGGGAGCTCCCGTGAAAAACACACTTAACGCTATTAATAGCATTGATAGAAGGTGTACTTAGCCCAAGTCTGAGAGAAATAGTTTTTGTGGTCTCAGTCTATCCCTAGTAAACTATCCCAATCCAAAACTTAAATTTTAGTAAAAAGAAAAATATAATCTTATTCTAATGTCACTATGATGTCAACATCATTCTTGTTTGAATAAACATTTTTCATAATATATTGCTGTAATTAAATCTCAATTGTTGGTCCAGTGAACTGACAAATTTAACAGCATGACAATCGCTAAGAATTTCCTACTTAGTATAGTCTGTCTGAATTGAAGGTTGTGTCAGATCGGGTTGCAGTCCGTTGCAATTCTCCAATTCAAATAATGTATACTGTTTCATTTTTTCTAAAGCAAATAGCAGCTGCTATCAGAAGATTAGCAATGTGCAATATTTTATGATAAATCACATGGAAGATCTAAATGTCTGTCTGGTGGCAACAAAACTATCAATTCTGATATGTAAAAAAATATCCAAATAAATGTGAAAATGCAACAATAAAAGGATTGATTGAATATTTTTAATATTATATTGAAGTTGACTTAAGATCATCATAGGAAAATGAAGCACATCCAGACATACCGAATATATACACATCTGTTTTTTACTAGATGATTCTAGTCATGGAGGAGCAAGCAATGCGAAAGGAAAAGTAAAGAAACAGAGAGCAAAAACCTTATCACCTAAAAAACTGAAGAAAGATATAGAAAATCTAAGAATGAAAGAGAAAGTGAAAGGAAGAAAAAGTGTGGGTGGAATCAAACTTGGAACATTAGGAAAAATCAAGCTTCCTGCCATGAAAAAACAAAACACTAATACAAATGCTGCTTCAGAAGTAACTAGCTCAATAAAAAATACTGCTGATAGTAAACAAAACTCTCCTGTCGCAAACATTTTAAAAGAAAAAGTTGTTGAGAAAATAGTAAGTTATTTTCTGTGTTATTTTTTTTATTTTGTGTGCAAAAGTATGGAATTAATGGTAGGATACAGTTAGAAATCAATACTCTGTTATTTGCGATAAGTTGAAACAATGAATTTTTATTTAATGTTAAAAATTTCTTCTAATACTGTACTCATACTGGTAGAATGTCTAGGCTACTCTGATGCTCACGCACGAGAATACAATGAACACCATCAAAGTAAAATTCGACTCGAACACTACAACATCCGAAGGTAATAAGATTCTGAACATCTGAAGAAAGCTTCAGTCTTGAATTATGTTCCTGCACCAATATGTTGAAAATAACGTGCATTGTTTACTTTATCATAATTCAGGCTTCTCCAGCAATTTCAACAAAAAGTAGAAAAAGTCTTGATCCAAATGCTATACCCATTGCTGCAATACATTTTGAGGAAGGTGCAAAGATTGAAGCAGTTGATCATGGTCAATGGTATAAGGCTAAAATAGTCCAGGTATGGTGAGCCAGCAGGTATTTGAAAATCACACATATGTTGGAATTTTCTGTCCCATCTAAACTGTCCAACATTCCTTATTTTTCATATTTGCACCCGATGAGCACATTGTTACATACCAGTGATAATTTGGTCGCTATGAACATTGGTAATCTGTTAATATGTCAAAAATAAACCAAATGTTTCAGCTTTTAATTCATCATATATTTTGCTACTAAATTTTTGTTCTGTATTGCTATTTTTAACTCTTTACAGCATTTTCTGTGGTCATTAATTAATGTATTTGTCTTCAGAAGTAAAGTACCAATGGCCTCTTCGTACCAAGGCCTGTAGAATAAAAATGAATTGATATTGATCGACATGCAAAATGAGCCATGCTGCTATAGCTTATTTTCATTTAATCAGTCTATCAGACAAAGTTTATTGCTAGATGAGCCACAAAATTATGTGATGCTTACGTTACTTTTCCGAAAAGCAAATCTGTGATTTTTAGGTTGACAATGAGAAAATGGATATTCTTGTTCATTTTGATGGGTGGCGAGCAAAATTTGATACCTGGTTCCCAATGACAAGCAATTTGATCAGAGGAAGAACACAACTGGATTCTAAAGTTGTCATGGAGGTGGGGGCTTATTTCTCGCATTTTCGGACCAGTGAATTTGTATAGAAATTTTTTTTTAAAAGATCTCTCTAAGTTAAACTTTCAAATACTTTCTAGGAATATTTCACAGAGCGCTTAGAGTGACCAGTGATCGAAAAAATATGTAACCAATAATTTTCACGATATGAAGAATTAAAATCTTGCTTAAAGCTAGCTGGGCATGAACATTTTTCGATAATACATTTGGAGACTGAAATTCAGCCTGTCAAAGGTGTGGGAAATCATTGATTTGTAGCACTTAGAAATTATTGGGAAGTACTGTTTGAATGATATAGTTGGTCCCCTAAATAAAGTACTATGCTGATTGCTATCTAAAAGACACAAATTATAAATAAAATTTTCAATATGTTTGTAAGAATTGTCTTGTAAGATTTTTTTTCATGAATTCCACTTTTATGCTCAGAAATACGAGACAGGTGAAGATGTCCTTGCTAAATGGTCTGATGGAAATTTCTATCCTGCAACTGTATTACTGGTAAAAGATTCTGGATCTTGTCAAGTCATGTATTTTGATGGTATGAAAAAGTTATTGAGACCAAATATGATCAAGAAAATGTCAGAAAAAGAGAAGGTATAATTAAAAACGTAGTTATGTGTTAACAATAATATTAGAAATATTAATGTTAGAATGAAAATTTGTAAAATCCTGGGTAGTTGGAATGTTCTATGACAGGACTTTTTCAATAAGAAAGCGGTCGTCCAACCCTGCATTTTCAATTCATTAATTTGATAATGGCAAAATTATCATACTTAATGTCAAGGTCGACAATCATGAATTTTACAGGATTGCGCAGCTTTCATGCTTTTTATTTCAATGATGGTAGCCATTCTTCGAACTATTAAAATTGAGTCATTAAAAATAGCAATGTGGTCGATTTTTTAGCCAAATACAACTTCATTGCTGTCACACATGTAAAAAGAATCTCTTCAAGTCATCTTTCGTGAAATATTGTTTTAGGTGTAATATTTTTCATTAAACTGGGGTG
The DNA here is from genome assembly GCA_963675895.2 of Styela plicata. NCBI lineage: Eukaryota > Metazoa > Chordata > Ascidiacea > Stolidobranchia > Styelidae > Styela > Styela plicata. Next base: position 12,204,260 of record OZ023139.1, on the reverse strand, counting down.
TTGATATTATGAGAATTCTCTGTTTTATTACAGGCTACTGCAATGAAAGCTATTGAAAAAATGTTGCTACTTCCTCCGAGTGTTATCGACAGCCCTCTTTCATCTAATGCGGGATCACCAGTTTCTGATGGTACCTCTAGAAGGTTCGTTTAGTGCTATTAAACATTCATAAATTTAATAGTTATGGGAATGCATTTCGGAATGATACTTAGCAACCTGATATTCAATCTGATTGCTGATATAAATGCTAATTTTGTTGTGATCACCAGTTTCTGAAGGTACCTCTAGAAGGTTCGTTTAGTGCTATTAAACATTCATAAATTTAATAGTTATGGGAATGCATTTCGGAATGATACTTAGCAACCTGATATTCAATCTGATAGCTGATAGAAATGCTAATTTTGTTGTTCTATTAATCATACTAGAATACGGCTGTCCAAATTATTCGATTCAATTTCCGTTTTCAATTTTACACTTTGAAATCAACAAAATGACAATTTTGATTTTTATTTTAAATATTTTCAAAGAAAATTCTCAAAATCTGGTTCAGTAAAGACGTATCTCAAAAAGTAAAAATATCTGCTTAAATGTATTCTAAAATGTAATTTATTTGAAAGAGATATTCAATAATTCCAGTTAATCATTGAAAGGTCTTTCTCTATTATTCTTCAATTGTTAGGTTAAGCTACTCGAAAAATATTCTGATAGGTCGAAGACAATTTTTGGAACAGTGTTAGCGAAATGTTCTTTTTTTTTCTCGAAAATCTACATTAGCAAAATTAACTTATATATTTATATATATTTTCCTCTTATGCTTGTGAGGGATTTGTTTCCACTTGTATGTATTATTTCAAATCCAAACATATGATATGACATTTATGTTGAAATTTTTGTATTTTGTAGATATAAAACCTCTGCAAATGATAGAGAGAGAAGAATTGCTGCAAGAGGAAAATCAACACCTACACATACATCTGACTCGGGTATTTTGATTTTTTTTTTAGGGATCAATACATGAATCAAGCAGTAATTTAATGGAAATCTGCCTTGTTTTATTAGATCGATTGCCCTCATCAGAATGACTACGCAAATTTTTTCCAGAAAGAATATCATATTTTCAACAAAATTTCTATATAACTTATTATTATTTCACCCATTCATTCGTTGTTTGAGAAAAATTATTTCTTGCTGTTTGAACTGATATTGCAATCTTCCTAATTGTCTGAAACAAATTTGTGCATTCTTCACCAACACTTTATGAGTAAAAATTCTTCTTTGCATTGTTTTTGGATATTATTTTGATTTTTAAGTATACACCGGCAGTTAGATTAGTGTCGTATATATTTTGTACACCGGTATTCATTAATAAATAATATAACATCAATGAATTTTAAGGAGTATCAACACCTACGCAGCCAAAAAGAGCAATGAAAAGAAGAGCATCACAATTGCTCGCAGCTAAACCAGGTACGGTAATTAATTTTTTTCATGCTTTTTCAGTACGATCCATCAGTGACTCATAATTTTAGAGTAAAATTGCCATTTTCATTTACTTTCAAATGAATCTCGAATTTGAATCTTTCCACCTCAAAATCTTACAGAATCACAGAAAATCACATGAATGAATAAAATTGAATGGTTGAATCAAAATTCAGGCATATATCTCTCGATTCTAAAAGTTGTAACCTCCTTTTGGATGAGTTTTTATCTGGTTTAACTTTTTTAATAACCAGAATCACCAACTCCAAAAACTTCTACTCCTGTTCCATCAACAAAAACACCAGCTGCTTCAGATTCCAGACTTTCATCTGGAGATGAAACATTTCATGCCAAGAAAGCTAGATTAGATAAAATTGCTGATAACTTAGTCAACAAAGTATCTCCAACTTCGAAAAGGTGGGTTTTATCATTGCAAAACTTTGTAATTATTTGAGGCTTATTGTTTAGGACACATACCAGTCATTGCACTTTAGGTATTCGGTCCTTTCTTGGGTTGTCCACTTAGATGTAGTGACTGGTTCCACATTTCGAAGTAGTTTTTTTCGGTATAAGTGGTCCTCAGTTGGATTTTTTTGCACATTGATTGTAAATTCTGGCCCTCGTAGAGTACATTTTAACGAAAAATACTTGTAATCAATAAAGCTGGACAAGTTTTGTTTCATTGGATTTCACTCCGAGCAAGGCTGCGAGCAACTAAGGCTGGCCACTTTTTAGCTAAGATATACTAACAGATATAGTACCGAAAACTGCACTCTAAACGGAAAACATCCGTATCATAACTGAATCGCCATGGGAAAGTGCATCCAGTGGGCGATGGTAAATCATCCTATCACTTCTTCAAATGCAGTATTTTTGACTGTGCTAAGGGATATTAGGGTATATTGATATTTTTGCATTTTTCAACTTCTTATACTGATTTTATCTAAAAATGCATCTATTTATTGAATGGCACTAAATCATGCTTGAATTGCTTTAGTTTATCAAATTTCTGTGTACTTAACACAGACACCTAAACTCAGAAAACTTGTGTGCTTTTTTGGACCTGCGCCATCATGTGCGTATTCTTCATCTCTTTAATGACGCATGGTCGATAACGAAAAATTTTATTCATTAGAATGTATACAACAATGAAATAATACAACGTATAGAATATTTTACCAACTAACTCATCTTTACAGACATTTTCTATCAAAATTACATTTTTCTTTACAGTGACAGCAGCAAAGATGGTCTGAAAGATGCATTATCAGGTACGTTGTTATCTGTTTTAAAATAACAATGGAGTCATTTGGACGATTCGGTTAAGGAGAAAAATTGAATCTAATTATTAAGTAATATGGCTGTTTTTCTATTACAATATTTGCTTATAAAAGTCAGTTTGGTGGCAGAAGTTCAAATTATAAATTTTGAATATTTTTTAACTAAATTTTTGCAACCTATTGTATTGATGTATCCTTTACCATAGTAGTTCAGTTTTAGTAAATGTTTTCCCGGAGCATGTAGGGGCTGGTTTGAGATGCTGTCTCCAACATTGGAGTGAAATTCAGATGAAGATATAAACTGATACTTTTTCTAGTTCTCTAAATTTCTCTTAAAGAAACAGACCCTTTAATTTCTATCATCAGATGAGAATTATTAACTGTTGTTATTGAGGCCAGACCTCTAGTGATTTCTCAATACTCCTAATTAAGGATGCTGCTCTTAAACTCAAGCTTGGAATCCTTCTTCAATTGGGATTCAAGTACTCATTTCTATTATTAGATTCAATGAATGTTTCGATCCGATTCAAAAAAAGATCTATGGTATCTGAAAGTAACAAACGTTATTACTTGTTTTAGCACAAGTTTATTTTAAATGCAGGGATCCATACTCTTATTTGGTTCTCTTTCAGATGTTTCACTTCTCAAAGAAGATTCAGATTCGGATAGTCCACTTATTATTGATGGTAATGTAATGTATATAATTTTGTTAAATTTCCATTTTAGCAAAAAAAAAAGATATTGCAGGTTGCCATTTTTGCGCCTTCTGCATGGGCTACCTGCTGTTTTTTCTTGAAGATTGATAAAACATATTGTGCTATTCTAATAGTTTTCTGTTGGACTTCTCAACTACACTTTGTTCGGATTTACACCGCTACAGAGATGAATCATTTTGCAATATTCATGAACTCTTGTTAGTTAGCTTTTGATGTTTTTGTCCTTTCCCTGAATTTACTTAACTAAATTATCAAGTCATAAGTCTGAGAACTGCTTGTCCATTTCATGAGAAGCAAATAGCTGCAGGAGAAAATATACTTAAAAATATAAATATTACTGTTATTAATGAATACTCTCAATGATAATCAAGACACTCGAAAAGTGAGAGTTACTGTTACCAGGTTGTCATAATATTTATATTATCTGGATGAATGGTATAAAGTTATTTGTATATCACGTAGATGGAAACACTATAAATGTTTATTCATCTATTGTAAATCCCTGCGTTGAACTTCGCTTTAAATTCTTAGAAGAAATAGAAGATCAACGAATAATTGCAAAAAAACAGTCAAAAATCGATAAGAGGCTGGAAGCATCTGGAGCAAGAGGTCCAGGATCTGCAAAAAGAAGAGGAAGATCAAGAACACCAGTTCCAAGACCAAGGATTGTGACTAAAATAACTAAAGGTTTATTCTAAATTCTCAATCGCAATAATATTTATAATTGTCCGTCACTAATATTGACTGTTCTTATATTTTTTGATGTGTAATTTTTGAATGAGATGCTCAAACTTATAAAAATTTTACTCATGTGAAAATATTTTTCGCAAGACATTGTCCAATGGCATCGATTATGAAATTTATAATAACCTGCTTTTTAGATAACCCTTTTCTGAATTTTTTTGTCAAGTATGTGTTGCTATTAAAATGTATAGTCAAGCATGCCTGTTTTTCATTAATGTAAGTTTAGGCTTGGATGGTTGCATCAGAAATTATAACCTATGAAAATCTGTGCAATGCTCTGGGAAAAACCCATTGAAAACTCATGAATTTGTTTCAATTTTAGGCAAAATTACAGTTAACTTACTGGAATAAATTTTTGTTTTTCAGTAAAAGAGGGACAAGAAAGCAGATTACAAATATCTGAATCGAGGTATGTAATATGTAAGGATGGTAATATAAAATTCAGTTTAATTTAACAATATTCACAATTTAATATATTTGATTATGTTTAAAAGATTTTAATAATCGAAATTACTTTTTTTTTGTCTGATATAGCTAAATCATGATATTTCGATACGGAAGACTTATCGAGATTGCTATTCCTTTCATCTATATATACACCGGACTGACAGAATGTCTGCTACTCTGCTGTTCAGGCACCCTAAGAAAACGGGTTACATCGGAAGAAAATTAGTAAAATGGGCAGTATTTCATGATTGCTAGAAAGATAAAATGGCTCTTTGAATGTTCTGTAGCAATCAAACGCTAGAAAAAGATTCAAAATCATCAACACTGCTATGAAATAGCAGTGATTGATAGTTTTGAATCTTTTTCATTCATTCGAAAAAACTGAAATGAACATCTCGGACGCCTGAAGAATAACAAGATTCCGCCACCCGGACATGCATCTACACTATTAATGATTTCTTGAGCTCAATCGAAGAATTTTGTAATTTTTGAATATATGTCCTACCAAATTTTAGCATGGCAGAAAAGAGAGCAAACTCTGTTTCACCAGAAGATGATGTTATGATAGTTGTTGACAATGATGTCAAGTAAGTTAAATCCATTATACTTTTTACTTATTTGAAAATGCCCAGTCTTAAGTTTTGTTATTGTTTTCAGACATTTCAAGATTTGATTGATAAATTATTAGTTTACTTTTGAAATTACTTCTAAAGGCTTGTACTAGAACCCAGTAAATTTTTAATTTCAAGTAGTTTTAAAAAGTGAAATATAGATTTTTTTTATAGCATCTACTTCTTGGAGTGGATCACTCTTACCAAGGCTGCTCGGGAAGATATGATCTTTCTTGTTTGGCTTAGCCTACTCAAAGTATCACACCTCTCACTCTTACCAAGGCTGCTCAGGAAGATATGATCTTTCTTGTTTGGCTTAGCCTACTCAAAGTATCACACCTCTCACTCTTACCAAGGCTGCTCAGGAAGATATGATCTTTCTTGTTTGTCCATCATTGATCTGTATGAGCCCTTATTGTTGTGTAAATTAACCATCTGTAAAGCTTGTCTGGCCATCAGTTCTCCAGGCTCATTAATTAATTGTATTTGTGCCATTTTGACACTGTCTGTATGAAACACTTGACCCAGTCTCATTCAGAATGATTATATACAAAACTCATTAAGTATGGGTCACTGGTTGATTGCTTCACCGAGATGTTGTCCATATGTGATTCATGCTTGGCAAAATAAAAATTCTGATTTTGATAGTGACTTGTAAATCACTATAATATTTTATTTTTCTCAGATTTGACGAAAAACGACAGCAAGCAAGTGAGGCATTGTTACAACTGTCACAAGCAACCACATCAACAAGTTATACGTCTGGTGAGTTTTGTTTGCTTTTCTTCAATTCAATTCAATACTTCAATTCACGATTCGATATTTTTTTTTTATTTTTTATTGTTCTCAACCTTGTAAAAGAATTAGTATTCCTTAAATAAATTCAAACAAATTCAATTCAAACATTAGAAATCCACTTTAAGTGTGTTCAACATCAACACCCAAACAGGTGTATGAAACATAAAACCAGCAACTGCACACGAAGCAGAAAGCATTCTATACAGAACTGAACCACTGTTGGGAAGTGTAGCGAGTGGTATCTTCCCTGAAAAAAGGTAAACTCATCAACCACTTTTCTGAGAATAAAAATTTGAAATAGACATTGGTTTTGAAGTTTTAAAAGGCTGAGAAAAATATTCATGTACATAATGTCATTTGTTCTCTGTACAAATTTGGTATGATTTATATCACGAATATGTAATCGATTGCTTTTGTATACCTCAGGATCGTCTACATCTATGGCAACATTACCTTATCATTCTATTGAAAAAACAAAAGAAGTGGAACGAAATGCGATTTCTCAGAAACCATTACATTCAGGACATGCAGATCCTGTTTCTTCTGAAAAATTAGGAACCGATAATTCCGTAAGTGTAATTTCTGACTTTCTATTACTAAAAATATGATGCAGACTTGTAGGATTTACTGCTGCTGTTCTGTATATGACAATACTCAACTCAACAGCTCAACAAGTTGACCGCATCTTGAATTCGTTCATGCATCTAGTGAACTTGATCATTTTCCCAGTGATTCAAAAGCTTCAACGTCATCAACAAGCTTTTTGCTAGATTAAAACACTCAAAGGTAACACTTTTTTTTGGTGAATTATATATTGATCATATTGTGTTTTGGGTACTTTTCTTTGTAATGTAAGCAATTTTTTCGTAGATTGTTTGCGTAAAGTTGCTTATGAAATAGTTAATATAACATGTGAAGTCCTTTCAATAACAGACTTTAATAGTGATGAAATCTAGCACATGACATGCCAGCAGAAAAGGAAATGGGTTCCACTCCAAAATCGAATTTTGTTTGCCTTTTTTATGGCAATTTGCGTTTTTCTTTACTATCTATTCCGAATATTTCAGGCAGAACAACTGGAAGAATCTCAAACCTTGGAATCCAGTCCACCCCCTTGCATCTCCTGTTTTCAAAACTGGGGATATCGTTTTGGCGAAATGGGCAGATTGCAGATCATATTTGGCTTACATTATGAAGAAAGAACCAGATGGTATGAGGCTTTGTTATTTTTATACTTTGCTTTGTATCATATATTATGTATTATTATTATTATTTTTTATATTCGTTGCAATACAGAAAGCCTAAAAGTCCTATATTTTGATTAACAATATTTCTTTATTCATCCATATTCTTTATCCGAAATATAAGTACTAAATATATTCAATTCAAATGCTAAGGAAGACGTTTCAAAGAAAAATACTATTCTCTTCCAAGTGTCCCAAACTTTCATATCATTTTCTTTGATTAAATCAAAAGTATCAGCACAAAGGAAAAGTGTTGATAGTTTAGAATACGATCTTGCGCGCCATTCAAGCACTTAATAAAACTACCGTACTCTGTGTACTATTTTTTTGTATATCGCTTTCGCTATTTTTCTCATGAAATTCCGCAATTGTCAAATCGAAAAATTAATTTTTGTATTTATTAGCCGTTATTTTAATTAAGAATAAGATATTTTCTTACTAAAGACAGCAATTTAATTTTCATGGATTATCTTTGTGGTGATTTCTCTAACATGTGGTATCTGTGAAATATGGTTCTAAAATTGACTTTGTGTGTGTTCAAAATCCTGTGAGTGTATAACCATTTATTATTGTTTAACCTTTATGTTCTGCAGACAACTACAAGATTAGATATTACGATGGTATGGTAAAAGTTGTCAAATCTTCCTTCATACATCCGTGGGTTGGACCACTTCCTGATACGTTGAAATCATTCAAACCAAAGGTTCCACAAATACGCAAACACAAACAAAAGTCATATAATGGAAGATTTATGAAAGTAAAAGATAAAAGTAAATTAGAAAAACAAGCGAAAATCGATGAAAAACGAAGGCTATCAGCTCCTGAGAATAAAACAGGTAAAATTCCAATACAATATGTTCGCGCATCGGCGGCACGGACCATCAGTGACTCATACTCGACAACACATGTTTTGGATTGATTAATTTTGTGTTTAAAAATATTTTTGAAATTTAATCATGAATTGTTTTTAGGGGAAATTAGTACTACCGGTAATTTGCATTTGATGTGACGTGGGAATTGAATTTATCCCTCTTCTATTCATATATATTGTCAAGCATGACCTGCAATGAACTGCGCTTCCTGCAAAGGGTTCAACCCTTGTAAGAACAGTTTGTAAACCCATAGTTAATCCCAATGTGTAATAACATGGGTAGATCAACCATACTGGAAAATTCATTACTTTCTAGCAACTCTAATCCTGTATGCTTATTAGTGGATTCCGCTATTAAGAGAACAAAAGAATTTCAGTATGAACCTTATAACTTGTTTTTTCTGTCAATGCGAAACAATGTCTTTGTTAGAAACAATATATCATCATTGTCCAAGGTTCCACCACAGCAAAATTTTATGCTCTTTCTAGAAAATGCACAGTCAACCCGAACAAGGAGAAGAACAGAATCTGGAGGTAATAATTATCATTATAGTCTTTGTGGGTAATTTCTAGGAAAAACTTTAGGTCTGGTGGTGATTTTGTGCATTGGTCTAGTGGTGGTTTTGCCTTTACAGTTAAAAAAAATTGTCACCACAGATTCCTACAGTTAAATTGTCTACCTCAATGTCAAATGTATATTAGCAACGGTGAAGTATACAACACAGAATGTTGTATTCACTCTATAGGTGTTCTTTAAGTGTATTTCCACTAAATAAGAGTAATTGTTGCCGCCCCCGATTCAAATCTGCTTTCAATGCTTTCTCCTCTACGAGTCACTAATGGCTTTTGTCACCTGGAACTATCTCATGAGTGGCAGGATGATATTTTCGGTTGAATTTTACCTAGATCATGTATTTTATTTTATCTAACTAAAATTACATTTTAGAAGAACCAACTGACACAATCAATTTTTCAAATGGAGAAAAAGTTTTAGCAAAATGGACAGATTTTAAATGGTATCCTGCCACGGTCATCAAAAAGACAGATAAACGTAAGAAATTTTTATTGAATCCAAGTTAATATTGTGAACATTGACTCTTAACAAATGGCATTAGAAATGCAAAAATATTATAAACTTAGAAAAGGCACCAATGCAGACCTTGAATCATTTCTTATGGCATATAGTGGGGATGTTAAAATTTTAATTCATCAGGATTAAAAATTGATGCATAGTAAGATTAATTGATGAATACATGTTGTGGTTTGTTGTAGTAGAGTTATGGATGATGGAACATCACTGAACCAATGTGTCTTTTTCATACAAAACCATTTTTCAGCTGCCTAAACATTTTTGACTGTCTGAGTAGCAGTCTCAGTAGATGCTGGTCATTACGAGCATTCTTCCCACCAGACCCAAAGTAAATGAATTCCATCAGAAGAAAATTTAGTAAATGGGCATTATTTCATGTTTTTTTGTTATTATATCTACTCATTTGATTTGATTACTCCAATACGAAGCCCTGTACGAGCGGCCACTTATAAAAAAACAGGGTTAGTATAGTTGGAAAGGCGTGATTTTTCGGATTCAGCCAGGCCTACCTAAGTTATTACGCCATGAGTTAAGTGGTGGGCATTGATAAGCCAGCTGCACTTGCTAGGACTTTTTTTTTTTTTTGCCACTTCTTAGGACTTATATACGGACAGGGTTACAATTACTGGAAAGATATCATCTTTTCCTGTTCGGCTTAGACCCGAGATCTTCATCCTGCGAAGCGACCATGGTAACCAACCATCTCTTACTAGAAGAATAATGTCTGTTTTTGATTTCTGGTAGCAATCAAACTGTAGAAAACGGTTCGAAAGCTGCTATGAAATAGCAGTATTGATGGTTATGAAGCTTTTCACATGATCAGTTGACACAAGGTTAATTTTTTCAGTACATTACGAAGTGAAATATCTAGATGATCTAACAAGGATTGTTCGTGATACATGGCTCACACCTTGGAAACCGCCACCCGCACCAACAACGACACCAAAATCTACACCAACCACTCAACAAGCGACAGCATCCAGTCAGAAACCCATTGAAAACACTGCAGAACCTACTCTTGTACCTAAAACACCCGAAAAAGAAATAAACCAAGTGAAACAATTGCCTGCGGAAACCAGAACTGAAATTGAACCCACTGAAAATAGGATTTCAGAAATTGAAACATCTGAGATAAAGAAAGATGAGCAGGATGTTACTGTGCAAGAGAAGAGAAATATCACTAGAGGAACAACAGAGAAGAAAATTGATGATAAAAAAGAAGAAAAATTAAACGATGCAAAAGCTAAACCAGAGGTTTGTGAAATATTGTGATTAAAAAACTTGGTGCATCCGATATTTATTCTAAAAAACATTTGTTATTTTTAAGCTGGAGTTCCGTCTTTTTAATGGTTTCAAATACACAATCTGTTATGCAATCATAAAACAATCTCAATTATAGCTTATGTTTTGAATTTAGAAAGAAATTAGCATTGTATATGTGGTTTTGATAGACCATTGCCCATGCCGGATACCACTCAATCTACTTCATTATTGTAATTTAGTTCTGTTTGGAGCTTTTTCTGTCAAGAGTAAATTTGCTGATGCTGCATTTTGTAGCAGCCCTGGTTGTGGCCGTTGGTTGGCTCGAACCTTTTAGGTGTTATTTCCAGATAAATTTCAATAAAAAACTAAATGCTATGGTGTCTATATTTGAATGAAAATGTGATTTTTAATTTTATTTTTGGATATTTCTTCAGTTCAGTTTGCTTCTAATTTAAATGAATTTCACACTGTGCTGATAAAATTCTGAATCATATTTATGACTAATGCTTTTAAATACATTAATAAATTTGTAAATGAAATATTATGCTATTATCATTTACTTATAGGAGGGAAGTATAACAGAATCTGGTGATGTTGTAGGATTGGGAGAACAAGAAATTAAAACATACGAGACGTTTAAACCTGGCGACACAGTGTTGGCAAGATGGACTGATTGTCGAAGTTATCCTGCTACTATCAAAAAGGTTTTGGATAATGGGGGTACGATTTGGAGTATATTATTAGTAATGATGGAAGTTTCGGGGTTCATCATTCAATCTTCAATTATATAAGTGATCATATGATTGGAAATAAAAGGTAGTGTCTTTTTGGCCCAGTTTAGCAAATCAGAATCTTGCAAAATGTTTCTGTAATGAATTTTGGATTCATATTTATATAAACCTGCAAACCATTTTATACTTTGTTGTAGTAGCCTGTCCATTGTGTGAACCCATTTTCTTCATTGGTCTGAGTAGCTGTGAATGGAAATGGGATGTTTCAATTAAATGAAAACACATCACAAAAAGTAAACATTGTCTCTCTCATAATTATCAAATGGTGATATCAAAGTATATATTAACTTAGCAATACTTATTTCTCTTCATTTCAAAAGGTAAATATATTGTTGAATATTATGATGGAATGCAGAAAGAATTGAAACCAACAATGTTGAAATCATGGAATCCTAGTGCTCTTCCACCACCAACGAAGCAAGTTTATCATCGACCCAGGAATAAAATGTACATTGAGTATCATTGTTTGTAATATATGTTTGATTTTCATGTAACAAAATGTCTAAATATGTTTTTCATTCTTCAGCACTAATGATGGACTCATGCACTATGTGTAGCATATATAATAATCCTTGCATTGACTTCATGCTGTTGAAATCATCGAGCATATGAAACTTTTTACTACCTCTATATTGTAAATCTTAAATTTATTAGCTTTAAAACATCTTTTTAGTCGACCAGCTGCCAAGAAAGACACTGCACTGAAGCCTGCTCTTTTAATAAAGGTAGATTGTAATGATCATTTTGGTTAAAAGAATAATAGTTTTTTTGTTATTGTAGGTAATTACTCTGTCATTTATTACTATAATTGATTTATCAAATCTTTGGTATTTGAGCGAATCATTAAGCATCTCATGATATTCATTTCAAAAATTGTCATTTGGACTTTATTACAAAACTGAGTATAAAACTAACGAATACATAAAATTTGCTATATTTTTCAGTCCACTTATGAAATTATGGATTTAATGATTGAACAATTCAACATCAAAGCAAAATTATCAGCATTAAGTTTTCAACTAGCACACGACAACCCTTTTACTTCTTGTTTCAGGATAAAGTGACTAGGTTGACAACAACTGCGAGGCAATCACAACAAGGTCCAAGACAAGTGGTACGTGGATATGATGCGTATTATGCCAGACTACCTGCTCCTGATCATGAAATATTAGAAACAGATCATCATAAATTTAAGGTAGGTATAACAGCTAGTTACTTTTTTCATTTTGTTTTGCTTTGAAAATATAACTCCCATCTGGGGATATCCAATTTGAATTGTTTTCTATTTTGTGATGCCAGCTTACAAACAACTTTTTCATTCAATTGAAACTGTCTGCAAAATACAGCAAACCACAATTCCTGCCAAATTTTATATTGTGAGATTCGGCATGAATTATGATTACGCTATGAAGTTGTGGGCTAAATGCACTTAACACTTGAAAAAAATCAAGTCCTGATAACATAATTTATAAAAGAAACTTGGAACATATTAAATTTTGTTGAATATCATTTAAACAAACTTCTTCAAACTCCTCTGTGGAAATATAGAATTATGTTGCATTTGAATTAAATATATTTTCAGTGTCGTGTACCAGGATGTACAAAATCATTTCGTAAAGAAGAAATGTTGAGGACTCATCACAAATATTATCATCAACAAAGATACAAACTGAGAGTACAGGATTCTCAATCAGCCACTGTTAAAAGAAAAACATCGAAGGAAGACGGTGAGATTACAAAAAAATTTTAGTTTTAGTTTTTAGAATACAACAGTGGGACAGAATCTTCTTTTTCTCCGGGTGTCTGAAAATGTTGATGTCGTTTTTTTTCAGGTGACCAAAAAAGCTTCAAAAGCATTAACACATTTGCACATTTTTTCTTCTGATGCAACCCATTTTCCTCGGGTGTGTGGTAGCAGAGCAGCTGGCATTCTGCCAATCTGGAATAGGAACATTTATACTTAAAAATGCTCAAAAAAGTAATTTTTTGTTTGTTGTGAACCATTGGTAAAGATATCCCATATTGAATATTTGTTTTATAGAGTTTGACCACGAATCATCCCGTCGGTAAAGTGACCCTTACTTAAAATGATACTCAGTCAAAATTTTTGATTGGTATAATAATTGTATACCCAGACCGATTTCGAAAAAAAGAATTGATCAAAACAAAAGTACGTCCTGTTGTCATAAACTGTCAGATTATTGCAACACTTTACATTGTTACTGAAGAAGAAAAACTTTATAAGTCAAAATTAGAAAATAACTGATTGGTTTGTTTCCTCTTTCTTTTCTAAGCTGTGTAGTAACCATATTTCGTTCAGCAATCTTTTGTCAAGTGTGAGCGACTAATAGATCGCAACGTCTAGGTGCGATCCATTAGTCGCTCATGCTTGACAAAATTAGTTTCCTATTTGGACCTTTTCAGATTCAGCTTTCATCCTCGCTAATGAAATCAAATAACTTTTTCAATATTCTAGTTCCAAAGCGCAGAGTATCTGCTGATTACGAATCTACCAAAGCTCGAGAAAGTCTTTCAGCAAAACTAACGACTCTTCCAGCAAAACCTGTTATCCTTGACGAGCCAAAAGAGTCAACAAAGAAGCATTCACTCCGAAGTCGAGGTGCCAAACCACCAATTGATGTTTATAAACAACAACATGGAAATGTTTCTATTTCGTCAGCGTCTTCAATGCTCGACAGTAGCAGTGGTCAGGACGAAGCCAAAACTAGATCTGGCGTGATAGCTAATAAAGGTAATTTTTTTTATTGAAATTCACTCTTAAGCATGGTATGGTCTAAAGCAGCTTCCAAAAGAAACCAGCGAACTGCCACTCAATATCAAAGTGGTACTAAAGTATAAAGTCCCAGCAACCACACTCTAATCTGAAAACATCCCAAATGGAACTAAACCGTCACCGTAAAGTGCAGTGAGTGATATCTGCCCTGGGTGATGATAAACCCATCTACCACTTCTTTGTTTCCTTTTAGTCCCTCTCAAGACATGCAGGAAATATGTTAGGACTATTCTAAACCTGTACCTACAGGGCTTTAAATGTCTATTATTTTGTTCTTAATTGTGGGGTGGTCAAAATCAAATATCTGTTGAATTCAGAATCGAGTATTACAAAAATTAAATTTTAAAATTCTGATTTGGAATCTCTGGCAAAATGGAATAGAATAATTTATGATTCGCGAATCACAAATTCGATCGAATATTTTGGACAGCCCTGATTGTAATGTAGACAATAAAGCTGTTATCTATACTTTTATCCAGGAATCAAAATCAATATTAGACTATCCATACATACATCCATACATGACAATATATTTTTTTTTCCAATTTTTGTGATTGTGCAAATTATACTTTATTACTTCTCAGCTAAAGCTGCAGAAGATGGGAAATCTGTGCCTGTCACCGAAACTGAAGCAGAACCTGTGAAGTAAGATTTATTTTATTGATGCATCAATAACAATGTTTTTGCTGTTACCTATATTCATAATGACTGGTATGACATTGAATAAAAAAGTAAAAATTGGGTCTTCATTGCTTGTTTAACATGTATTCCGCAAATCATAATTTATGGAAAATGTTTTATTACAGTAAAAGAATTTTTGAAATTTGGAAGATACTTATAACAATCTGATCGTTTATGCCATGCCATCAGTTTTATTTTCCATTATCCATACTTCCTTCATATTATTGCATCTCTATCGTCAAATTTTATCATTGGCCCAAACCAGACTGGTAGAATGACAGCTACTTAGACACCCGAAGAAACTGGATTCCACCAGAAGAAAATTTAGCAAATGGCAATATTTTATGATTTATCTTAGTTATCTGTATTTGTCCATTTGGGGGTCTGGTAGCAGCAAAACTGTAAAAAACAATTCCAAATCCAAACAAGTGATCGTAAAAAAAATATTTAACATTAGATACACGAAACCTACTGTATGATATGGTAGTTCGTTCTCTTTCAACAGTATCCTTGCTTTCAGCCTATTGTTCTGTTTACGCGAAAAAGGCATAGAAAAAGGATGAATAGTTAGTCCCACGTAACTCCGACCATGACATGATATAAATGGTTTTTAAATATTCTTATTTTTTGTCTCAGATCAATGAAACGAAGAGGTAGTAGAAAGAGCAGTGGCCGGTCAACGACGAGTACTGATGCTCCTGTAGCTGAGGTTTACCACAGGAAAAAAAGACTCAACACCAGTAGCGGAAGAACAGGTAGAAATGCACTGGAGGAGTCTGGCATACTTTGTAGGCTATAATGCTGATTTGGATGTATCAGCACCTCATCGATGCAATCTACCAGTGGTTTATGTTCAGCCTAGTAAAATTGCCATAGACTGTCGTGTTGTAAAACAATTATATTGTTTTCTATCATACTTGTGGTGCAATTTCTACAATTATGGATAACCTTGGAGTAGAAATTTTATTCAATATGTTTAATTTTTTTTCACTTTCGTTTTCACCACCATATTTGAAATTGACAATTTTAAAATGTTCCAATCGTTTTTTTTTTTTTTTAAGACAAGCTAGCAAACCTGATGCTATGCCCACACTACTCAAGACTAAATGCCTTCGTATCGACAAAGCAACAGACCATGATTAGCCCGACTATAATCAGTGATCACCTAGAACAATAACATCACAATGATGATAAATAATAATGAGGTGTAACACATTTTTGACTCAAATCGATGATTTAAATTAGGTTCTTTATATATATAATAACAGGCTGTTGTGGTCCCTGATCCTACCAGAGAACCAGCCGAGGAACCAGAACCAGGGAAGGAAGGCAAAGTTGCGGAATCAGTGAAAGAAGATGTCATCAGATGTATTTGTGATGTGGAGGAAGAGGAAGGATTCATGATTCAATGTGAAGGATGCTTTACGTGGCAACACGCTTCTTGTGTCGGTGTGAGTCAACCTGATAATAGAAACAGACGTCCGAGTAAGTCGAAACAAAGAAAAGGCAGCAAGGCAAAAGATGATCAAAACCAGAAATTTAGACAGGTTTGATTTTTTCGTTATTATTAAATTAAAATTATTGATCAGTTAAGCTCAATCTTTGATCGTCCTGGCATAGGTTCAAATTCTGTCAGAATAATGAATATGCGAGAGGTCAGCTGGATGCCTTGTCGTTGCATGGTGCTTGATGCAAGCAGTGCTTACGGCTGCTTCCTCCACCAACAAGGTCCATGTGAAGTAAAAATGAGTAGCATGAATAAGCCATATTCTCGACTTTGCTCTCCCACAGGGTAAAAAATGAAATCCAATCCTATCCTAATTGCAATGAATTTAATTATTTCACTGTTTGATCGTTTTTTCTTTTTTTTTGTTTTACTAGTCTGTATAGTATATAATCCAGGTATTGAAACTTTATTTTCCCTGGGTAATTCATAAAGGCAGCAAGAAAAATTCTGTTCTTACTCGCAAATATTGTGTATGTATACCTTGAAGGATTGAATTGTTATTCCCAAAACTAGTAGCAGTTTATATATATATATATATTTTTTTTTTTGACAGGGAGAAAAAAATAGTCCATCTATTGCAGATATGCCTCCAACAATCAATGATGATTATATATGTTGGGTTTGTAGAAATCCACATAACGTTAGAAAGTGGGTACATTTTTTTTTTCTTTCTATTCCTTTTCAAGTCATTTTCAGACATTTCATGGGATTTCAGTGCCTCATGTATTTCATAAAAATTAAAAAAAATTTTCAAAACATCTTTTGTTTAGTACGGGTCAGAAAAGTAATAAAATAAGTTGAGCCAAAACCTTCATCTCCGATTCAGAACTGGCGTCTACACAAGAAGTCGTGGTTTGCCATATTGTTGAGCCGTGTTCTTGGCTTTCCTCTCCTGCATAATATCAATGAAATCCTAACCTATATTTTCATTGTTCCTCAATATTCCGTATAATAAAATGCTAACCTATCGTTTCTATATTTTGGTACCAGGTCGCAAAAATATATATACAGCAATGATTTTCTCACAAAAGGCAAGTTACCGTCACTTTCCGAACTTAATGGAACTTCAGAACCTGCCGCACCATCCCAAAACGGGAATGCTGTCAATTCATTGATGTTGGTATGTGTATTTTATGTTGATTGGATATTGTAGATATTTAGCACAACACAGTGAAAAAAATTTAATTTAACAAGAATGGGAACGTTGACGAGGCGCAGTCCATCAGTTATATGTTTTGTTCTAGAAGAGAGAAGAGGCCAATGTTTCAATATATTTGACGTTGTTACTAGTATTAAACTGAAATGGTTGATTAGTATTTTAACAAAACTGGATTTAAAATGGATGTTCATTATGGTAGTCAAGGACCTTAGAATAGGGAGCTTAAGACAATACCAACTGCAGCAGATGTTGGCAATTACTGTGCTGCTGACCTAAATGTCGATATGTTTATATTTTCAAAATATTGATGATGGTCCCATATGGTGACTGATTGGTATATATATACTTCTTGGAGTGGATCACCCTGCCCAAAGCCCTGTACGAGCAGCCACTTATAGACAGGCGGGGTTAGATTTGCTGGAAAGATATGATCTTTTTCATATTCGGCTTAGCCTACTAATCTCATCTCCATATAAATTTTTATTTGCAAATTACAATGTGAAAACCATCAATATTAATATCACATTTGCTCATTTTTTTGCAGTCATCACTCATGGATGAAGTATCAAAAATGCAAGAAATATTGTCTGGAATTAAACGAAAGATAAAAATAGTCACTACACCAGGAGAACATGTGTTATTGAATACATGGCATGGTATTTAATAATTTTAGTTATTATTCCGGGTTTGATTGGTCTGTGTTGCTCAATCCGGTGATTTAAAACCCCATCAGAAATTTTATTTTGTCAAGCATGAGCCACAGATGGACTGCGCCTGGCGGCACAATCCACCAGTGGCCCATGCTTGACATAACATGTTAGGTGGAAATATTTCTGTTTTACAGCTGTTATAACATGCTGTTTGCAAATATAATGAGTTGTTTGAATTGGAGCTTTTGAGTGAATGCAGGGAATCTGATAATCTCCCTATGCAGGTCAGGTCAGACATCTCTCAAAATATGTTGTTGGGAATAAGGCACCGATAGATCACACTACATTATGAATCTAAGTGCATTATAACCATTTTTGCTCCTTTTTTTATCAAATGTAATATAATTTTTGTTATTAGAGTCATCAGATGACAAATCAAGCAGACTTCATCCCAGTGCACAAAAGGTAAGGATAAAATATGACACACCCTTTCAGCATCGGAATAAAATTTTTTTTGTTATAAGCATTTCATATTATATCTTTTGGGAGTCATTATCAATAAGGAACATTTTTTTTTAACTCTTAGTTTGGGAGCAGCGCTTGAAAAAACATAACACTGCCCATATTCACCCATTAAATACAACCGAAGCTGGAATTGGTAGCGAAGCCGTATGGTCAAGATGTATTCTCGTCTTTCCTCTCCGGCGAGATAAAATTGATATCCAGTCCTATTCTACGGTAAAATTTAGAATTGTTATTGTTTCAGGTCAAAGGAAAAAATGGCAGAAAAGGTAGAACATCTTCCGCGGATGACGACCAGGAAGCTTATATTCGTCAATGTCGTGAAAATTTACTCGATCATATCACAGAGCTGGAAGGTGAACTTGACAACCGAATCACTCTTCTAACAAATTTTGTATCAAGTATGTAATATTCTTGAAACCTTGGAATTAGCCGTAACTTAGTTCGATTCAACACGATCTTGCAATAGAGGCACTATTTGGGTGATTCAAATACTCTTTTCTGCAATTTCTCCAATTCCAAAATTTTTAATCAAGTATAAGGCGCATGTGAGCTGGACTGAGCCTTCACTAATTCATTCATGTCTGCATATATATACCATTATGTTTGGGGACTGGCAATTTGAAATATTTCATTATTTCAGAATAATCCTGTAATACTTAAAATAAGGCTTATTCCGAAATTCTTGAAATATTCTCAGCCACTGAAGTTTTTAGCATAACGAGGGTAGGACTAAAAGGAAATGAAGACTTCTATGGTGATATATAAAAAATGTTTAATCAAGCAAGAGTGATGATGGTGATGTATCCTTAATTATTCGACACCATTGTGGCATTAGAATTACTATGAAATTGTTTTGATTTTAATAGTTTACTATTCTGGAACCACCTGATGAGCTATTTTGAAATACACATCCGTAAATGTGTTTCCTTTAACTTTTTTCAAGATTTGCGCAATATAATGTGGGAAATAAGCTATTTATTAAATCTCACCATTAGTTTTGATTCAATATCATGTGATTCGATATCAATATGTATATATATAAGATTTAACACTTATCATGGGTAGACATTAAGAATTAGTTAAAACACAAATTTTACAACAGCTAAAAAGCTATTCTAAAAAAATCCATTATGTTTCCAGGTATCGAGAGTGGAGCACAAGATGAAGGAGAACAAATTAAAGGAGTCGAGAATCTTCAAAAGGGTTTGACAGCTGTGCAGAAACTTTTGTCGTATTGCTGATCTGTGTGAGTAAAATAACTGTCCATGTAGACTTTTGTCAAGAAAGGTTTTGTCTGAATGTCGAAGGAGCTACTCGAATCTAGAACGGTAAAAAGGAACTTCAGATACAATACCCGCAGTTTGGTTTTGGTAACAACACAGTTGTGTTGCACGATAACAACGTGAAGCATTATTGAGTGACTACTATTTGTAGCAAAATATATTTTGATGAAAAAAATCTGATTGTGTTCAAAAAAGGGTCTTTTTCTTTTGTACATTTTTGACAATACCTACGATTTCATTTGGAGTACAGTAGTGCTTGCGGAAATGAAATATGATTTGTTGAAATGAATGTGCTATTTTTTACGACATGGTCATGGTTTATCAACATCGATGAGATTTTCAGTACGCGTCACCAATCTCATTTTCATCAAGTAATTATTCCCAATCAGAGATTACTGTGGATACATGTTTCGAAATATGACCCACTGATGACTATGTTTATGCATTAGTCATCAGTGGTTCATACTTGACAAAATAAATTTTCTGACTGCGTTTAGTGAAATTGAATCTGGAAAAAAAACCAGAAATCTGGGTTCCTCAGAGGCCACTGTATATTATTACACAGAAAATTCTATCAAGAATTTCACGGAAACAACTTAATGTTTGTGATATCAAAATATCCTTCATCCCTTTCAAAATAGTGTTTCGTTTATAAATTACTGAAATCAATAATAATATTCAATTTAGTCGCAACTTAATATAAAGTATAGTTTTGTGTGCTTATTTTTTTGCAATAATGAATGGTGTTCCTTTTTTTGTGTACTTCATTATGTAATGAGAAATATTCTAGCACGAGACACTTGATGTTGTTATTGATATGTTGTTGTATATTTCACAGACTAGGCTTTTATTCAGCTATGGTATTGGATTTGCACGCTTAGATGCTAGTTGCAACGCATTATCTTCAAAAACCTTGTTGCTATATCCCAAGCTCAAGAAATTTTGTCAAGTACGCTTCACGAGACGCAATCTATCTGTGGCTTATATTTGGCAAAATAAAATTTCTGATTGGACGTTTTCTTTTGCCAAAAGATGCCAGAAAGGGCCGATGGACCCATATCTTCCTTGTATATTTATCATATTGCCATAACTGCTTTCTTTTGATGAATTTTATTATTTTTTGTGATTTTAATGTTAATAAAATCTTTTCATTCCATAGTAAATGAATGGTCTTTTGGTTAAGCATCAAGGCCCTTGCTGCAGGTATTTTCAAGCTAAAACTATTACACAAAAACTCGGCATCCAAAATTAAATGAAAGATAAGAATATCCACTACACCAGGAGAACATGTGTTATCAAATACATGGCATGGTATTTAATAATTTTAGGTATTATTCTTAAGTTTGGTGGGTCAGTGTTGCGCAATCGGGTGATTTAGTCTCAATCAGAATTTTATTTTGTTGAGCGCATAAAATAGTATTGCAAGAAATGATGATCTTCATAACTCAAATCAATAATGGTATCGCGCGCACACCCCAAAGTTTTAAAATTACAAAATCGAACTAACAAGCGTCATCAAATTCAAATACTAGGAACAGATTTTGTACACTATTTCGAATCTGACTGGCATGTTCAGAGTCTGTTTTCATATACTTCTCATATAAGCCATTTGTTTGAGTGTGTGTTTCCCTAGCTAGTCTGAACTAACCAAATCATAAATATTTTGCTTCACGTCATGCATTGGATCACAAAATTCTCCATTGGGAAGTGGTAGACTAGTCACCCGACTATTACTAGAGGTGCAAGTTTTAGAATTTCAAATCAATTCTAAGCACTGCAAAAAAAATTTGTTATTCTAATGCTTGTTACGTCGCATTTTGCGCAGATTTTCATGATAACTTTTTGCCAATTCTTTGTGCCCAATCGTAAAACCAATACACAGTCATTCGGTTTTGGTTCAGTGTTGCTCGAATATGAACAAAAATATTTTTTTGGTTTGTTAACTGATATTGATTGCCTGGGTCCATACATGGCAATACCAGGAATTCAACACACAGTTATTCCAGAACATGTTGTATTGTAGTATTACAAGCTTGAACTTTACGAGTACAAATAATAAACACGTTTGAAGTAACTTCACATTATGCTTTTTGAGTTATGTTCATTATGGGTCACTGATGAATGCAACCTCTGCCAAAGTGCAATCCATACTTGGCAAAATAAAATTTCCTTCAGAATTGTGTCTGCTCTGCCCAACATGAAATATTTCATTGAACACACAAAAAAATATTTCATTGAACACACATTTTGTGGAGTATTGATCACTGATGAATTGTGTCACCTGAGCCATTTGTGGCTCGTGCTGAACAAGGTCTTCCCTTTTTTGGAATCAGTTAATTTACCCCTTCAGAACATGTCACAGTTTAAAGATAAAATGTTTAGAGATAAGACGGACATTTGACACAAAAAATATTATTATCTAGTCTATTATTCAAAATCTTTCATGAGCCATATACCTCCATCCATTAAGGTACATGCAAAAAGAAATTGTTTGGCATTCAGAACAGTTTACTCAGGGTATATTTTAGCAGCAAGAAACTCTGGTATGATTAATCAGAAACCTAATTTTGCTGAACACAAGAAAACTTTTTCCATTCGGCAGTATAAGCACAGCCGTTAGTGTATATGCCGTAAACCTGCATAAAGTATTGCAATTACACAGACCACCATATGTTAGCATATGATTGAAAAGACATGAAATAATACCCATCAGTCATTGACTTTATCATTTAAACTCAAGCTGGCACTAGAAGGGTATCATATAGTGGTAATCGATAGACAAGATCTAATGCATTGTACTTGACAAGAATACGAATAAAAATTATTAGAGACTACCAGTAAACTGGTATAAGTGTGTGAGTAACTGGCAATCTACCAGGATGCTCTGCTTAAACTTTTCGTATATTTCTGACATTAATTTGACACAACGTAGGATTTTTAAACTGATTTTGTATACCACTAAAGCCAGCAATTCCATCCTTCGATTCAAATTAATTGATGTGCTCAATTTGTTGTACGTAAGATAGCGCAATATGCTAAATTTCCAGACACTCATCTTTCTCATAGTATGACCCAAAAACTATAACGATCACACAAGAGGTCAGTAACCAATCACACCAGTGAGATATAGTTCATCTATGGCCCATTCTCGACAAAATGAAATTCTTTTGGAGGTCAATATTTGAAATAATTTTTGATGGAAAACCATAGATTGTTCAAATCCAAATAAAAATGGAGAAAATTTGAATAAGTCTGACACTCGTCACTTAATGAAATCCATAATTGCAGCTCGTCATTGTGATTTGGTATGAGTGGTTATTAGTTATTAATAAGTCTGAATTGGGCTGAAAACAATTTTAAAACATGAAAATAAACAAATGTTCAAAACAAATAGTTCAAATCTCAAATTCAGTCTGCATTATTTTCCATATTTTCAAAAAGTAAGTTGGCTGCCAGGGTTTCATTTTTGTCGCATGCCATGTAAAACTGCAACGCATCTTCCTCTCGAAATCCGAGTGCTTTTAACCTATCCACCGCTGCTTTATCTTCTGATGAAATCTGAATGTATTGCGTGCCAGGAGGAGGTCCTGTACCACCTGCTTCCGTCCCACCAGCACGTTGCACCTGTTCGCCGCCAGCATCTGTGCTGTTGATTAGCTCAATAAAGGCTGCCTGATTACGACTGATCTGCTCCAATAATTGTGGATTTGAATTGCGTAATTCTTGCATGAAACTAGGCAAATATGTAGGATTTTCTCGTAATGCTCTACACATTTGTTGAAACTGTGGTTGATTGCGCAGGAATTCAAACGGATCCTCCCCACTTGCTGGGGGAGCTTCAGCTGCTGGAGTTTCTTCAGATCCTGCCGATGCAACTGCTGCTTCTCCTCCTGCTGCCGGTTGTGGTGTTTGTAAATTTTCAGGAATTCCTGTTGTCAAATATTCAACAGCTCTGTTTGGATTATTGAAACTGGCACGAAGTGCAGCGATTACATCATTTCTATTGAATCCCATACTGACAATATTCGTAACATTTTGTTCGTAGGCTTCTCCGATTAAGAGAGCAGACGCTGCAGCTGAAGCTATGTCGGATTCAGCTGGTTGTGATGCAGTTTCAGTGGATTCAGGTGCATTAGATGAACTTGTTTCCATTTGCTCTGGAGGTTTCTCTTCTTCAGATTTATGTTCTTCTGCCTGTTGTACTGGTGCGGTGGAGTCAGTTGACGAGGGTGCTGGTGTTGTTGTTGCTGACTGAGTTGCAGATGATGTTTCACCTTCGACTTTTACTTTTGAAACCATAGCAACAATAAAGTTCTTTTCAACAATATTATATTCCTCCAAAGTTTTTCCATCATCTAGCATTTTACCAGCATAAATTAATTTTTGACCAGCAACAGGATAAGCTTCTTTTCCTTTCTCATTTTCAATCTTTTCCTTTAATGCTTTAACCGTTTCTTTTTCATCTATTTCGACCTTGAAAGTTTGCTGCTGAAGTGTTTTTATAGTAATTATCATTGTTATTCAATTAAGTTGTATGTAGTTTTATATTCAATGTCTACGAACAGAGTAAAAATATTGATTATAAGTTAAATTTATCTTATTCTTTATTTTATTACCTATCGGCTTCTATGCATATAGTGCAGGATTTATGAATTTGAACAAAAATCAGGAATGCACTATAAATTTTACTTGAATGGTAATATAATTTATTTTTCCCACATTTTTTAAATGGATCACCCAAGTAAAAACTATCTATAGACAAACAAGGTTAATAGTATTAAGAACTTGGGAGAACATACTTTTTGAATTTAGCAGAGCTCAATCAATTTATAGAATGTTAAATCGACCAAGCTGTTTTTAGCTTATTTCACGTATGAAATGGGATTGAGACTAGGGATGTCACAAGCGTTGCAGTACTCGGTTCAGCCAAAAAACATTTGACGAGTAGCTCAGCCCTTCCTAAATATGACAACTTTCTATTTAGCATGTAAACATGAAAAATAACGAAATAATATACACATCATAAACTTAAACCCAAAGACTTTCAAATCATAGTGATATCATCAAGAATTTTTTCCAGGTGGTAAAATGTATTTTAGTAAAAAGTTTTAGCCTAAAACATATGAAAAAGTTTTTTTAGTCATAAAAAAATACCAAAGACCAAAGCTCGCACAAATTATCAACATAATCAAATTGTCCCCCGATTTTAATTCCCTATATGAATACAAATGCATGAAATCTGAAAGACATTGACTGATTATAGTACTGGTTTGAAAGTTTATGCCCTTTTGGATAGCAAGCAGCAACCACACAATTGTTTGTGATATCACAAATGAAACATCATCAAAGTCCGGCCTCGGCCGAACCTCGAAAACAACTCTAAATTCGTCAGAGCACCCGGACTCAGACTGCTGCATCCCCAATAGAAACCCACTAGGATTAGGTTAAAATGATAAAATAATTTTAGAGGTTATCAGGTAATCAGCAGGGTATTGTCGATTGGCAGAATGTGATACGCTACTCAGAGATCTGAAGCAAATGGACAATATTTCATGATAAGTAATTTGATAAACATTAAAAAAATAAAATTTCTTATAGCAACAAGGCTGTAGAAAAAGGTTCATAATCAACAATACTGCTATGAAATAGCGGTGTTGATAGTTTTGAAGTCTTGTCATCCATGCAAAGCGTGCACATTTTTGACACTCGAAGAAAAAGCAAGATTCTGCCACTCTGACCTTCACACAGATTGCATTGAGCCTATAAAATCTAAACTATCGTGGTGTTTATATTTACAAATAAGATTGTTCACTCCTGAAAGAACCTCATATTCTCCTTACCTAAAAGTTTTGAAAGAACTTCATACAATTTCAATCAACATTAACTCAGTACATTATATGTAAAACAGCATCATAATCTTGCTAAAATATGATATTCAAACAAAAAAGTTAAAACCATGTTCCTTCATCATTCTGGTAAATACCCTATTTCTAGCACAACTATTTCAAAGTTAGTATGCTAATTTCCTAATGATAAGTGACCTACTGGCTAATACTGAATAGCAAAGAGGGTTGTGGTTCGCCACATGATTAAGCTTTCAGTTTTTCTCTCCCACAAGATAAAATGAAATCCTATCTTACGTTAAGTTATACATTGTTTGTGTGTTTCATGAAAAATTTCATATTATGCAAACAAAAATTTCACTACAAATAAAATATCCAGCCAATGCTCTTTTGAAATTTATATTGTCACTGATTAGACAATAGCAGGTAATGGCGAAAAAAGACTAGCAGTCGTGTGATATGCAACAGTGTTGAAACTGAACATTGAATATTAATTGCAGATTTGGAAAGACAGAGAAAATTGGGTTGTAAAAATTACTAGTTTTGGCAACATAATATTCATCATTGATCATTTATTTAGTTATATGACATTATCTTTTCCCAAATTATAGAATGAAATTTTGGTAAACATTTTTGGATCCTCATCTAACAAGTTTGCATAGTTATATAATGCATTTTGGGATAGAATTTGAACAAACTTACTATCATACTATTAATTCCCTGAATTTGATAGAGCTATCCCCGACAGAATTTGAGATATGTGCGTATCAAAATTCATAATATCTGATATGGGAGTAAATTAATGTTCTTTCCATAGTGAGACACTTCGCAGCTTAGTGGACAAAACGAAAATACTGGTAAAACTCTTCACAATTGGATGAAAAACTTTTAATTTTTATTAAATTGTTGGTGTATACACATATTAAAGTTACCGTATTCAGTTCACTGTTCTGTTGAATTTACCACTTAGCCCTCTGCGCCCTCGACGACAATTTAGTACTACCGGTCAAACTATGGGGTCTCATGAAGTTAAGAAATATACTCCCATCCCTGTAATGTTATAATTTATGTTCTGGCCTGGTATCGTACAGTAACATTAACAGTAAGACCTCGCTGGTCAAACCATGGGGTCTCGTGAAGTTTACTACCATATACTGTAAATCCGATTATCATAATAATTTCCCATGTTGCAAGCGACTCATCCTAACCCAGGAGACAATGCCAGACGCTTGCAGCATTGGCGCCCCCTAGTTAGGATGAAAATATTCTGCCAGTTTTTATTTTAATGACATTCGGGAATATAGTACTAAACTTCACTAGACCCAAACTATGCAGTATGTGAGATTAGCAGAAAATAGACTTCATTAAAATAGCATCAAGGCTGAGTAGAAGATAATTGTCACACTTACTAAGCTTGTACTATTTTAATAGCTCATAACAAAGAAGATGCAGATGTCGGAGTGTCTTTCGACTGCCCCAGCGTCGCTGCCTCCTCTTCTGCGCTGGGAGTCTGCATGAACCGGAGTCGAATCTGTTCAGTTTCAGTCCAGATCAACTGTCGCTGTCATCCATTCGATATGTATTGGAACAAGTACATAACAATTCGTTAAGGTTTCAACGCAACTGGAGGGAAACGCCATTTCTTGGTCCCCGGTAACTTCACTTCACAAAGAATCCTTGAGCTAGTAGACATCTATTGGCG